>BTPG01000007.1:95103960-95288569 GCA_036245525.1 Semisulcospira habei | reverse complement strand
GAGCCTACAAGCAAACGCGTCATTGGTTTGAAAAACGTCATTTGTCATGACGTAATTTTATATTTTAAGTGATTTGAGTTTCACTTTGACTTCTAGACTTGAAAAAAAATTGTGACAAAATCTTGAATTTCACAGTACAGTTTCAGTCTTTTGTCTATAATTTGTGTGAAGTGAGGTTGACTTTACCTAGATACATGATATTCTACTGTACACACGTGTGTGTGTGTGTGATGGTGTGTGTGTGTGTGTGTGTGTGTGTGTGTGTGTGTGTCTGTGCGTGCGTGTGTGTGTGGTTGTGTGTGTGTGTGTGTCTCTGTGTGTGCGTGTGCGTGTGCGTGGGTGCGCGGGTGCGCGAGCACGCGCGCGCGCGTGTGTGTGTGTGTGTGTGTGTGTGTGTGTGTGTGTGTGCGTACACCAAATGACTAAAATGGGTTACTTTCTTTACCATCCTTATGCAATCTGGGTCTGTGTAAAATTCTGGGTGGCCAGATCAGACACCCATTTTTTCTGAGGGTTGTTTCTGTATTATCTTTCATTCAAAATTCAGAAAAAAATATCAAAATACGATGTGCCCATTTTAACAGATTTACTTCATCGTTGTGTTTCAGGGATGCCCTGGGCCTGTGTGTGGACACGGAAGCGGCCGGAGTGTTTTCAGATCAATTTGATTGGTCCAACACCGATGAACGGAGTTGCTTCCCTTGCTTAAACGTCTTTCGTCTCCAACGGACGCACCGGTCATTCTCTCGCATTTGCAGAGGTACTTTATGCAATATTTCTTAGTTAAGAGCACGCCCAAATGTACTTGTTCAGTGCAGTTATTTAACTGAGAGATGCCTCCAATCCCCGTACCCGTTTGGCCCAGAAAAATAAGGCGTCTGCTTTCAAACGTGTCTTCGGCCTCTCGGCCGCTCCGGGCCTGACCGTTGAGTCTTGTAGTAAATGATAATAGAACCCCACGATTTTAACAAAAGCTTTCTTCTTCAATGAAAGGAATTCGTTCAATAACCCCATTACAAGGTCAATCTGCCACGCGATTTTGTTTCTTCTTTCTTTTTTTTTCTGACGTGTTAACTTGCCACATGCATGCACAGTATCAGTTGACTTTTTTTTTTAAAAACAAAAATGGCGCCAGATTTCAATCCTCGTTCGCAAAACTGCCTCGCGATTCAAAGAACGAACGTCCACAAACAGGTCTTTCGGAATGTGCAACTGAAGTATCGCTTTTTACTGTATTGCCAGTTTTTAGTTCTCAGGGTCACCCTGGTCAGCCCCACAGGGTGGGTTTTTCTCTCAATTCTGGGGCATGCATGTGTTTTTGTCTACCCTTTGTCCATTCACCTGTATAAATTTGCCTTTTTAAAACTCTCCCTACTGTCTGCACTGCCTGTAGCTCTTGATATTGGATGTGTGTTGCTAAATGGTCTTAGCTTTATGTCTTGGCCCCATGTGTTAGGTTTATTTAACTCATTCTACCCCAGACACACCACGGCAGGATAAGGATCCACCATGATAGTTCAAGGGTGATGCCAGAATAGCTTGGCGCCTACGGGCGCCAAGCTATTCTGGCATCTCCCTTGAACTATCATGGTCGATCTGTGCCCTGCACTGCAATGCAGTCTTGAGAGGACAGGGGCAAAATTTAAGGATTTTGGTGTTGGGGTAGAATGAGTTAACGTATTTGACCGGCAGGCGACATACATGGCAATGTTCTGTTTAGGTGGGTTTTTTTCACAAGCAGTGCAGGCACGTCCTGAGAAAGCCTAGTGGCTGTCGGGACGTTAAGCAATGTACAATCAATCTGATTCAAAATGTCAGTTGGTTTACATGGTTGTATTGGACATGTTCTCAGCAACACCATTTTGGTCACACCGGCTCAGGACTTTCTGGCACACACCCAGCGCCGGATGGCAGCAGGATGTCCAAACCCATCGGGATCTATGCTGCAGAATCATGGCCCCCCAGCCTCTGCCACAGAGGGTGCGTCTGGTAGGAGGGTGCATGGACGGCAGCGGAATGCTCCCAATTACAAACTGGTAAGTAAAGTGATTCTATGATCATCTTCATTTTATTGGCTGGCGTGCGTGCGAAGCAAAAGTGAGTTTATGTTCTGGGCCACTGGTCGTCCGTCCGTCGTCCATGGTAAACTTTAACTCATTCTACCCCAACACCAAAATCCTTAAATTTTGCCCCTGTCCTCTCAAGACCGCATTGCAGCGCAGGACACAGATCGACCATGATAGTTCAAGGGTGATGCCTGAATAGCTTGGCGCCCGTAGGCGCCAAGCTGTTCTGGCATAACCTTTGAACTATCATGGTCGATCCTTATCCCAGGGTGGGATTCTTCCGCGTTTCCGCGGATTTCCGTGGAAATTCTTTCACAATTCCGCTGAAGCATATTTATTTTCCGCGTCTAATAACAACGAAAAAGACGAGAGAAAAAAAAAATCTTCTTAAATGGCAAAAAAATCTCAAATGGGTTGGATTTGTATGTAGTTTGGTTCACTATCGCCCGACACTTCCGGTAGCTTTAGGTCGCAGTGGAAAATGGCGGTGAAAAAGGATATTGTCCAAGACAGAGTGCCGTTTAGTGTGCATCTGAACATAAACTGGTACGCACATTCCATTTTTATACTGCAGATCAGGAGTGTCATAACAAAGTCCATTTTCGGGTGTGTTTGGTCTCGCTCCCCCTGTCGGTTTTTGGATACTTTGGCGAACGGTGGACACGCGTGCCTATCCCCCCCCCCCCCCCCCCCCATGTCGTTTGATTTTTCGGCCGCTGAAAATGAAGGACATGAACCCCCCCCCCCCCCCCACCAATGTCGTTTGATTTTCCGCGTTTTCTTTCTTACTAGAATCCCACCCCTGTTATCCTGCTGTGGTGTGTCTGGGGGTAGAATGAGTTAACGGTGGCATTTTCTCGGAGACTATTCAAGCCACATTCTTCAAGCTTGGCCCAAGGATACTTTGTGGCAAGACCTTTTTAAACATGCCAATTTGAGTGACCTCTCTCAAAGGGTCACGCAGGGTTGACAAATGTGTCAAAACTGCTTGCATTTTCAGAAAACGTGGATTTTGACTGCTGCAGAAGCCAGCCCTCGTCACCGAGGTCACACATAATATGTAAATCGGTCATACACGGGATTACTCTTTTTATTCTTGTGCAAGGCCCCTTTAAACCAAAATTGGGCTGTTTCTGTTTCTAATGCAGCTTTGGTTTTAATCTTTCTTTCTTTCTTTCTCCAGTTGGCAAATGGCGCCTGGGATGGACCCGAGACTGAGAGCAGTGCCAGCGCATCGCAATACGAGGGCAGTGATGACGAGGAGTTTGTTCCTGGCTCGAGCTCACCGGATTCAGAGGGTGTGTCGGCATCAATTGCTGGGATCTCGGACATAGACAGTATTGTATCGACTATGTTAGATTTCATCAAAGTGGCAGGTTTGGGGTGGCCAGGTGTTGGTGACGCTAGTACCAGCAAGGTGCAGTGTGCGTTAGGGGGTGGCAATGAGAATGTGGATAGGCAGGAGGAACATGATGCTGGAAAGAGTGGGGAAAGAGCACTTACAGAAGAAACAGGTGTGCACGTGTCGCAGAGAGGGAAAGGAAAGTACAAATGGGACAAGAAACATGCATGCAAATTGTGTGGCAAGCTTGTCTTGAAAATGAGCACGCACTTACAAGATGTCCATGCAGATGAGGCAGACGTTGCTAAAATTTTGTCGATGAAAAAAGGGACCAAGCAGAGACGTCGAGCATGGATCAGACTACAAGATGAGGGTGATTACATGCATAACGTTGCTGTTCTTGAAAACAAATCCGGATGTTTGATTCCTAAGTATCGCACCAAAACTAGTAAGGTAGACGACCTTCTCGCCTGTAGCCATTGCAAAGGGCTCTATCAAAAAAAGCTGATCTCTGTACACTCAAAACGTTGCTGTCAGAAGCCAGGAGGGTTTCAGATCACTCGGCGAGGGGACGCCGCTCGCCGTGGTCGGCTCATGCTTCCAATACCCTTAGACGTTGAATTTTCCTTCTACCACAAGGTCTTGGCTACCCAGAGAGATGATGAGATAAGCCGTCTCATCAGAACTGACCCCTTGCTTCTTGAGTATGGAAAGAGATTATTTGACCGCAGGGACATTGAAGAACACACGGCTGGACAAATCAGCTCCAGGATGCGGGAGTTAGGGAGACTGTTAAAGATTATCAGAGTGAGGTCAGAAATGAAAATCGCAAGTTTAAATGCTGTGATCAATTCAGCTAGCTTTGATCATGTTGTCCTGGCTGTAAAAGAGCTAGGAGATTTTGATGAGGACACACATCAGTTCAAAAAAGGCAATCTCGCAATGCGCATAGGCCATGCTTTGAAAAAGTGTTCACAGATCAAACAGTCACAGGCATCCAAACAGCTTGGACAGGGTTCAGACGACAGGTGGCGACAGGAGCTCTCTGAGGCGCAGCGGTCTGACTCTGTCTTCAACGGGGACTGGTATGATTGTGTGTCCGCTACAGCAGCCCAGTCGGTCGGGAAAATGACCATGAACAAACCCAAGCTGATCCCATCATGTGAAGATGTGAGGAAGGTCCAACAGCTTCTTGAGACAAGGATGGTTTCGGAAGATTATCCGACAGTGGTTAAAGCAACTCTTTGTGCTGTATCACTTTTCAACCGAAAACGAGGGGGAGAAGTTCAGAGAATGAAGGTGTCAGACTTCCAGAATGCTAAGATTGGATCGATCACCAATCAAGATATCTTGAAAGGTCTCACAGAGGTTGAGAAGAAAATGGTGAATCATTTTCAGCGAGTGGAAATCAGAGGCAAGTTTAATAGGAGTGTTCCCGTTTTGCTGACGAAGAAGATGATGACAACTGTGGACAGAATCCTTCAAATGAGGCAATCAGTGCCAGCTCTCGCTGATTCCCAGTACATCTTTGCCACACCTTCTGGTCAGAGGCCTTACAGAGGCCATGATGTTCTGAAGGCCCATGCCCTAGAAGCAGGGGTGTCATACCCAGCCATGTTCACATTTACTCAGTTGCGGAAGCAGGTTGCAACTTTGGCTCAGTCAATGGCCATCTCGGAGTTAGACCAGGATCAGCTGGCAGATTTCCTTGGCCATGATATTCGGATACATCGCCATATCTACCGCCAACCTCAAGACGTCCTTCAAAAGGCAAAAGTGGCAAAGATTCTTCTGTCAGTTAACAATGGGATGACAGATTTTGAGAGTTGCATTAGAGCTGAGCTGGGCGATGATGAAGAGATTGACTTTGACAATGAAGACGCATCAGAAACTGGCAGAGAGGTCTCGGGGGGAACAGCACCTGTGAATGAAGCAAGTAGCAAGTCAGCAACACAGGAATCAATGAGCATGACGGAGAAAAGACGTCCAGAGCCTGATGACAATCTAGATAGTTTTGATGATGACAGTACTGCGTCAGCTCCTGTTCGAAAGAAAGCTAGATTTACAAGGAAACCATGGGGGGAAGCTGAAGAGAAAGCTGTTCAAACTCGTTTCAAGACACACCTCGTCATGAACAAACTTCCTGGAAAGGCCGAGATACAGTATGCAATGGCGCTGGAACCTGCACTTAGACATAGGCGCTGGACAAACATTAAGGATTACGTCCGCAACAGACTGAAAAAGTTACAAAAGAAATGAATTGAGCCGCCACTCGCGGCATTTTCGATTTCATACAGATTTATTACATCAGTGTTATTATTGGGGTGGTTTCAGCATGTATAGCCTGCTTTTTTTTTTTTTTTTTTTTTAATCTGATGGACGCCTGGATCATTTGTGACCCTCTCTCTCACAAAATCAGTCTTAAGAACTCGCATTTTGGATGTTTTGACATATATGCATTTATGAAAACTACAGTGTTTGCTGATTACTGTGATATATGACTGTATGCTGTAGTGCAAAAATTGTAAAAGCTGTTCTTAAGTGTTTAAAGTTGTTAAAGCCTCCGGCGGCCATTTTGAGAAAACAGCCTGTGAAGTTTCTGTGTGCAGCATAATTGGGGCCAAGGGCAGACTTTTAAAATCATTTTTTACCTATTTAATGGCATTTTTCATGATAAAGATTTTAACCATACGATACTTTGGTGTATGTAGAATACATTTCTCCCAAAAAGGGAAAATGCCCCAGATTGACCCCCCACCACATATTATTGCGTGTAGTGCTGATTGGCTCGCTGCGAGTTAAGACTGGTTTCGTGAGAAAGGGTCACATTTTGTATACTGTATAACCTTTGGATTTGCAAAACGAAACAGCCGGCTGGAGACAAAAGACAATATAATAAGATAAGAAAACCATTGACAATGTAAAAATTGATTACAAGAGTGTTATTGGGGGAGGGGGGGGGGCGGATCATTTTGTAATATACTGCATGCCATTTTAAAAACTCTGCAAATGAAAGAATGGTTGGTTGTACTGCCATACCATTTTGCAAATGAAAGAATGGCTGGTTGTTTGTTGGAGACGAAAGACGTTAAATAAAGGCTGAAGTTTCAAGTGATTTCTTATGTTGTCAGTTAGTTAATTAATGTCAGTGTTCTGTTCTGTCATTTTAACTCGTTCTACCCCAAGATCGGAATCCCCAAATGTTGACGTCGTCTTCAGAAGACTGCGTTGCAGTGCAGGACACAGATCCACCATGATAGTTCAAGGGTGATG
Organism: Semisulcospira habei; assembly: GCA_036245525.1. NCBI lineage: Eukaryota > Metazoa > Mollusca > Gastropoda > Semisulcospiridae > Semisulcospira > Semisulcospira habei. The sequence continues at coordinate 95,281,888 of BTPG01000007.1, read as the reverse complement.
CCAGAATAGCTTGGCGCCCATAGGCGCCAAGCTATTCTGGCATCACCCTTGAACTATCATGGTGGATCTTTATTTTGCTGTGGTGTGTCTGGGGTAGAATAAGTTGAGCCCAATGTTGAAGTCGTCTTCAGAAGACTGCGTTGCAGTGCAGGACACGGATCCACCATGATGGTTCAAGGGTGATGCCAGAATAGCTTGGCGCCCATAGGCACCAAGCTATTCTGGCATCACCCTTGAACTATCATGGTGGATCTTTATTTTGCTGTGGTGTGTCTGGGGTAGAATAAGTTAAGCCCAAATGTTGAAGTCGTCTTCAGAAGACTGCGTTGCAGTGCAGGACACAGATCCACCACGATAGTTCAAGGGTGATGCCAGAATAGCTTGGTGCCCATAGGCGCCAAGCTATTCTGGCATCACCCTTGAACTATCGTGGTGGATCTTAAATTTTGCTGGGGTAGAATAAGTTAAGTGTTCGTTTCTTCGTCTGGGTCTTTTTCTATCTTTGATATTTTTCCACACTTTTTGACCCGCATCATAGTCATACTGAGGCTAATAGCTTCAAATCTGTTCACTGCCATAATTCTATGCAAGCTACATTACAGTACTTACAGATGAGGACATAGACCAATGGCTTTAGTTCAAGGGTGGTGCCACAATAGCTTGGCGCCTAGAGGCACCAAGCTATTCTGGCACTAACCCTTGGACTATTTCAGTTACACTAGTTGCACACACTGGTGTATTCCGAATGATAAGGGTTAATATTCAAAATGCTCTGTTGCTGTTTGTCTGAAACTCCAGAGTACCCCAAAACACACAAAAAAGTCCTTTAATTTCCAGAATACATTATGTTGATTCTCACATCAATGCCATGATAAACTGTTTTGCTTCAAAAGGACAAAACGCAGCAATGTTTAAACGATTTCCTCTGTAAAAATCATAATCGAAAGGTTTCGGGCCAGTGTTTATTGAATTTTGCACCATACTATGTAAAGAATGTTAAAGCACACATACACATTTAAGTTGGGAAAAAAAATTAATGTGAAAAAGAAGTATTCCATGAACTTGACCTTATTACAGACGCCTACTGTTGTGAAGACACCCATTTTGACTGTAATGCCAGTTTCATTTGTGTGAGAGAGACACCCACCCACTTTATTGGCAGAAACCCATTTTTTCGGCATCTAGTGGCTCTGTTTCTAGAAAATGTCTATTTTATTTTAAGTTATAGAGCTTAGTTATAATGTGAGTTCTAAACATTGGCATCAATTCCAGAGCCCTAGAATAAATAGAAATATGGGAACCCATTTTCACATGAAATGCTAGGTAACCCACTCTGATGGTTGCGTCTCCCTGTGTGTGCGTGTGTGTGTGTGTGTGTGTGTGTGTGTGTGTGTGTGTGTGTGTGTGTGTGTGTGTGTGTGTGTGTGTGTGTGTGTGTGTGTGTGTGATGTGTGACGGATGGAAGTTATGCTCTATGAGCCAGACCTGAGTACAGTGCACCCCCCCCCCAACTCACCCCCCCCCCCACACCCACCAGTACTCTATGAATTGGGCTTCAACGTGTACCTTAGTGTGTCCTGCGACGTTTAAGGCATGTTCCCATAATGTCCGTAGAAACACACCAGAGATTATAGCCGATGGCGCAAGGATTCGCGCTCTTCGCGGATGCTGAAATGATCTTTATATCTCTGGTGTGTTCCTAAGGATTTGATAGGAACATGGCTTAAACATCGCAGGACAAATATACTAATGGTCAAAACTGAAGGGCCACCCCACTTTTGGGTGTCATTGTTTATCGTCGCAAGTACGCTAATAAAATACAATGTTCTTTCGATCCAAATGGGTTAAAAGTTGACCTTAGACAGTCCACTGAACAGGGAACAATAGACAACAATTCATCAACTTCCACGAACGTGTCAAATTCACGTGAAACATCGTCAGTTTTTGTGAAAAGCTGTGCAATATTGGCAAGCGTACCACAGACAGACAGGTGGAAAAACTGAGTAAAGTCGTAATGCACGTGCTAAAGGGGTCAGTCGTGAACACTGAGCACTTCTGTTTTGCTAGAAATACCGGTACAGTAGGGGCATAGTTGTCACTTTCCTAACCATGCCTCCACGACGAAACCTAACGCCAGTAGATCAAGGTCAGGCGCTAGCGTGGCTGCAGGATGGAATTTCCGGACGAGAAGTTGGGAGACGTCTTGGGGTGTCCCATTCAGTGATCAAGAGGCTGCTGGCACGATTCCAAGAAACTGGAAGGGCAGAACGACGACCCTGCTCAGGACGCCCGCGCTGAACCAGCAGAAGGGAGTACAGATACCTCTCTGTGGCGGCTCTGCGCGACCGAACTGTCACGTCAACCACTCTGCGACGTCAACTGATGCAAGCTGCAAACGTTAACGTCAGCAGAAGCACAGTCTGCCGACGTCTGCGCGAAATTGGGCTTCATGCAGAGCAGCAGTGAGAATACCCCTCACTCCAGCTCATCGCAGAGCCCGAGTTGCCTGGTGTCGTCAACATGTGAGGTGGAACAGACTCCAGTGGACTCAGGTTCTGTTTACTGATAAGTCACGGTTCACTGTGTCCTTCAACAACGGCAGGGTGAGGGTCTGGAGACGCCAGGGCGAGCGATTCACGGGTGGATGCGTCCAAGAGGTGCATCGCTAGTGAGGAGGCCCAGTCATGGCCTGGGCAGGTTTCAGCAGGGAAGGCAGGACCCCCCCCACCCCCACCCCTTTCCACGTCATCCGAGGCACCCTGACTGGACTGCGCTATCGGTACGAGATTGTGCAGCCCCTCATCCAGCCAGCTCACCAAGCTATAGGCGACAATGCTGTTCGTCAGGACGACAACGCTCGAGCTCATCCCGCCCGTGTGGTGGATGAGTACCTTGAGCAACGGGGCATCATGAGGATGTAGTGGCCAGCTCGTTCACCTGATCTGGCTCCCATCGAGCACCTCTTGGACGTGCTGGGGCAACGTGTAGTCAGCAACCACCTTCAAGGCGTCCCCCAGCTGACTCAGTTCCTGCATCAAGAGTGCAAAGCGATCCCACAACATGTTCTCTAAACCCTGGTGAACTCCATGCGTCAACGCTGCATTGAATGCTTGGCTGCAAACGGTTGATACACTTGCTATTGACTGGACCAGTCTTGTGTGACTTTACAAATGAGGGGTCGGTGAACATTCTAACGTACTGCTGTTGTTACAATTGCTTGATTTACTCAAAACTTAAAATAAATTGTTACTGAATAAATTAGCAAAGTACTGACTCCAAGTATTGTTACATTATTTGTGTGGTATTGTCGGTGTGTCTGCGATTAAAAAGTGGCCCTTAAGTTTTGACCATTAGTATACTAAGGTACACTTTGAAGCACATCTTATATAGAACTGGGGGTGGGGTGGGGTGGGGGTGCACGGTAGTCAGGTCTAGCTCTTGGACTATTATCTTTTTGAGTACATGCACATTTAATGATGAGAAACTGTGAACACATGCATTTACTTATTCATGTTTATCCCATTTAGCCCCGATGCCCTATAGCAGGAGATGGGTCGACCATGACCAAGCTTCTTCTTCTTCTTGTCGTTCGCAGTGGGCTATACGGTCAGTCCAGCACCGGCGGTGAATGACGTCGTTTTCTCCAGGTCTTCTCGACTGCCGTAGAGTTTGGTCTGCAGTGGAGTTGGCGACGGCCACACTTCTTTTCTTTCATCGTCCAGTAGGGGGCATCTCTGGAGAATATGTTCCGCGGCGCCAAGCTAATCTGGCACTACCCTTGAATTATCATGGTCGATTCATCTCCTGCAACTGATGCATAGTCGTTAGATGACACCTCCCAAATTTGGGCTGAATGAGTTAACTAGCTATTCTCTATCGGTATATTGCTTCATTATTTCGTTGTTTACTTGTTGTACGATGTTGATATTGTGTGTCTGTTTATTTCATCGTACACAAACTTCATCAGTATGATGGCAGAGACATTAAACAAATATGAACACATTCACGTATCGGCGAGAAGGTGCAAGAGGTTTTCATACACGTCTGGCGGGCCTACACCCCCATTCCCCCTTCTTCCCCCCCCCCCCACCTTCCCACCCCTCCCCCCTCCCCGCCCCACCGGCTTTAAAAAAATTTCGGCCACTTGTAAGAAATGGACAAGGCCTAATGTTGGGAGACCTTTTGTATCTGATTGAAGGCCCAGAACAAAAAGTTCTATCCTCCGCCCCCTTTAGGAGGTAAGTGATCCGCCCCTGCTTCATCTGCTTTACGAATAGCTGTGCAAGTCAGCGAACGTAAAAGGCTGACGAAAGCCCGAGGGTCTTCACGGTGCATGTGCCGGCCACCTGGCGCAGACGTCGATCCGAAGATTTTTTTTACTCATTCGGTTTATTGTTGGGCTGAATGTGCTAATGCGTCAGAAACGTTACATGCGAAAACAAGCTGTTATCAAAGTACAGCGCACAATTCTCTATAATTAACTCATTCAGCCCGACAGCCGTATTTCCCAACTTTTAGAGGCGTCATCTAATGACTATGCACCAGTTGCAGGAGATGGATCGACCATGATAATTCAAGGGCAGTGCCAGATTAGCTTGGCGCCGACAGGCGCCAAGCTAATCTGGCACTACCCTTGAATTATCATGGTCGACCATCTCCTGCTGTAGTGCGTCAGGGTTGAATGGGTTAATAGTGTAATAGTCATTCGTGTCGGTCAGCAACCCATGTTTTATCTCACCCTCAGTGTGACATGTGACAGAGTTAACTGGTTATACGTCCATGGACGATTCACAGTCAGATTTTAGCCGTGTTTATGTGTGATTGTTCGCGATTGAGTGTGTGTGTGTGTGTGTGTGTGTGTGTGTGTGTGTGTGTGTGTGCGTGCGTGCGTGCGTGCGTGCGTGCGTGTGTGTGTGTGTGTGTGTGTGTGTGTGTGTGTGTGTGTGTGTGTGTGTGTGTGTGTGTGTGTGTGTGTGTGTGTGTGTGTGTGGAGTAGGTGCCATTCTGGCGTGCTACCTCGTTTACACCATGACCACACTTTTTTTTATTAACACGGATTTGCTACCTGTACCGTTTGCGGGTGTAGGCTACACCGCATATAAACCCATTCGGGAAATATACCACAAGTACACTAAATAGTCCATCTAGTATCAAATGACATGTTTGTATAAGCATTTCTTGTGAAAAGAAGTGTACTTATAGTCTACACCCGCTAATCCATCCCACATTAATTATTTCGGCTCACATTAGCAAACCACGAACTAAGATAGACCAAGACGTTTTAAAGGCACCGTCCAGTCAGTGAAGCTGCAGCGTTTTTAGCTTGTCTTAGGTTCAACAGTTTTTAGACCGGCTGGCAACACACATTCAATGTTCTGGTGTTGCTGTTATCGCCATTGCTTTTCACATGTAACGCAGGCATGTTCGGGAGTGTTGTCGAGACGTTTTAAAAGCAATTTACAACCAACCAACCAACCAACCAGGCAATCTGCCTGGTTAGACTATTTAACAATCTCTCACAACTGGTTAAAGAAGCTTATAAGTAAGTGTGTGTGGGGGAGGGGGGGGGGGGGGCGGGAAGTTTGTGCGTGCGTCAAAAGTAATCAACTAAAACGCCAGATTTTGAAAACTGGGACATATTTATTTAGTTAATTGATAACAAAAATCATCATCATCATCATCAGTCCCTTGCCCGAACTGGGCGTTGGGGGGACTGAAAGGCAGCAGCAACAGACAGTGCTCTCCACTGAGTTCTATTTTGGGCGGTGGCAAGCAAGTCTGGCATCTTGAGTTCAGTCCATTCTTTTATGTTTGCGACCCAACTCTTTCTCTGACGACCTCGCCGACGACTTCCTTCGAGAGTGCCTTGGAGGATAGTCTTGGACAAGGTGTTGTGTCGGGTCACGTGGCCAAACCAAGCAAGCAAGCAAGCAAAAATAGTAGAACACAAAAAGCATCGGCCCGATGCAATACAATATAAACTATTACTAATGATTATATTTCGTGTGCCTGTCTGTATTTTTGACCTTAGGGCCTGTAGGCGTAAGGTCCAAAATCATAGACAAGCACACATACGTGTTCGATCGATAAGTAGGCTACAGTTACATAAAACCGTATTCGTAGCACAGCGGCACTGCACAAGTCGTGATGGAGCGCAGCATTCATTATGTTAGCATGTCAGTTGCGCATGTGTCCCCATTTTTGTGTTTGTTTGCTTGGTCTGAAATTATGGACCTTACGGCTTCGGTGTGTAAGGTAAAAAATCACAGACCTAGCAAGCATTGAATGTGTGAGTGTGTGTTGTCGTTGGTGTTGAAGTGTGTGTGTGTGTGTGTGTGTAGTGGAGGGGGGGGGTATGTGTGTGCGTGTGGTGTGTGTATGTGTGTGGTGTGTATGTGTGTGCCGTGTGTGCGTGCGTGTGTGTGTCTGTGTGTGAGTGTGCGTGCGCGTGTGTGTGTGTGTGCATGTGCGTGCATGTGCGTGTGTTCACAAAATAAACTCCGGAACAGGCTCGGTTCCCTGGAAGTTATTGCTCTCACACCAGGACTTGAATAGCCGGAAAAAAAGTTTAATATTCAAAACCACTACAGCAGGAGATGGATCGACATTGATAATTCAAGGGTTGTGCCAGGTTAGCTTGGGGCCTAAGGGCGCCAAGCTAATCTGGCATAATAATGATAATAATGGACCTCTGTTGGTCTGAATCGACCATAGATAATGCATCCTAGTTGTTCTGATCTGATTGCCTGCTCAGCTGGATTTGAAGCAGCATCTTTTGTGACTGTAGAGGCCAATGCGGGAGTGGCAGTCCCTGCTGCAAATGTCGCAAATGTACGTGGTCGCTGGTCTGATGGAGTTGTTGCACTCCTTTCTGCGTGCCCGCTTGTCTGCTGCTGCTTTCGACATTTTCATTCCCCTGACTTGAGTTGTTGGTGGACGGTCATCCGCAAGGTGTTCCCAGGACCCAGTGTCAATGTCCAGTGCTCTCATGTCCCTCTTGCAGACATCTACAAATCGTATCTTGGTGCGACCAGTGTTTCTTCTTCCAGCTGCCAGTTCTCTGTTGTGTCTTTAGGATGCGGTCATCTTTCATGCGGTGAACGTGACCGAGCAGCGCAGTTTGCGTTGTCTGAGTAGGGTGTACATGCTGGAAAGGCCAGCGCGTGACAGGACTTCGGTGTTGGTCACTCTATCTTGCCAAGACTAATAATGCCCAAGATACGGCGGATGCTTCTCATGTGGAAGGTGTTGAGTCTTCTCTCCTGTCTAGCATATGTGGTCTATGTCTCACTGCTGTTTAGCAGTGTGCTGATGACGCAGCGTTGTACACAGCCATCTGGCATTACCCTTGAATCAGGCATTACCCTTGAATAATCAAGGTCGATTCATCCCCAGCAACTGGTACATGGAACATTTAGGAAATGCGGCCGTGATGTTAAATGGATTCTTTCTTTTTTTTTAATCCGATTGGGAAACCGTGTTAGCTTTTATCTGGCGACTGGTAAAGTTAATCCCTTCAAAGCGACCACCGGTATAGTTGACCCACTTGTCTAAGCAGACAACCCATTTTTGCATCTATATTTTTATCTGCTGCTTAAGAAGAACACCTGTCTAGGGCGACCACTTTCTGACTTTTGATAGTCATTTGGTGGTCGCATTACACAGGTTAGGCTCTGTGCTATTTTGGACCTTGCGGCTCTAGGGACCAGGCTCGTCTGACACTACCTTTCAACTGTCACCCAAGTCAGACATATAAATTGTGAGTGCCCAGTTAGATTTTTTTAATATAATAAATCAATCCATAGTGTTGTTACCGCAGGGCGACCTTATCTTTTAATTAAGACTGTACAGTTTAACCTTTTCAGTGTCGAGAAATGTTGAACACGACCCACCGTCAAGAGGTATAGATCCTCATGAGCCCCCGCAGAAGCAACAACTAAATTTCCAAATGTAAAAATGTAAAAATCAATGATACCCCTCATTCAAACATAATCTACTATTCCCAACCCAATGCGCAAAAGGCCATCGGACATCAGGAATTTACACGCATCTAACTGATTTAACTCATTGTACCCCATCACCGAAATCCTTAACCTTTGCCGTTGTCCTCTGAAGACTGCATGGCAGTGCAGGACACAGATCGACCATGATAGTTCAAGGGTGGTGCCAGAATAGCTTGGCGCCCATAGTTTCAACTATCATGGTCGATCCTTATCTTCATGTGGTGTGTCTGGGGTAGAATGTAAATGAAAAGTCTGGCATGATGTAATGACTATAAAAAATGTACAAATAAAATCAGTCAGTATTATTATAGGCCTGAACAGATCACTGTCTTTCGTTGTCTCACCTCCTCCCAAATTAGAGCTAAATATCATATTTAACTAGAACTAATCATTATCTGTATTCTGACATGACCAATCCCTTCGCAGGATCTTTGCTGTAAGGGAAGCAACTAAGGTTATGATACCTTAAAATGACTTTAGAGGGGTATTGCTTCCCTTAAATAAAAAAAAGACATTACGCCCGCCTCCGCTGTCATTTGCATTATTTTATCAGACTGTCGTTTTCGTAATCCGTTTTGTGGCAGCTGACACCCAATGTTGCAATCTTCCNAAGCCCTCAAAAACCTAGATGTCCCAGGAACATGGATTCAAAGTTATGTCAGCAAGAGGCGTAGATCCCCATGAGTCCCCGCAACTGCGCCTCTTATAGTTGGGTGGTGTTTGCATTTCCTGGGCACTGAACGGTTTAGGACAAGATATAACATGTCTGCAAGGCAAGGCGTGCCGAGACACGAAGACGGCAAGAAGATAAGAACAAGACGAAGTCAGACAACCCAGAAAAAAAAGCAAGACAACAAAACAAGGTTGCAAGACAAGACAAAAAAGACATGACAACGCACAAACCCGAGATGACGAGATACGACAAAATAAGGCACACTCAAACCGTAATGAGACATTCACAAAGAGACAAATAAACAACGAACAAGCAATACGTATCTCCTGTCACAAATCGTACTCCGCATTAGGCCTGCGACTATTTAGTAAAATTTTACGACCTATAATATTAACCCTTTGGGCGTTGGTGGAGGTTTTAGTCGCGACGAGTCGAACAGGAGTCATAGCGACTAAAGGCCCCGCCACACATGCCGATTGTGCCCCGATTTTGTAGCAGACTCCAATCCGGTTGCGAGGGGATGACGTCAGAATGCCTCTTTGCATCCGATCCGATCCCAATCTGCTGGGAATCTTGTGTTTAGGGCCTGCTCTATTTGTGCAACACGAATCGGCCCCAATTGTAAGCTTCAACCAATCAGAGAACAGGAAGCTGTTAGCGACCTTGACCTTCCGGTTCAAACCGGTCGGTTAAATCGGGAACGTGTGACAGTGCACACGTTTTTGTAGTCCGGCCCGATCACACTCTGATTGAAACGGTTCTGAAAACTGCTCGAGAATCGGCCTCAAAATCGACATGTGTGGCGGGGCCTTAAAACCGGCACCGACACCCAAAGGATTAACATTCTTATTCCATCAACCGACACTAGTAGCGCGCAATATATGTGCTGGTGTGTGATTTTAGACCTTACGGCCCTCACAGCCAGCACACGTCATCAAGGTCAGGCAACTCTTCAAAACTGGGCGATTTGCACAGCTATCTTTGGACAGCAAACAGAAATTGTTTTCATCCGATTATGCACCATGAATATCTGTAATTGGTTCTCATACAGATTCGGCACAGGTAACTCTGCGGGTCGCACACAATCGGTCGCGCCCGTTCCGTTGCACGGGGCTACGTTGTCGTCTTGTTGTTCTTGTAGTGATGGTTGTTGTTGTTGGTCGTGGCATTGTTGCGGTTGTTGTAGTGGTGGTGAAAGGGGCGGCGGTGGCCTGGGGGTTGTTGGAGGGATCTGTGGGACGATCTGACAAGGGATCACGGTCGGATTTGGGGTCCTCTTTGGGTGCTGACTTCGGAGTTCCTGTAATTAAATACTAAAAAAAAAAGGCAAACATCAAGTTTATTGTCTGTCTCTAAATTGCCGCAGAATGAAAACGGATATTTTTAACTCATTCGCGGCCAGCCGCATCCGGATGCGCGGCTTATGCCGCGCATCCGGATGCGACTGGCCGCGAATGAGTTAAGGTTTTAACCCCTTTGATCACGAATTTCGCGTCTGAACTGACTGCACACTAACCGACATTCGCGTGAAGGAACAGACGAAGACTAAATAGGACCAGATGTAGGCATGATGAACATTTGACTACCAAGAGACAAATCCTCATGAGCCCCCGCGACTGCGATGGCTAATGGAGGTTTATATCTTTTGCAGCTGAGTAGCGTTCGTCTTGCCCCGGCAGGTGAGGGGCTCATTACACCTTTCACTGCTAACTACATCCAAACACAAGATGCAGATATCCTCATGCGCCCACGCAGAAGCGAGGGCTCAAGATGATGTTCAACTCTTGCTGATCGCATTAATTTTTTTTTGGGCCTCAGCAAATACGTCATCCGGGTACGTCACACCAACCTCCAGGACGCTGTGTTTGGACAGAGGTTTGTGACGCACTTGTAGGCACTGTCCGACGCTTCGTTGACGCAACAGTTAAACGCTGTGTTGACGCGGTAGTCCGGCCAGTTGGATTTAAAGCCCAGGCACAGGTTTGGCAGCAGAAGATGTCCCGCGCCAGACTATTTCCACACATGCTGGGTCGGCATCCGTAGGTCGGGTCGTCACCTTGTGCGCACGTATCTGGGAGGTGGTACAGAAGGGTTATTGCCAAAATGTCACAGAATCTGAAGTCTACAGTAATATTATCAGCTATGATTCAGCAAGTCAGTGTGTCTACTTTTGAGAAAATGAGCGTTTCATTGTTCGACGATGAAAATCACGGTGGTGGGTGTTTGTTTTTTTAAATTTTATGATAAAAGTCGCCATGTCCAAATTGTAATGCATGATAATTCAAGGGTAGTGCCAGATTTGCTTGGCGCCTTCAGGCGCCAAGCAAATCTGGTACTACCCTTGAATTGTCAAGGTCCAAATTGTAATGTAATGAAAATCTCACTGTTCTCAAAATTTGACAAGCTAGCTTTTGTCAGGTCAATGCAGTAATCGTAATGTACGAATACGATATTGAATGTAAACCAGGGTGAACATAACTAGTAGGCGAAAACGATCACACAATCATAAATCAAAATACAGAAAAAAGGGAAGTTGGTACCCAATGCGCAAAAGGCCATTGGGCCGACGTCCTCCGCCGTTGACCCGCGCACGGCCGTGCGCGGGGCCAACGGCGGCCGACGTCGGCCCGATGGCCTTTGCGCACTGGGTCGTGCCCCCTTGAAAGCGAGGACTGCAGGCAGTATATACCAGGATCCTCTCGCATGCGTTATCTTCGTATCACTGCCGTTAAATAAACAGAAATTCTCAACAAAAAACAAAACAAAACAAAGGAAACAGACTCAGAAAGAAAAAGTTTCACGTGTCTTTTCTTAGCCCCTTTTCTTTCTTTGTTGGGAGTTTCTTTGCTTCACGCGCTTGGCAGTCACGCTTTCGGTCTGAATTCTGTCGTTCAGTTCGTGAGCCCTGGATGGGTACCTAAGACTAGTGATGCAAGCGGCAATGACAACAAAAGACAAATTCTGATTTAATACAATACAATACAATACAATACAACACAATACAATAATACAATTACAATACAATACATTACAATAATACTTTATTAATCCCTCATGGTGAAATTCACTGTCTACCCATACAACTCATGGCATCATCAGTCACTCATTCAATTAATGAAATAAACTAAAACTCTCAGTTAAAGAGATGAACTGTAACAGACGTAGTGTTACCTTTATAACACTCTTGGCATCAGAAACACTTATGGTTTATGCCCCCTGTGCTTCTGGTGTCAGCAATGTTGCAGTAAACTACTAAAGTACTAAACAACTAAAGAATGTTGACAGACACTATCTACTGATATTACTGTTGAAAAGGATAACAGCCTGAGGGACCAAAGAGTTGGCATAACGTGATGTACTACTTTTGGGTACTCGAAGTCTGCCACGTCGTTCGATACGTCTGCTGTCAATTCATATCTAAGTGGATGTGTTTTGTCATCAAGAATGTCAGCCAGTTTGTTCGTAATCCGTCTGTTGTACAGTGTATCCAAAGTATCTTGTGCTCTACCAATCACCCCGCCCGCTTTCCTGATTACTTTGTTAAGACGATCTTGATCTTTTTAAAATAAATTTCTCACCCCAGCACGTCAGTCCAAACGTTAGAACGCTAACAATACTGGAGCAGTAAAACATCTGTAAAAGCTGAGTGCTTACATGAAATGATCTGAGTTTTCTCAAACAGTAAAGACGGGTATGCGCTTTTTCACAATAGCCTCTGTGTTTTGTTTCCAGTTGAGCGCGTTGTCAAAAAGAACGCCGAAATAATTGTAGGACTCTACATGCTCAACTTCTGTTCCCTTGATGACAACTGACAGGATCGGGATGATGCTTGAGTCCTGAAATCTATGATCATCTCTCTTGTTTTGTCAACTTGTAATTCAAGATAGTTTCTATCGCACCACTCTACAAAGTCGAGTACTGTAGTACTGTAGTTAACACTCCTGTGCTTGGAGCCACCGGTACTGTTGACAGTACTGTTGGCTGCATGCACAAACGGGGTTAAGATAACTGCAAATTTGTTGTTCAAATCAAAATTTATTCAGTTGCTTGAGTGCTCCATTTTTGTGGCACACAGTTGAAGTCAGTGAGGAGACAAACGAACATGTGAGCAGAAAATCCTCCTGCCCATGTCAACCTTAGCTGGCCACAAGCACACAAGCCGTGCCGACGACGGCCAGAGAGATCTTTTGCTCCCCCGGGAATGTATACTAACCACTTGATTTTGTCGGCGCTCTGGTGTCGAACACACACTGACCTCGCACACACCACTGTAACACACCATGAGAAACAGATATACAGTGGAACAACCGTCAATATTTTGTGTGCTGGTTTGTGACGTTGGACCTTACGGCTTCCAGCGATAAGGTCCAAAATCACAAACCAGTACACGTTTAACCCATTCAGCCCTGACGCACCACAGCAGGCGATGGGTCGACCATGATCATTCAAGGGTAGTGTCAGATTAGCTTGGCGCCCAAGCTAATCTGGCACTACCCTTGAATGATCATGGTCGGTCCATCTCCTGCAACATGTGCATAGTCGTTAGATGACGCCTCCAAAATTTGGGAAATACGTGCGTCCGGCTGAATGACGTGATGAAGCCGTAAGATCAAAGACCCTTTTACATTGAACTATAATTTTATCATGTTAGAAGCTTCGTTCATCATAAGAAATTAATTGACAGAAGGAAGAAAACATACTATTATTGATCTCTTTCTATCGTCGAATTAATCATCAATGGCTACCAATCACTGGTCCTTCGTTAACCCATTCAGCCCTGACGCACTACAGCAGGAGATGGGTCGACCTTGATAATTCAAGGGTAGTGCCAGATTAGCTTGGCGCCTGTCGGCGCCAAGCTAATCTGGCACTACCCTTGAATTATCATGATCTATCCATCTCCTGCAACAGGTGCATAGTCGTTTGATGACGCCTCCAAAATTTGGGAAATACGTGCGTCGGGCTGAATGAGTTAAATAATGTTTCTAATAGCGAAAATGAAGAACACACCTTCTGGTCACCACATGAAGTAAATTCGCGAGCGATGATAGACATGCACGTGTCGTTCTCAGTCGGTGTCGCACTGCAGTACATCCGGGTACACAGATCATTAAATCCTTGCGCGGCAGTCTGTCTGCCCTAGGAACAGAAAAATAGAAAACCTGTGTTATGTTTTACTCTACAAAATCTATTTTTAAAAAGTGTTTTGCGTCTGTTTCAAATCTGCTTAAAGACAAATTTGAATAAAACATCTTTTCATTAGCCCCATGAGTAACAACATCGCATACGTGTTCAACGATCAACTGTGAACCCTTACCCTGCAGAAGTAGGCGTCCTGTCCTAAAGCGAAGGAGCATTGAGCGTCTGCGTCGTACATCTGACCCTCATCATCCGGGACTTTGTCTACGTAGTTGTCACGGAAACAGGAGGACTTTCTGAGAACACACAAAGCGATGACGTCAGAACAGGTAAAGTAAAAGTAAAGTATGTACACCTGACCATCATCAGCCGAGAGTCTTTGTACATTGTATTAACTCATTCGAGACGTGCCGCCTCCCGATACGCAACGTATGCCGCGTATCCGGAGGCGGCACGTCTCTAATGAGTTAATTGAAGAGAAATGTGTGTGTGGTCCACTCCAATAATCAATGTGTTGTAATTGTCCTTTGTAAGCGTATTTCTTTCTTTCACGTGAATTTTTTTTTTCTCTCATTTGAGAACACGTGTGCTGCTCTGTGATTTAGAACCGTACGGCTCTTATGATGCCCGCTACGAAACAAACAACCAAGAAGATTGTTGGGGTGTGACATTGGTGGCGCAAGAAGGAGGGGGGGTGGAGGGGGTAATTTTTTTCCTTGCAACCGATCACATATTGTGTTTCTGAAGTCTTTGATAGCTGAGCGCCAATGAACAGCATCCGTCGAAAATTTTACGGATACTACAAAGTTGTGCAAGTGTCAACCAGTTCAAGAACCGCCATGATAAAGAGACAGTTAAGGGGGTTAAAATAAGTTCTCAAACTTCCTACCCCGTCGGCCGCGCTCAGTGGCCACTCAGTTAAATTCAGGTAAATTCAGGTAAGTAAGAGTCATAAATCTTCATGAGCTCCCGCATTTGCGGGGGCTCATGAGGATCTATGTCTCTTGTTGCATGTGAATCGGGTTTACATTTTTTTCGTTAGTGAAAGGAAATTAATAAGAACTGAAATAAACAAAAGAGAGTGGGCCTACGCACGTGTCAGTAATAAACTTCACGATAGCATCTGAGGAACAAGGGGAGAACATCCATGGATTGGACGAGCCGACGGGGAAGCTGATGTAGGCGGACATGACGTAGCGAGGGTTGTCGTTGTCGCAGTTGCTGTCGCTGTCGCGGTAGACACCATCATGTTTGGAGTTTAGGCTAAAGAGAGATAAATGGAATTGTGATACGAGATCACTAGTCTTGTTCTTTCTTTTTTTTTTTTAAATAATTTTTTGTATAAATTGTAAGTCATGATCATATTCGTACTTATAAAAAAAAAACTCGTTGTGGATAAAGAAATTTTAAAAAGAAACACGCTTATAAAGGACAAATACAACTCGACTGTGTTCTACTTGTCTGTTTTAACCCATTCAGCCCTGACGCACTGCAGCAGGAGATGGGCCGACCATGATAATTCAAGGGTAGTGCCAGATTAGCTTCTGCTAATCTGGCACTACCCTTGAATTATCATGGTCGATCCATCTCCTGCAACTGGTGCATAGCCATTAGATGACGCCTCCAAAATTTGGGAAACACGGCCGTCGGGCTGAATGAGTTAAGCGCGTTTATTTCTGTATTATGAATTTTGTTTGCATTGGAATTGCTTGACGGTTACCGTTTTGGTCTGAATTTCTTTAGTAGGTGCTTGTTGTACGATGTTGTCGCCAACTTACTTGTGTCCCAGTTCGTGTGCTGCGATCATGGCGGTGGTGGGCTGGTACTTCTCTTCTGCCACGACCACTCCGCTAAACCCACACGCAGTCCCAATGTAGCCAATTCCTGAGAAAGAATTGAGACACAGCCCAATGTATGTACATGCTTCTAGTGGCAAATTTATCACTGTCGTTCTATCGACGGACAAAATTATGTAGAATCAGTACCCAATTTGCAAAAAAGGCCATCGATCTGACGTCGGCCCGATGGCCTTTTGCGTATTTGGGTAGTAGAATCTCATATGGAATTATTATATTACATGGTGAATCTAAAAGGAGACATACTAGTCGGATATCACTCAATGCTGGATAAGAGGATTAAAAAAAAACATGTAGGCATGCTTAACCCTTCCTTAACCCCGTCAGTGACAGTTCACGAAGACTGTCTTTCTGCAGTCTTCGCTCATTCAACACCAACAATTCCAGCTGTCCCAGGAACATGAATTCAAAGTGGGGTCAGCAAGAGGCCCAGACCCTAATGAGTCCCCGCAACTGCAAGGGCTCATGAAGATCTATTCCTCTTGCGGTTGGGCGGTCTTTAAATGTTCTCGGCACTGAACGGGTCATCCCCTCGTAAAAATAAAAAGGTCAGGGTGTGGTAGGAGAGGGGGTGGGGGGGTGGGGGGTAGGAGGGGAAGGGAGGGGCAGGGGGGGGCGGGGCGGAGGGGGGGGGGACACGTGACGTGCCTGACATGTTATTTTCCAGCCTGCAAATAATCGAACATCGGGGGGGGGGGGGGGGGGGGGGGGGGGGAGGGAGGGAGGGGGGCGGGGGGGGGGGGGGGGGGAAAGAGAGAAAGGGTGAAAGAGAGACAGACAGTTCAGACTCGAAAAATCAAAGAACGGGGGTGGTGGGGGTTGGAGGCTAACAACAAACCAACCTAATAAAATCCGAACATAATAAACAAGATCTTATAAAAGTTTCTTCTCCAAAAACTATTTCTTTCTCCAAATAATAAGTAATTTTAATATTTCTTTTCTACAAAAATTCTCTTCCAATTTTATTTCGGAGCAAAAATACTATGCGAAGGAGCCAAGGGATACTCTGCCCCCCCCCCCTACCCCCACCCCCACCCACCCCAATCTGCTTTTTCATGGGGGGGGGGGGGGCGGGGGGGGGGGCACTCCCTCTCCCTCTGGTTCCTACGCCAATGTATCTAACAAAAGATACTACTATTCACCCACCGAGTTGTCTGCCTCCTGATGTCTCCCCGCTTAGCATCATGTTGTATCTGTAACAGACAAACAAAACTGAACACAGGTATACAGAAAACGCTATGGAGTATTTGCAACATAACTGTTGCCCATTGTGATTAAAATAAAAGCAGCAGGAAAGGCAACGATATTTTTTTTCAAGATCGAAAACGTACTTTTAACCCCTTCACTGCCAGTGGATGTAGATTGTGTTGTTTTAAAATCACTGTACATTCAACGCCCAGGAAAAACCTCCCCCCCCCCCCCCCACACACACACACAAATACACACATACACCTGTCGTCAAAGGTACGTGGATACAAAGAGATTTCAGCAAGAGACAGTTGGCTGACATGTTATGTTTCTTGGCAGTGATGGGTAAAAACTGAAGATAAAGCGACGACAACTATGATGATGTTAACTCATTCGAGACGTGCCGCCTCCGGATATGCGGCTTAAGCCGCGTATCCGGAGGCGGCACATCTCGAATGAGTTAACCATCTCGGCACCATCATGACGAATCTAACACAGATTTGATCTTTTACGTACCATTTTTTTTTTTTTTATTTTATTGTGAGACGCAGGACACAGATCACTCACGTCAGCCCAAGGATGGTGACAGATTATTCTGGCGCCTGGACAGGCGCCTAAGGCAATGAGGCACTATTAAGACCGGTGTTATTTAGCGCATATAAAGGAACATGAACTCAAGAGAGGGAGTTAATGAAACATAAACTCACCCAGTAAAAAGAGTGTCAGTGGCGGAGTTAAAGGAGCATAAACTCACCCCTTAAAGATTAATTTTGTTGTTTTGGTGTGGTGCCTGGAATGTGCGTGTGTGTGTGTGTGTGTGTGTTGGTGTGTTTGTGTGTGTGTGTGTGTGTGTGTGTGTGTGTGTGTGTGTGTGTGTGTGTGTGTGTCGGTGTGTGTGTGTGTGTGTGTGTGTGTGTGTGTGTGTGTGTGTGTGTGTTTAATAATGTGTACTGTTTTTGTAATTACATTTTTTATTTATTGAAACTTGTAAGGCGCATAGAGTTTTATTTGAGGTTAGGCGCCATGGAAATCATTATTATTATTATTTTTTTTTTTATAAAATTATTATTATTACTATTCTTCTTCTTATTATTATTATTATTATTATTATTAATGTCAGTAGTGGAGTTAAGGGACCATGAACTGTTCCGGCACAAAAATGGCAATGGCGGAGTGAATTGAATATGAACTTACCCAGTAAAGAGAAGGTCAGTAGGGGATATAATGGAGCACGAACTTGCGCAGTAAACAGAATGTAAGTAGCGAAGACAATGGAGTATGAACTCACCCCGTAAAAAGAATGTTAGTGGTGGAGGGTTGCAGGCCAGTATCAGCGGCCCAAGATCTAAAGTCCCTCAGTAGCTGATTTCCATTCACGCCGTCCTCACCCACACGGTTCTTTTCAGAATAAGATGCTCCACCTGCTGTCTGATGAATAAGAAGTTGTTGGGGTTTTTTGTTTGTTTTTTGTTAACTCATTCTACCCCAGACACACCGCAGCAAGATATGAATCGACCACGATAGTTCAAGGGTGATGCCAGAATGGCTTGGCGCCTATGGGCTCCAAGCTATTCTGGCATCACCCTTGACCTATCATAGTCGATCTGTGTCCTGCACTGCAATGCAGTCTTCAGAAGACAGCGGCAAAATTTGGGGATTTCGGTCTTGGGGTACAATGAGTTTTAAAACAACCGTTCATCTAGTTAGTAACTAAAGACGAAAGCAAGTTTGGCTAGTGCTATTGTAGGGGACACACAATTTTTTTTTTTCAAAGTTGACACTAGAAAGTAAATATATCAAAGAATGGCCATCTGTGCATTTTCTTGAAAAACAGACCAAATCCGACTGACAATCATGACACTTATCAGAATTTCTAGGCTGGCATAAGCTAAGCTCTATTTCAGTACTCATCTGATTATGTAAATTCATTTATTTCTGACTTCACCCATCAATGAACCCAAAGACTCTCAGAACCAAAAATGACTTCCACTCTATCGAGAGGCAGTCATTCAGGGTTAATCTGATTCGCATTAAACTGACTATGCCAAACATACGTGTCTAGGGTAGAGTCACCAAGAGTGGATTTGCATAAAAAAAGAAAGCAAATATGAGCGCAAGAGCCATACTTACTGTGGCCACAATGATACTGAGAGGGGTGACGGTTATCAGCACATCGGGTCTCTGGATGCTGATGGTGCGGTAACGGACATCCAGCTGCAACAGAGACAAATAGAACATAATATGATTATGCACTAGAGGTCTATTTAAATGTTCTCTTTCCTCAACTTGGTTTGAAATTGTGCGGTTTTTTAAAAACTCTTATACGTTCTGCATTTGTTAAGATTGTAATGTACAATTATAATTTAAAACGCGTCAACTTTCAGATATAAAATATGCCAACTTAGTACAACAGAATCAAAAGGTATCACTCTTGTTTAGTACATCTAATTCACTTTAGTTTGTGCCACAGCACCCCGTAACTAATAAAGACACATACAAAGAAATTTACAATTTTTTTTGTCATTGATAGTCTTCGTTTTATCGTGGTTTTAAAGTGCATAACTGCAACACGTAAAGTAATCAAAATCAACACATGATTCCTGGTGAAAGTGTTAGTGCATACGCATCAAATCATTTGCAATATTCTTTGTGTCAATAAGTGTGGGTGTGTGATTGTGGAATCTCCTGGTTTACAGGCAAATCACACACGTATAATGTGCGAGAAGTATGCGTGGCCAACATACCGCTTGAGCCATGTAGGAATAATACAGTTTTGCCGCATCCAATGCCAGCGTTGCGTTGTTGCCTTGCCTTTCGAGAAAACTAGACGGGAAAAAAATGAAAATACGGTAAAGTAGATAAATCACACACTAAACATTACTTTTACAACGTCTTGAACCAACTTCAGTGAAATCCCTCAGTTATTCAAACGGGTAAAACGCATCTGTCTCTCAAATTCATGTCATTGGGTGTAATAAATATGAAATGCTTACATATTAGACACATGGAAAAAAAAAGTGTATTGGTCTGGAAGTTTGGCCCTTATGGCGCTAGCGCCTTACAATGCAAAATCACAGACCAGTACAAAAAATGACAATAATATGAATTCTGCGCCGCATAAACTGCCACGTATCTCATCGTACTGTTTAACACTTACTCATTGTATCGGCCATAGCCTCAAACGTATCCTTAGCCATATTAGACACTCAGTGGTTTACTCTGCATAAAACACACGGTCAGACCGACACCCCATTCTCAACACTTACTTTTTATAACAGCCATAATCGCAGACGACGTTGATTTCCACATTTCGTCTGTCAATGCCTGCTTGCCGTGTTGGTCTCTGCCATCCGGAGGACCTTTTGTTCTTGATGAAGCTCCGCAACACGTTGTTGGTTCTTGTTCGTGCCTTGTCCGTGATGAAATGTTCACTTTCGTCCTCTGTATATGATAACGTAAAAATACAATTGCATTTAATGATTTGCTCCGATGGGTGTTCTTTAAATTAGTAACTTGAAAATATTCAGATTGAACTGTTGTTCAATGTTCGGTTTGGTCAACATTTTGATCTATGCTAAGAACAGTTTGTAATTTAGAAGTACTGGTGGCTGTGTGCACACTGGCCTTAAAGTGTTTACCTGGCTCAACGTAGTCCAGTTCGAAGTCTTCGGGTTTTTTTACAGCGCGAAGCACTTGCAACAGTTTGGGTTTATCAGCTGAAAATCTCGGCAGCGCCTCGGTCGGACTGATGGTGAAATCTTTGTCCCCGATCTGGAGTGATCCGTGCTAAAAAA
This sequence comes from Semisulcospira habei, assembly GCA_036245525.1. NCBI lineage: Eukaryota > Metazoa > Mollusca > Gastropoda > Semisulcospiridae > Semisulcospira > Semisulcospira habei. Next base: position 95,261,235 of record BTPG01000007.1, on the reverse strand, counting down.
GGAAACGTTTTGCTTTGTTTTGTTTCGTTTCGTTTCGTTTCGTTTCGTTTCGTTTCGTTTCGTTTCGTTTCGGTTCGTTTCGTTTCGGTTCGGTTCGGTTTGGTTTGGTTTGGTTTGGTTTGGTTTGGTTTGGTTTGGTTTGGTTTGGTTCGGTTTGGTTTCGGGAGTTGTGACAGACGAGAGCAGAGCAGTCTTTTATTTTACATCACCCTTTTTAAATTTTGTAAGCCCTTGTGTCCAGCATTATTGATAAACATATTAAAACAAATAATGATAAAGGATATGCTGCGAACTATTAACAATGTATTGCCTTTAGCAGGCTGTCTTAATTCATTCGAGGCCAGCCGCATCCAGATGCGCGGCTTATGCCGCGCATCCGGATGCGGCTGGGCGCGAATGAGATAACCCATTTAGCCCCGTCGCACAACAGTAGGAGATGGATCTACCATGATAATTAAAGGATGGCGCCAGATCAAGCTGCACGATTGGACCCCTCCCACCCCGCGCCCTCCCCCCCCCCCTACCCCTCCCCCCCACCCCACCCCAAGCTGTTGGATAATTCGGTAGGTAGCGATAAGGTGGAGGAGGATGCAAAAGACGGCTGACTCGCCTACTGGCTCGTCCGGGGGGTGGGGGGGGGGGGGGGGGGGGGAGAAGAGAGTGGTGAGAGTCCTGACACACGCTTTTTGTATCAGGCTGAAGGTCGCAAACAATCAGTTGGAACTCGCCACCCCCACCCCTCCCTCTGGAGGTAACTCATCCGCCCCTGATATACTTTCATATTTCAGAAGATGAGTGGAACAACTGGATGACGAATACGACGTGTTGTTTGGCATAAATTAGCTTTGTCATGCGCCAGCCACTAAACGGATGCCGCAGGAATAAGCTGACTCATAAATGCAACTTGTCCAAGTGCTATTAACCAATGACTGCATGCACAAGAATAATAATTACCAGCTCCAGACCAACTCCATTGTTCTGTGATTTTCGGGCCAGCACCGCCGCTCCGTTCATTATGTCCCTGTACACTGCTGTATCCTATTCAGGAAAAGATCGTCAAAGATAGCATTTATATCCTATGGTTCAATTACAATTATTTTCTAAAATGTGTGACAAGTTGATTATGTATGAGTAATATTAACGCGGAATACGTACAATCATAATGGTTAACACTTAATCATAATTGTGGACAGCTCCATATTTGTGAGTACAAACACGTACATTTCTTGCGAATGATTTGTAACATGTATTATTTCCGCAAATTCCTAAGGGGTCGCACTACTCTATGAACAATACAGAGGTTACATTTATGCCGAACGACTCGGAACAACGAACGAGAGCTAAGTTACGGCTGGTAACCAGCTTCTACCATAAGCACAGACAACACTCCAAACATCTCCAGATCTGTACCTCTTGGAGATGTTCGGCGTGCTGTCTATACTTGTTGTACGAACTAAAAACTAAAAACTGCTATGACTTAATACGCTCGCTCTCGTTCGTTTGAATTAACTCATTCAGCCCGACGGCCGTAATTCCCAAATTTTGGAGGCGTCATCTGATGACTATGCACCCGTTGCAGGAGATGGATCGACCATGATAATTCGGCGCCAAGCTAATCTGGTACTACCCTTGAATTATCACGGTCGACCCATCTCTTGCTGTAGTGCGTCAGGGCTGAATGGATTAACACGCTCACGTTCATTGTTTCGAGTCATTTGAATTAACCGTAACCGCTCTGACACCCGCCCAGCAGATACAAAAAGCCAGCAAGAGAAACACACATTCAATTCCACGTATTGTGTATGATTACAACTATGAAAATTAATGTTCTCACCACTGAGAAAGGCAAATCAACTTTTACAGGTCTCTGACTGTCCCCGACGCTGTACACCGGAAGTTTTCCGACATCGATGTTTTCAGAACGGCGCAGGCGCAAGGAAACTACGTGGCTTCCGGATTTAAATTTTAAGTGTAAGTGATCTGGCATACCCTCGGCAGATCTTTTGTTTCTGAGAGCGCGTGGTGTGACGTCACGTAAATGCACTGTGTCTGAAATAAGTATGTATCATATTAGTAAATGGCAATTAATAGGTGTAACCAAATGAAGAAAATGCGAAATTTGATGATATAAGTGGCAGGGTACTGTGGTAAAGTATATGACATGTTATTGTCATACAAAGTCACTTCCATAGAGTTGCCACATTCCTTCTGCGAATGAAGATAAGTAGCGACTGATTTCTCTGTTTGTTTGTCTATTTTGACAAAGAGTATTTACCCGAAATATTAATAATTTGTGTTGTAGCCGATTTTCTAAGCGTGTTTCTTTCTCCGTTGGGTACTTCTTTGCATTTTACACGCTTGGCAGTCACCTTTTTGGTCCGGATTAAAAGTCACTTCAACTGGTTTTTTTTTTATATCTCTTTATAATTTCGATTTAACCCCTTCACTGCCAGTGGACGCAGACTGCGTTTAAAAAAAATTGTTACTTCTGCGTCAAAGAATCCCAGGCGTCCAAGGAACATGAATTACAAAGTTGTGTCAACAAGAGGCATAGATCCTCATAAGCCCCCGCGACTGCGGGGGCTTGTGAGGATTTAAGTCTCTTGCAGTTGGGTTTTGTTCAATAATTTCTCGGCAGTGAAAGCGTTAACTCATTCGCGGCCAGCCGCATCCAGATGCGCGGCATAAGCCGTGCATCCGGATGCGTCTGGCCACGAATGAGTTAAACTTCACTCTGCTTACACCTACCATAGTAAGCAGTGTCGCTGTGATCGAAGAAAGTAGCAGAGTACGCTGACGATGTGAACTGTGCATAAAGACACAGCAGCAGCAGAAGCATATCAGGCACAGTGGACATTTTTTGTCAGTACAGCCAGGGACTAAGGTAACTGCAATGAGAAGCATTAGACTATTGTATTTATTTAACTCATTGTACCCCAAGACCGAAATCCCCACATTTTGCCGTTGTCCTTTGAAGACTGCATTGCAGTGCAGGACACAGATCGACCATGATAGTTCAAGGGTGATGCCAGAATAGCTTGGCGCCCATAGGCGCCAAGCTATTCTAGCATCACCCTTGAACTATCATGGTCGATCCATATCTTGCTGCGGTGTGTCTAGGGGAGAATGAGTTAAGACAGATGACACGCTTGTATATAAAGAAACGGAATAACAATAGCAATAGTCAGAATAGCTTGGCGCCTAAGGCGCCTAGCCTTTCTGACACTTCCCTCGATCTGTGATAGTCCATATTTCTCGTAAACAGTTAATTATTAATTGATGGCTTTGTTAAATCAATACCCAACGAACGCGTTTTCGTTAAACAGCAAAATTTGAAATCCAAAAGCATCGAAATTCTGTAATTATGTCTGTGTGATTAATTATCTCTTGTACAATTAGATTTTTTTTTTTGTTGAGCGCCTAGAGCTCAAGTATTTTTCTTCGTCCTATTATTATGACCATACAAATTCTGGTTGTTTCTGCCTCTTTGTCCAATGATATGATCACGAAACGCGATAGCGTTTGAGCCAAAACACACCGCAAAATGCAGAGCAGTGAGTTTACAGAAACAATACTTATTACATTATCGCAAAAATTCACATGCGTCACACTTATTATTGGCCGCTGCTACACAGTCGTAGGTCCAACGCCAAGGGGAGGGAGAGGGTTATGGTAAGGTGGTGGGTGGGTGAGTGTCAAGCTGTCAAAACAAATTTTTGGCCCAGCGCCTGATGACGGCATCGATTTTATTCAGGATAATCCTTTTTCCTTCTTTAGCACCAGCCAGCAGTCAGCGGCACTGTCTGTCCCTGAGAGCCAGCTCAGTCTTTCTCTTTCGTTATATTACTGAGCTGACAAACCGCAGATAGTGCGTTGAGATATCTGAACTAATAATTGAAAAAAAAAATCAGGCTAATTGAACCGATAGATTTGATGACGGAACACAATGTGACTCCAAATTTTGAAACTGAATTTCGAAACAATTAATTGCAGAGATCGTGGATTTAATATGTACACTACATACGTATCAGAAATCCACATTTATATGCCCACACATTTTCATATAGTATGTGCAACTCTACTTCTTCTAGTCCACTCTACGCTTTAACCAGTAATAACGTCCTCAACTTTAGGATGCAAACAAGGCCGATCCATATAAATGACAATCAGAGCCCTTTGATTCTCAGCAGCCTTTACAACATGCATGAGCTTATGAAAATCTGTTCCTCTTGTATGTGGAAGGCCTGGATAAGCAAATAATTCCGCAGTGGCTTACTCATCCGGGTAATCTAATAAGGGTGTAAAATAAGCCTGCAAAATGAACAGATTTCCATCAGCCGATTCAGTCTATGGGGGTTCATGGTGATCTATGTCAAATGCAGTTGTACTGGTCTGACTTAGACACTGTTTCCAGTCAAAGTGAAGCGGGGACAGAAAAGAATGGAGAAGTTTTGCGTCGGTGACAGTCAACTGCACAAGATAAACATTGGGCTGTCGACACCAGTTTGATGAGTTTTCTGACCTCACCCCGCGGTCAGGTGGTATCGGATTTCCCTGAAATTTTAGGGACTCCGGTGGCGTTGGACCTGAGTCTGTACAATCACTTGGAATTTTGTTTACGGTAGACAGCACTCAAATGAACACGCCAGCACTTTGATTTTATAGCATGTCAAACGCTCCTTTAAAAAAAAATCATACCTCCGAAACATATGCCTGAAGAAACATTTTTTGTGTATGGCAGGACATCAATGAAAAGTACTGGGATGAGAAGTAAATAGTGTAAACTAGCCCCTTTTGCACTTGAAAGGGTAACATTTTACGTTTTAGTGTGATTTAGTAGCAGTTTTGTCATGATGATTCCTGTAGGAGTCAACAGAAAGCGCTACCAGTTATTCAGCCAAAAGGGTCAGCATCTGCAGATGAAAAAAGTCTCGCAGCTAGAATCCGTGAAATGTTTTTTTAGTCTTTCTAAAGTATGCAGAAAATTTGTACTGGTCTGTGATTTGGGTTATTGTGGCAGGAGCTGTAAGGTCCCAAATTACAGATTGGCTTGCAAAAGTACAGAAACTGTTGGGGTGTAATAGTATGTTGCAAATTTTCTGACAACACGTGTCAAATGGATCTTTTTAACACCTCGTTCTGACTCCTCAAAAAGCATATTGTGTTTCTTGTGCAGTATACCTTTTGATTCTTGCTTCATGTTTTTCTCACGTCATCCATTATGATCAGTCAAATCGCTGACAAAAAAACTTCAAATTGGAATATCAACTCGGCTATGCACAGAAAGCTTTGTCTGGGCTTGCATCACAAAACGTTACGTTATCAATTCACTTCACACCGCAGAAATATAACTGAATGTTTTTAAACGCTGCACTGTCTCCTTCGGGCAGATTCGCCTGCTTGCTTTTCTCGTATGCATGTGGTCAGCTCTGCGTAGCAACTTGTCAACTTCATGTTCAGATAAAGATTCACAACATTATTGATATTGTAAAGAAAAGGTTAAGTGTGCTGTGACATTGTAACTTCTCGACACATTCTGTCAACTTGGCTGAAGCAGTCTTGGTCGATTCAGGAAAAGTGTCTTAAAGTTACAGTATCGGCACATTGAAGCTTTTTTGGCTCATGTCTGACAGAAAAAAATCTGTGCTGGGCTGGTGTTTGCCCATTAACCCAACACATCCTGAGGCTGAAATCGCTTATTGTCCTATGAAGGCTACATTACAGATTCAGAGATAGATCATTTTAGTTCAAGGGTGTTGCCAGAATAGCTTGGTTCCTCAGGTGCCAAGCTATTCTGGCACCACCCTTGAACTCTTCAAACATATGGCCCAAGGACACTCATGTGGCCAAACCTTTTCAAACATACCAATTTCAGTGACCTCCCTCAAAGGCGGTCTTGAAGTAGAAAGAAATGTCAGCTTCAAACCCAAAGGTTACATAGAGTTGACAAATGTGAAATTTTGAAAAAACATAGATTTTGCTGGCACAAAAGCCAACTACTTAACTGATGCATTTTATCAGCCAGTGAACCAACCATGACAATTCCAGGGTAGTGCCAGATTTTCTTGGCACCTGATGGTGCCAAGCTAAAATGGCACTACACCAAAAATTGATCGATCCATCTTCTGCAAATGGTACGTAGTCAATAAGTTTTTCTTTCAAAATATGAGAAATGCAGCCATGTTGTGGTTTAAGGCACTTGCACACTTTTATTGAAAAGGTGAAGGTCAGAAAGGTCTGACTACATGTAATTAAGTGGTTCAGTCAAGCATGTGAGTCACAACTACTTTGCTATTCTTATTTTTACAATATTATGTAATGTTTTGTTTCTTATTGCTTAAAATATATTTTTGTTTTGTTCTCCAGATCAGATCCATAAATACCTGTCGGAGTTGCAGCTTATGGTTTAAAATTTGGTGGCGGTAGATGGGCTAGACGCTAGCATTAGATTGGGGGAGATCAGTAGGGCCGCCGAGGAACTTCAAGACTTAGTGCCGCGGCGTTAGAGAGGGCACGGCGTGGGGGGGGGGGGGGAGGGGGAGTGAGGGGGGGGGGCATGGGTCGGGGATGTGGGAAACGTTTAGGGTAGATGGGTTGGGAGAATGGGACGTTATGCGACACGCAGGCACACAAACACAAAACGTACAGACGAAACATGTAGCAACATCCTCAAGAATTGACATTCAAACGCGCATCAGAGACACAACAAGCACACAGACAGCAGATGCATCATGCCTATCATCAAGTAACACAGAGCATGGTACTTTTAGGAGGCAAGTGTGTGTAGATACACATAGGTACCACCCATACAAGGCCTCTTCCCAGGCCCAGCAGCAGCCCAAGAGCCAGCCCCCGGCCCAGCGCCCTGCCCAGGCCCCGCCCACTGTCCAGGCCAAGCCCCAGCACCCAGTCCAGGCCCAGCCCCAGCGCCCTGCCCACGCTCAGCCCCCCTGTCCAGGCCCAGCCACCTGCCCAGGCCCAGCAGCAGCTCAAGAGCCAACCGCTGCCCCGGCCCAGCGCCCTGCCCAGGCCCAGGCCCAGCGCCCTGCCCAGGCTCGGCCCCCTGTCCAGGCCCATCCCCCTGTCCAGGCCCTGGCCCAGCCCCCTGTCCAGGCCCAGCATTCTGTCCAGGTCCAGCCCCATCCCCAGCACCCTGTCCAGGCCCAGTCCCAGCGCCCTGCCCAGGCTCGGCCCCCTGTCCAGGCCCATCCCCCTGTCCAGGCCCTGGCCCAGCCCCCTGTCCAGGCCCAGCATCCTGTCCAGCGCCCTGCCCTGCTTCAGCTCCCTGCCCAGCCCCAAACCAAGCCCCAGGCCCCTACCCCAGCCCCTACCCAGCCGCAGCCTCCATCCCAGTCCCAGCCCCCAGCCTGGCTGTTCCCTCCTCCCCACCCGGCGCAGAGAGCAGATGCGGGAGGGCGTTACAGTTTGCGCACCCACCGCACTGCCCCCGCACGATACACTGTGCAGCGGAAATGGTGCGCAAGCTGGTAAACCAGGGAGTCCAACCCTGCTCCCTCTTCTCGTTTTTGACAAACATATTTTTCTTTGCTTTACATGGTTTTCATTGTATAAATATATTTTTGCTTCACGTGTACTATCTTTAAGCTGTGGGCCTCCTAAGTTGTTTTTTTTTTTTTTTTTGAGCTGTGTAAAAAAAGTGTTCTCTAATGTGGAGTTCCGGTAGTCAAGTCCCCGCTTTTGTCACCCATTTTTGTAAAACAAACATGTGGTTGTGTACTTTTCACAGCCAGCCACAGTCATCAGTTGGACCATTTTTTGCTAAGCTTTGAGGGTAGTGTAAATGAATAAAATAATGAAAACAGAAGTCTAACTTGGAACGTAAATAATTTGCCAGTGTACATGCAGTGTTTACTGCGTGGAAAGACAGCTTAACCCATGTAGCCCCAACGCCCTACAGCAGGAGATGGATGGACGGGTAGTGCCAGATGAGCTTGGCGCCTCAAGCGCCAAGCTCATCTGGCACTACCCTTGAATTGTCGTGGTCCATCCATCTCTTGCAGCTGTAACATCTCCCAAATTTTGGAAAGCGGGCCTTAGATTTAAATGGGTTAATTGCATGTTGAAGTGTAGGTAGTCTTATGTAGACATATAGGAATAAACGGTAACATTACAGCTACAGAACTGAAACTTGGCGCTGAGAGTGAGACACATGCTAAGTTGAAATCCGGAATGCAAACATAAAGATATGCACAGATTATGACAGTCACAGACACAATTCACAGTACTGGTTGCGAAAACTTGCCGAACTCGGCGAACATGAGATTTGTCACACTTAAATATACTCAAAACAACTCGTAAAATGTTCCAAAATATCTTCATTCTTTCAACAATAATTTAAACTTTTGTCTTTCCCTTGTAGACTTTGACAATAATTAGCAACAAAATCGGATGAATAGGTGTGCTTTGATGGTTTACAAAACGCAGGCCAAATTGGTAGCTAAGTATGAGGTTGGTCTCGGACAGCAATAATTCTGCATTAACTCCTAAACTACAAGATGTTTTTGAAATCTAACTTCAGATTCCTATGGTCCCAAACCTTCTCTAAGGTTAGATCTAAACTGCACACGCAGAAGGGCAGAACAATAAATTTATTAAAGATCAAAATAAATTCTGTCGAAGTAAAAAAACCCTGCTAGAATCACCATGTTCTGTTGACGGTACCATTGGCAGCATGAGGTTGAGGGCTCCCCTTAATGTTTTGAACGTTTCAAATTTCTTTGATATTCAGATCATTTGCACGAGATTCAGTGCAATGACTGAACAAAGCATGATTCTTGATGTCAGGTCACACATTTTGAAAAGAAAGTAGTTTGGAAAATAGAAAGATTATTCATTTGATTTATGAATCTTTACAAACGATCCATTTATGTTTAGAAAGAAACTAACGCTTTCAAGATATAACGCCTGTGTTAATTATCTCAGTAACATCCTCTTACTAGTACGGATCATTTCTGAACATAAATGCATTGCTTTTGTAAAGATTCCATAATATGAAATGAAGGTATCTTACTATTTTTGAACATGCTGTTTCTTGCAACATGTATAATCTCACATCAAGAGTGTTGTTTCTGTGACCAAATTACATTTTCCTCTCAAACAAATTGATGCATTATTGACATTTAATTTTCCCCACTTGTTTTAATTCCCACTATAAACTTTAGTTTAGAAAAATGCTGCTTTGCTCTTTATCATGAAAGCACCATAATGCAGTTGATACAAGCCTGGCATATGACAAGATTAAAGTCTGTGGCTGTTGCAATCTGTGCAGGTCTTCATGCCACGTTTACATTCTGGATTTCAACTTAACATGTCTCACTCTCAGTGCCACGTTTCAAGTCTGTAGCTGTAAAGTAACTGTTTTGCCATGTCTACACACGTCTACCTACACTTGAACATACAATTAACCCATTTATACCAACGGCCGGATTTCCCAAATATTTTGAAGGTGTTGCCTAACGACTGAGTGCTGAAAGAGCCAGCCCCCTGTTCATTGCCATTAAAGCTATTTCTTCTGAATGCCCTATTCATGGCCTTTGAGCCTATTTCTTCCCAGCACATGGTGTTTGTAGCTATTTCTTCCCAGCACATGGTGTTTGTAGCTATTTCTTCCCAGCACATGGTGTTTGTAGCTATTTCTTCCCAGCACATGGTGTTTGTAGCTATATCTTCCAAGTGCCTTAGTCATAGCCTTTGTAGCTATTTCTTCACATTATTTTATTCATAGCCTTTGTAGCTATTTCTTCCCAGTATCTTATTCATGTCTTTTGTAGCTATATTATCTCTCCCAACCCATCTACCGTAATGGGGAAGGGACAAGAACTGTTCAGTGGTTATAACACCCTGTGCATGTATCTGCTGGTTGCTTTTCGCAGTAACAGTGGCAGCGTGCACAAAGGGGTTAATGTTACTAGCTGATTAACATGTGATTCTGACTGTCGCAATGTTTGGAAACATGTATGAAGACCAGCTGGCAGATGTATCAGCTGTGATAGTTCCAAGGGTAGTGTCAGATTAACTCGGTGCCTTCACAGGTGCCACGCTATTCTGACACTACCCTTGAACTATCTTGGCTGGTCTGTCTCCCTCTGCAGTTGTGCCATACTGATAATATAGCAGATATTTTAAAAGTTTGCTTTCTTGTTGTGATTCACAAGTGACACCAATAGGCACATGTATGCTTTCATGAGCCCCTGCACACTGTAGAGGCCTATCAAGCTATATGCCCTGTGCAGATGAGATTCTTGTGTTTACTGCACGATTCTGTCGCTAGGAATTCCACAAACTTTCAAACTTATGTATGCACACTGTAGGAATTAGGATTGTTGATTGGCGTGAATGGAACGTCAGCATTTAGCATAGATCCTCTTGAGCCCTCAGCCTGTGGGAGCTCATGAGGATTAATGTTTCTTGCCGAAAGGCATGGGGCCTAATTTTCTACATGCTGTATTAACCCTTTTAATCCAGATGCACTACTGCTTGAAATTAATTTGACTGACAGTTCAAGTGTGGTGCCAGAATAGCTTCTTGCATGTGGCGCCAAGCTATTCTGGCACCACCCTTGAACTAAAATGGTTCATCTTTCTCCTAATCTGTTATGTAGCCTTCATGGGACAATAAGCAAATTAAAAAGTATTAGCCTCGGGATGTAATCGGTTAAAGAATGCTGTGTGAAGTTTTTCATAGACTTTATTAAAAATGCGCCCATACCTGATAATTGAAGTAATATTCCACGTAAGAGGCATGTATCCACATAGTCCCCGCAGTCAGTTGGAGCTCATTGGGCTCTGTCTGTTGCTAATGTCTGATTGTGTTCGGTCATGATGAATTTTCTCGGTGAAATACATCCCGCTGGATTTGACCTGTTCAAAATTAAATTCCTCATGCATGTACGCACTACTGCTGGAACAGTGCCAGTGCCTATGACACACACACACACACACACACACACACACACACACACACACACACACACACACACACACACACACACACACATACACACACACATGATATGTAAAATTACACATTTTCGTTAGGTTTACATATTCTAATCGACATTTGTGGACAGATATTCAGTTCCAAATATACTTATTGATTGAAGTCCGACATGAAACATGGGTAAAAGTAGTGTCGGCATGCGGCATTGATCTTTAGCCCCAGCAATTGCTAGGGTTCTTGAAGATCTGTGTCTTGCAGCAGAGCCGTGCGCAGTTTTTCTCAACAGTAAGGGATTAAGTAATCACCACATTCTTTTCCTTAATTTTTCTGGCAATTTCTCTGGTTAGAGACAAATCGCTTGTATGGAGACGCTTGGCTGAGGGCCCCAGTCAGATGTTTTCATGTGTCAGGGACTTCAAATTCTTCCAAACTCAGTCTGTATTGGTCTTATTGACGTTACAGTGGAAGGTTCGGCATGCACAGTGTTCATATTGCTGTACATGATCAGATTCTCTTGTAGAGGCTGCTGGTGTTTACTTTTGGTCTGCCGTGTTTCGTTCTCAAGACATTGTTGTTATAGAGTTCAGATGCCCATTATAACACGCAGAGCTGTAAGGTCCAAATTCTGAAATGTCATATTTGTCCTGTGAATACTGCATTAGTTGCGTAAACCGATCGACTGTAGTTTAACCCATTATATCCTAAGGTCAAAATTTCTAAATTGGTAAGTTGTCCTTTGGAGGCTACATTACAATTCAGAAAATAGATCAACCATTTCAGTTCAAGGGCAATGCCAGAATAGCTTGCCGCCTTTTGGCGCCAAGCTATTCTGGCACTACCCTTGAACTATCAGTCAAATTTATTTCATGTGAAAGTGTATCGGGATGGGAAGGGTTAAGGGTGGTGCCAGAATAGCTTGGAGTATCGAGGAACCTGTCGGGCTCTTTATTCATGTACCTCAACCCGGGGCAAGGCACGTACTGCCCATCTGCAAGACATACACCCTCATGAGCTCCCACAGTCCTGTTCTTTATACCTGTTGGTCCCTTTTATTTTTCTGATTTTCACGCAAATGTCAGCGTGCAGTGGTTTCCAATTCACGGTCACTGGCAGCAAACGGGTTAAGCCTAACTACAGAGGTTGTGTGAAGCGGTGTCTGTGTATACTGTGTATGATGGATCTGAGTGAAATGTACTGATCGCTTACATTGGTTGTGGATTTGAGCATATGATGTGCGTGTTGTGCTTTGTGGTCTTTAGAGCCTTATATGTGTGGAATCGGTTATAAAGAACTTATACTTAGTCACAGCAGCATTTTCTGTCTGGCTCATCAATGCTCAAATGTATTTTGAATATTCAGACTGCATGGCTACGTTTCCGCGTTTGTACCTGTGTTTCTCCTGCTATGCCTCTCTCCAAGCCCATCTACCCTAACAGAGACTACCTCCCTACTCATGCTACCGCCACCCCCTCTCCATCCCCTGCCCATGGCACTGAGTTCTGTAGCGGGCCCTGCTAATATCCCCCAGTTTCAGGCTAGCATCTATCCCATCTACCCCCGCCCAGTTTAGAATCATGTACTGTAAATCAGTCAAGTTTTCCCAGGGTCACCCCGGTCAGCCCCACGGTGGGGCAAGTGTTTCTGTCCATTCACCTGTATTTTGCATTTTTGAACTCTCCCTTCTGTCTGCGCTGTCTGTAGCTCTTGATATTGGATGTGTGTTGCTAAATAGTCTTAGGGATATTTAGCGTATTAGACCGGCTGGCGACATACATTCAATGTTCTGTTTAGGTTTTTTTCACAAGCAGTGCAGGCACGTCCTGAAAAAGTCTTGTTGCTGTCGGGACGTTAAGCAATGTACAACCAATGTGCAACCAATGTCTTTGATATGGTGGTTTATGTAGCAGGCATCTGTGTAGTCAAGTGCGTGGGGTGCACACGGACCTGTCTTGTGTCTGATGTGCATGCTGTGACTTTCTGCATGCTTGAAATTGCAATCATTGTCTCCCAGGATTTGATGCTTTGTTCAGCACAGTGAATCGATGGAGACGACCAGTGTGGCTTGCAGTTCCCCCTCTAGTGCTTTTAGTCAGCGTCTGAAGTCAAAAGTGATATAGCACTTACCTTGCAGCATCAATGAACTTTTGTCTTTGGGTGCACTTACTTACTTACTTACGCCTGTCACCCCTACCCGGGTATAGGCCGTCGACGAGAGACCTCCAGCAACTCCTGTCCTGTGCTTCTCCTTCGATTCTACTCCAGGTGGTTCCCAGTCTCTTGATGTCTGTTTGGAGGTCTCGACGCCAGGAGTTTCTCGGCCTACCTCTTTTCCTCTTTCCCTGGGGGTTCCATGACAATGCCTGCCTAGTGATACTGGAAGCTGGCTTTCTCAGACTGTGACCGATCCATCCCCATCTTCTTCGCCCAATTTCATTCTCTGCTGTTATCTGCTCTGTTCTCGCCCAGAGTCTGACGTTGCTGATCTTCTCTGGCCAGTGGATTTTCAAAATTCTTCTAAGGCAACTGTTGATGAAGGTCTGTACTCTGTTGACTGTGGTTTTTGTCAATCTCCAAGTCTCTGCTCCATATAGGAGAACTGCTTTTACATTGGAGTTGAAAATCCGGACTTTGGTGTGTTGTGACAGCTCTCTGTAACTCCACACTTATTTCAACTGGAGAAAGGCTGCTCTGGCTTTACCGATTCGTGCTCTGACATCTGCATCAGTGCCTTTGGGTGCACTTGGTTTGCAATAATGTCAATATGCGTTCGTGAATAACGCCTAAGTGTGTGTGTGTAGGTGGGGGTTCTTTCTCTGGGTACTCCGGTTCTTGCACCCCCCACCACCCACCCCACCCCCACCTACCCCCCCCCCCCCACCCCCACCCCCCACACTTTGGTAGCGGTTTCAGGTCACTTTACAAATTTCAAATACAAGCGATCAAACATCTCTGTAACTTCAGTAGCTGAACTGGCTCTTCGTCTGTCTTGTACTGTGTTTGTCTTAAATGGCGTAAATCCGTGTCTGTTACGTGAGTGTGCGTGTTGGGTTTCAGTTCGCGGCGCTTTGAGTCGATTCGCCCAAAAATTGAGAAAAAGCGCCTATACAATAACGGTATTATTATTTATTATTATTATATACATGTCTCTGTGTATGGAAGAAATATGTGCAAAATATCATTGGTGTGATGTGCATATTATCAAGCTGGTCTTTTTCCTTATTGTATGAAAAAGGTGTGAAATCTAAACTATGCACAACGTTTGATACACATGAAATGAACACCTCGTTTGATCATTTGTGTGAATGAAAGGGAAAAGGTGAATTTTTGTGTGTGGACGATACTGTGAACATGATATAACATGGCGTAGGACCTATATACATCATATGCCTAATGCTAGCCCAAGGGTCTTTTGTTTGCTGAGAACTGAACTGCTTGACGATCAGTACTTCGAAGCAGAAGGCAATTGTCTTCCTCTCTGAAGTACAGATTATCAAGCTACGGTTTTTAAGTCCATGGTGTGCAAATATGCTTTGAGTTAGTAAACAAAGTCAGGTAGAATCTATCAACATGTCATTCAGGTCCAGCAGTCACTTTTTGAGTTTGATTTTCACTTGTGTGTAAAAAAAAGTTATTGTTGAACTTGTGATACAAATCATGCAGTTGAGCAACAGTGGTATGGTGTTATTTTTTCAACATGTGACAATGACAATGACAATGATCCTTTATTTGACAACGATAAAAGTTTTGGTAGTAACAACCATTTTTCGAACTTGCCTTTGCTAATCTACTGGTTACAGAGTTACTATCGCACTAATTGTATTCTACTACTGAAAAGGGGAAAAAATTACATGACACAACACAAGCCAAGAATGAAGAAGAAGGAAAAAAAATATAAGGGGGAAGTGACATAGGAATTATCAACTTTACTGGTCGGGCATATTGACATGTTGTGAGGTTTAATTAAAATAATATAATAAGAATACACACAACCTAATACGCATACATAACACATGCACAATTGAGCACGCCACCCTCTATCTCTAATATACACGTACGCACACGCACACACGCACAAACGCACACGCACACACACACGTGCACACACACGCTTACGCGGCTTATAACGTTAATCTAGTCAGTCATATGAGTAGCTGGCTACATACAAGCTGTACCGAATAAATATGAGTCATCGAAACCTGTGATACACGCAATTAATGATCTAATGAGAAATAGTATTTTTCAATATGTGCACAGTCACGGGGATGCTGCTGACAAAAATAAATACTTGATGAGACTGACTTTAAACGAGGAGAAAGTAGCTGATGTCGTGACGTTTCTAGGCAAGGCATTCCAAAGACTAGAGCCAGAGAACGTCAAACTCGTTTTATAGAGATCAATTCTAGGTCGCGGCACAATAAGGGATTTTCTTGATCTGGAGTATGTTGACGACTGGACGGTAAATAGCGATGTGATATATCGGGGTAGCTTATCGTTTAATGCCTTGAACATAACCATTCCCTTATTGTAAATTAGATGATCTTTCAGGGGCAGAATTTTTAAGGCTGCCAATTTTTGGTCAGTAGTTAAGCTGGGATCAGGGAGTATTAGTTTGGCAGCTCTCCGATGTAGAGAGTTCAATCTTTTCAAATTGACATCGCTCGAACCATCCCACACAGTAGAAGCATAGTCTATATGAGATCTAATATGGGCATTGAAGAACAGTTGACGTGTCTCCATATCAGTAATGTGTTTAAGTTTTGCTAAGATGTACAGATTTCTGGAGACAATTTTACAAACATTACTGAAGTGTGGCTGCCACCTAAGCTTCAAGCAGGCGATGGTTAGTAACTTGGCTGATGGTTTTGCCTTGGAGGGACAGACTGAGCGAGAGAGAGTCAAGCTGGTGTTTTGGCGGGTGCTAATTACCATGCTCTCCGTTTTTACCGGGTTTAAAATCATAATATTAAGACTGCACCATTCATCAATATCTTGCAGTGTGTTTTGCAGTCGTGAATTGATGTTTGATATATCCTTATCTGGCGTGTGTACAGCATCATCATCTGCAAACATATCACATGTAACGCTTTTATTTTTTATCGCAAGAGGAAGATCATTTATGAACAAGCAGAATAAAAGGGGACCAAGAATAGAGCCCTGTGGTACGCCATGCTTCACTAACCCTTGATTCGAGTATGAGCCATTTAGTAACACCTTTTGTTTTCTAATCGAGCAATCGCCTTTTTTAATCTACACTATGTATGAAAAAGAGATAAAACGAAATGGGTGCTGTGGAGTCTTTGGGCTCATGTACACTAAAGGAAAATTTCAGCCTCGGGGCACTTTGATAATGGATTTAAGTGTTTACATCAGACCTGTCAACCAGAACGATTTTGCCGTATTTTCCTAAGCCAACATTCCCAATACAGCGCTACTACGATCATTAATGAAATTCTAAGCTGAAGAAAAAAATAAACCAAATCTTTTTGTGTTTTCGGTTTGTAGTCGGTAGGAGCATGCGTTTTGGGGCCAATGAGAACGAGCGGAGCGAACTTCCGGTTTTCCCAGCGTGCATCATTTTATTCACAAAGTGCGTCAGATAAACAACGGTCTGAACCATGCCGAAGAGAAAGGCGCCCGAATCGAAAGGTGCACCGCCTGAAAAGAATAAAATTTGTACCAGCCAGCCACAGTTCAGATCGCTATATATAAAGCAAATTTCTGTCGTGCTTTGACTCAAACGGATAATAAAGTTGTGTTGTATTGTATACTGAGAATTTTCCGTGCATCAAGCGTTCAGCGTTAAGCGAACAGTAACTTACGTGCTAAACTACCCTTGACATCTCCAAAACTACTACCACTTGTCGAAAATGCTACTGCCATAGCTGTCAAGGGGTTGGCAGATCTGTACATCAGCCAATTTAAATATTAATACACTTAGTACGGTGATCCATTGTTTTTTTAGGTTACGTCACAATCTCCATCAGTGAAAGACCGTGTGCATACTGGTCACTGATTGGATTCCTTGAATTCTGTGAAGTCACGTGCGATGAAAGTCACCTCGGACTAGAACCATAATGTAAATGCGACCAGCCGCTCAGCATGGATTGTGTACTAAGCATTGTACCATTCGACCCAGGTGTAAATGCACCTTTTTATATTAGGTATACTTTGTTTTTGGCAGTCTGTCAGTTTCTGTTAACATCCTCTTGGCACAGTACGTGGTCGAGGATTATTTTTTCCTTGACCCATCCAGCCCTGACGCACTACAGCAGGAGACGGGTCGACCATGATAATTCAAGGGTAGTGCCAGATTAGCTTTGCGCCTTTCGGCGCCAGGCTAATCTGGCACTGCCCTTGAATTAACATTTTCGATCTGTCTCCTGCAACTGGTGCGTAGTCATTAGATGACGCCTTCAAAATCAGGGAAATACGGTCGTCGGGCTGAATTAATGAGTTAATCCATTTAACCCTTTGGCCCTATTTCCAAAATTTTGGAGATGATATTTAACGACAGTACAAGTTGCAGGTGAATGATTGAGCATAATTCAAGGATAGTGCCAGATTAGCATGGCGCCATCAGGCACCAAGCTAATCTGGCACTACCCCTAAATTATTATAGTTGCTACATCTGCTGCTGTAGTGCACTGGGGCTAAATAGGTAAATGATATTTATTGAGTTTTTTTACCATGTGTTTTTGAAAGTAACTTACGAATGATGTGCACTTGTCCTATGCTTATATGAAAATGTCATTGCAGTGAAGTACAACATTAACAAGCTGTTGATTTTTGTCGTTCATATAGGCATGTTTTGAATAAAGAAAACAAAGTTAAATGATACACGTGCTCAACATGTGATACATATCAAGCAGTCGCCTTTTCGTGTCATGCAGGCATGTTCTAAGAATGCGGAAAACTAAGTGAAATGTTTGCTCATCGTGTGATACTCTGCAATCAATCGCCCTGTTCATGTCATGTTCTATGTTTGGAAAACAAAGCAACATGTATGCTCAACATGCAGTACTTAACAAGCAGACAATGTTCCGAGTCTGATGTGCACTTGCATGTAAAAAAAACAAAGTGGATGCCGGCATTGAAGTCATTATTGTGTAATTGTCAAATTAGCGCTGCACAGGCATGTGATACACATTTGGTGTTCCCCGTGAGTGACGGTTTTCGGTCCTGGAGACTGATTACGTTTTTTTTCAAATTCCAGCATTTTGGTTCAGACTGAACAGCCCTTTAACCAGCCTGTTCCATCTGCAAGAAGCATGAATTCTCATGAGCACCTGCACCCGCAGAGAATTGTCTCTTGCTGGCCATGGATAGTCCTTAAAAATATATTTTTGCACTGTCACCCATGAATCTCCTTTTGAGAGTCATTTATGCTTGAACATGTATGTAAATGCAGTAATGTTTGCCAGTGTTTATTCTTTGACAGATTTACAGTGGTTACTTCTTTGATCTGCTACATTGTTGTAGCAGATCTAGGGGGTTAGGTAGTGTTGAACATGTCATGAAATGTAAAATGGGTCGCAATGCTTGACATGGACATTTTGGATCATTGTGCCTGACTGTATTATAATACCTGTACTATACACAAATTATGTTAAGGCAGTTCATGTGATATAGAGAGGTTGCCATGTTTGACAGTCAACTTCGGCATTGTTGTACCTGAAAGCATTACCTTTACTATGCACTTTTCAATGTTTCCTCTGTAAGGCTGGCAAACCTTTTTTCAATGTTGAGTATATGTTTTCCCCTGTAGTGCTGGCATCAGCTGAACGAGCATTTGTTTTGGGCATAAGCAAATAAACCACTCTTTTGTCAGTTATAGCTAGTCACTCGAGTTGAGGGTTACTGTTGCACTCCACATGTGATACACATTGAGCAGATTCACACCCAATCATGGGAGGCATGTTTATACGGACCGGTCTCCCAGCTGAAGGAGATAAACTGGCCTGGATAGTTTAAGTGTCTGGTGCTTTGCGGCACTTCCCTTAAACTATACATGACCGATCAATCTCTTGCTGTGACAAGCGCACGATTATGGGTTAACCCATTAACTCGCTCAGCCCGACGGCCGTATTTCCCAAATTTTGGAGGCGTCATCTAATGACTATGCACCACTAAAGCAGGAGATGGAGCGACCATGACAATTCAAGGGCAGTGCCAGATTAGCCTGGTGCCGACTGGCGCCAAGCTAATCTGACACAACTCTTGAATTATCATGGTCGATCCATCTCCTGCTGTAGTGCGTCAGGGATGAATGGGTAAAATATTGAGGATATCCTCACTGCTTTTGAGATAGATTGACAATAATAGTTGAAGGGTGCTGTCAGAATAGCGAGAAGAACTTTAGGAAGCTGAATAAGATAATCAGGCTTAGTGAGAAAATCGTTGGGGGCAGGTTGGAGAGCCTTGACGGCCTCTACAGGACGAGAATGATACGCAAGGGCCTGAGGCTGGCAGCTGACACTTCCCACTGCCTTTCTAAGCACCTTCAAAAGCTCCCGTCTGGCCGTAGGTTCAAGGCTCCTCTTGTTAAAACCAAACGCTACAAGGGCAGCTTTGTACCCTCGGTCATCCGTCTCTTAAATGAAGAGTGTGTTAACTAGCTTATCTCTCTCTCCTTGTTGACGCCGTCGAGGAACTTGCACCTCAGATGTCGCAGTGGCATCTTGCAAGTGACAGACTCACTCCTATACCACTAACAATGTACACTGTGGTCATGTTTTTTTTTTTTGTTTTTTTTTCCACCATTGTTATAATGTGGCTAAATCCGTACGCGCGCATGTGATCCCAACGAAAGAACATTTGTCGGCTAGACTGACACAATAAAGTATTTTGAATTTGAATTTGAATAGCGGATGCACATCCTCTCCATATCATTTATGGATTAGGAGCTATTGTTTTGGACTTGGATGTATAAATAGCTGAGAATAAAAGGAGATAAAATAGATGACAGGGGAAAAAGGTGATAGCGGTAAATTTGTAATTATTTTCATTAATGAAAACATCAGTTTCGAGAATTGCCATTTCATAGAACCGTTCTTTACAAATATTTAGCAGATTTGTTTGGTTGTTTACCTTATCATATGATCTGACCTTCTACCTGTTCACAATAAGTTTCTATACCTCATTAATTAGCCCTAATAGAACACAGCAGTAACTGGAGCGATCATGATAGGTCAAGGGTGGTACATGTACAAGGGTGGTACATGAACCAGAATAGCTTGGCACCAGTGATTGTACATGGAGCTTCATGGCAGAAAAACTAATTAACTAATACACTAATAATTTACATAATGAAACCAAACAAAATACTAATTAACTACTAAACTACTAATTAAACTGATTGAAAAAAAGCGAAAAACTACTAATACACTAATAATTTACATAATGAAACAAAAACATTACTAATTAACTACTAAACTACTAATTCAACTAATTGAAAAAAGCGAAATGTCATGAAGGGCACAAGGTCATTTTCAAAGGGCAGAAAATTGAACATGATCGAAACAAAGAATTGCACATGATTGAAATACATTTTCTGCTGTGTCGCTCAGGAATGGAATCGCCTTAGAAAAGAAGCTACTGTAAATTTAAGTATGTGAACTTGAACATAGAGCTTTTGATGTACAGAAAATGTTACTACAGTGAATCGAACTAATTGACAGAAAGTGTGGTCACTGTACATGGAGCTTTGATGACAGAAAGTTAAACTGCTAGTTATCTCCGCGATCAGTAGGATTGCATGTACTGTACACGAAAATGTTTTCATGACAATTAACTCCTTTAATTGCATCCCGAGGCTGATTTTTTTAAAAAGAAATTCTTATTGTCAGGTGAGGCCTACATTACAGATTAGGAGATCAACCATTTTAGGTCAAGGATGGTGCCAAAATAGCTTGGTGCCTTTGGTGCCGAGCTATTCTGGCACCACCCTTGAAACTGTCATGGTCAAATTAATATCAAGCAACGGTGTATTATAAAGAAAAGTTTATAAATTTGAAAATGTTTGAGGCTGTTACTGTGAACATGAGGGGTTTGGGCTCGTCCTCAGAAAGAAAAAATCCGACCACATCACTCCCCTGCTCAAGCTCCTTCACTGGCTCCCCATCCCCCAACGCATCCAATACAAGATTCTGTCTCTCTGCTACAAATCCCTGAACAACTACGCTCCTGCGTATCTCTCCAACTTACTTCACCCCTACACTCCTCCCCGCTCCCTCCGCTCCGCCTCTGACCCTCTCCGCCTCCTCATCCCCCGCACCAAACTCAGCACTTTCGGCCCCCGCTCTTTCTCAGTATACGGTCCAACCACCTGGAACACTCTCCCACTCTCTCTCCGTCAGAAACACTCGCTCTCCTTCTTCCAGTCTGCCCTCAAAACTCATCTCTTTCAACAGTTCTAGCACTATATCACCACACTCCCCAGCCCAAGCTGACCGTCCTAATGTATCTTCACTATTTGTGTTACGTGAGTCATTGTCTAAAGCGTGCGCATGCGTGTGCGAGTTGTGAGTGCGCGCTTAGAGTTATAATTATTATAAGATAAGCGCATTATAAATACCGTAATTATTATTATTATGTGACCACATGGAATCTGATGAGGCTGTTGATACCGGTAACACTCATGAGGTTATAGGGATGATTGTTACCTGTTGAGACTGAAAATGAGGTTTTGGTGAAAAAAAATAAACAGAAAACAAAAGTAAGAACCCTCCGTACACTGGCAATGAAGAGTTTTGTATCTCAGAGTGGACAGGACTGAAGCTGGGCGATACGCTGAGAATGGCAGAGAACAGAGAGGATTGGAGGGAGCTGGTTGCCAAGTCTTCAGTGGTGCCCCAACGGTCGGCAAGACTACGGGATATAGATAGATAGATATATAGATATTACAAACAACTGCAAATTTTCAACAGAACTGAGAAATTTTTCCAAAGCGAACGAAATGCAAGAGACATATATTCTAATGAATTCCCGAACTCGTGAGAATCGATGCCTCTTGCAATTGAAAAAAACGTAATCACAAAGTGTCCCACATAATGTCACACAAACCTGTTGGAGCTTGTGTCTGTACAGAAACCTCGGAGCAGGTTTGGCAGCAGTAGATGTCCCGCGCCAGACTGTCTCCACACATGCTGGGCTGACATCCGTAGGTCGGGTCGTCACCTTGTGCGCACGAATCTGGGAGATGGTATATGAAGGTTATTGGAAGAAAAGTTAAGGAACCTGAGGTCCTCAATGATAGTACCATAATAGGAGTTACTTCTTTCCACCGTAACGCTTGCAATAGTACTCGCAAGACAGACCCACTCGGAGGGTACGCCACAAGCATTTCTATTCAACGCATCTCATTTGAATACAAGTGTATTTGTGCCCCCCCCCCCTCTATTCCTCCTCCCCTCCCCCCCCCCACCCCCCCCCCCACCTCCCCCAGAACACATTCCGCCTGCATCACTCTCACAACATTCGTGCAGGATTATTGTTCGTTGATTATAGTCACTTTTTCAGTTTTGATTTTATACCGCAATCAAGAGCAATTTTTGTGTGAAACGACTATTTTTTTTTCTTTTGATTTTGTAAGACTAAAGTTATTTCCTTCTTACAAAATTAACCAAAAATAACGTTTAAGACTTAACGTCGTTTGTGAACCGCGAAGGTGATTCTCAAGCTGGGGCACCGAACAGTGTCTGTGACAGCAGCTAGATTAGAACACGTGACCTTTCCGACGAGAGCCACCCAGCTCGCCATTTTGTAGGAAGGATGACAAGCAAGCTAAAAGAAACATGAAAGCAAAGCGCACTCGGACCGATCTTTGACCTTATTTTGACATGCGCACGAACCAAGTGCGAGGCAACGCAGGCAGACGTCCGCACGAAAACCTTTTCCTTACTGTGAATGTAACACTCACCACTGGATTTTGTTGGTGCTCTGAGGTCGGCAACACATTGCCCTCGCACACACCACTGTAACACACAGAAACATCTACACATTAAGCGATGTGTACATACTTGTATAGTCCATAACCTGTTTGCTGGTCTGTGATTTACGGATTCAAGACTTACAGTGATCTGCTCCGTGGCAGGTTTCGATTACTAAAATTCGCCGATACAACAGAGTATCAATGTTGTCATGCCTCGACTGACACTTTTCTAACCTTCTTTCTAACCTTTTTTTTTTACAATCAATGTGAATAGACTCACGTACCAGAGGTTTTCCACGGCCTTTTGAGCGTAACGAAAGGAACTCTTCTGCGTACAAACATGAAGAAGAGCAGACAAGTTATTCATATTACGACTATCAAACTTCATAATTTAACTTATCCCTTTTTGTCCAGCATTATTGTAATTAAAGCATACTAAGAACATAAGAAGGGGACATTGCGATCTGTTAACCCCTAACTGCCTGGAGATAAAAATACACATTAACTCTCAAATGGAATAATGTAAAGATAAAGTAAAGCATTCATTACGCCCTACCATGCCAGTGGACGCATATTTCGCCTGCGACGATTATTGGTACTGACAGTAATATTATCCATTCTTTCTGATAAAACGAACATACCTTCTGATCACCACAAGACGTATAATCACGAGCGATGATAGACGTGCACGTGTTGTTATCAGTCGGTGTCGCACTGCAGTACATCCGGGTACACAGACCATCAAATCCTTGCGCGGCAATCTGTTGACCCTGTGAGGAAACAGAAAATTAGTTCTGAGTTATTGTTCAGTCTACAGTATGTCATGCTTGTGCGCTCGTACCGTTTTAGAAACACAAAGCCAGAGGTTATCACAAAATCTAAATTGTAAACAGTTTAAACTTTGGAAAACTTGTTTGTATCTGTTTTGATCTTTTAGAAATTTACAGATTTAAAGTAAACAGTCAGACAAATTATTCCGTTTGTCACAATATCATGCACTTTGAAGTCAACTGTGAACCCTTACCCTGCAGAAGTAGAGTGCCCCAGAGTGAAGGAACATTGAGCGTCTGCGTCGTACACCTGACCCTCATCATCCGGGACTTTGTCCATGTAATTGTCACGGAAACATGTGGACTTCCTATAAAGCACACAAAACGAGGACACCAAATTAGTTTATAAAAAAAAAATAAAAAGTAATGTACATCTGATATTTTTTCAACCGAAATCTTTCTAAGTTACTGCGCAGAAAGAAAACCAAAAAGCGAAATATTTATGTGATAGTGATTGGATAAATCAATATCATTAATTGTTTTGGACAGATGCTGACGACCACAGAGGCGGGATGGTCGTTGCGTCATTACTCTTAAAACGGGTAGCAATAAATAGTGCCTATTTACCCGTGTTAGGAGTAATGAGGCACCGACCATCCCACGCCTGTGCTGAGGAAGAGCTTCGTCGTAAAGTACAAGTGACATTACATTATGAATGTACACGTGTTTCATGTTTCCACATTCACGCCATATGATTTCGATCATCTAACAACCAACCGAGAAGATGGACTGGAGGGCTGCAATAGCAGGGGTGGGTGTGCAAACATATAAGTTGTTTGTAAAATAAGAAGTAGTTCATAAAAAGTCACAAGATTGACACAATCATTTAATTAAAAGAACGGACCAACATGTGATATCTCGCATGTTTGGCGGCCTTTTTAATTCAATGATTGTGTCAAATTCGTGCATTCTTTTAAACTACTTTTCATTTTCTCAATGGTTTGTAGGAAAAGGCGAGAGCATATTACGTGACTGTAACAAACTGCACGATAGCATCTGTAGAGCAAGGGGAGAACATCCAGGGATTGGACGAGCCGACGGGGAAGCTGATGTAGGCGGACATGACGTAGCGAGGGTTGATGTTGTCGCAGTTGCTGTTGCTGTCGGCGTAGGAACCGTCGTGGAGGGAGTTCAGGCTAGTGAGAGTAAAGGAATCGTAAGACGAATTTTTGTTATTCGTCAGCTTTTGCTCTTCTAGTCCCTTCCAGTAAGCAAATGTCTTCGGGCCCTGAAGACGTTTTGCTACTTGGGTTTATGTATTCTAATTCCTGGTTATTTTCGTGAGCCCAAACAATTTAATCGTATCAAGCTGTTCTGAAAAGACCCCTGATGCATCATGATTATTTATAAAGCCCCTTCTGGGGAAACTGAAGGACACCTTGACACAGACTTAATAATAATAATAATAATAATAATAATAATAATATTATTACTATTATTATTATTATTATTATTATTATTATCAGTATTATCATCATTATTATTATTACGAAATAGTAGTAATAATAATAATAAGGGATAATAACGATAAAGCCCCTTTGCTATATCAATTATTCCTTAGTAGTAGTAGTAGTAGTAGTAGTAGTAGTAGTAGTAGTAGTAGTAGTAGCAGTAGTAGTAGTAGTAGTATCTCAGAACTTCATACATACTTGTGTCCCAGTTCGTGTGCTGCGATCATGGCGGTGGTGGCCTGGTATAGCTCTTCTACCACAACCACTCCGCTAAATCCACAGGCCGTCCCGATGTAGCCGAGTCCTGAGAACAAAAACACAATACCCCATCTATTATGTGAAATCATGACCTTGAACAGAAGAGTGTTTCTAGAGTACTCCGTAGCATTTCCTTTGACTAGAAGCCTACTGGCGGCGTATTCCCTGACTGGGTCTATCTGTCCAATACTCTCGCAAACGTGTGCACTTCGAAAATAAAATTCTACTCACACCACAAGCACACGACTATTCAAGTGACTGCGGCTTGTGAAATGTTCTTGTGGCGTACTCCCGGAGTAGGTCTGCCTGGGGTGTATTCTCACAAACGTTTTCGGGAAGTTTAACTACTTTGTGCATGTCGCCATGTGAACATTAATTGTGGTACAATACAACTACTGCTATCGTCGACTCACCGAGTTGACCACCGCCAGATGTCTGCCTATTTCATTGCATCATGTTGTATCTGTAAAAGAGCAACGCCAATATGAACATAGTGAACCAGCTTAAAAGTATGAGACCTGCATCTGGGGACACACTATTTGCCTTTTTCGCACAAACAAACAAACAAACAAACTGGTAGAAAGTAGAATGCTATTTGTGCCATGTGAAGACAAATACGGTATCTCTATTCAGTCAAAAGCAAGATTTCCATTAAGTCGACAATCTTTTGCCTAAATGACAGATGTCCATAGCGAACCAACACATTTTAGTGGCAGAAAGCTGAAATATAACGAAACGACAAATAATGTGGATTATTATGACGTGAACTTTTAGGAGCATTAGCGTATCAAGTAAAGATAATGTCAATAACATGAACGCACCCAGTAAAGTGAATGTGAGAGGCGGCAGATTGCAGGCCAGCACTAGCGGCCCAAGATCTAAAGTCCCCCAGTAACTGATTTCCATTCACACCGTCCTCATCCACACGGTTATTTTCCGAATAGGACGCTCCTTCTGCTGTCTGGAAGAAAAAATAAATTAAAAAAAAACCCTCCGTGTTACGATTGTGGTTTTGTGTAGGTTTACACAGCCACAACCGTATTTTAAGATTTAAGAAGAATTTTTTTTGGGGTGAAATTTCATTTAAAGATGGGGGTAATGTTACGATTGTGGTTGTGTTATCCTGTGAGAGCATACATGTGTTTATCGTAGGAAACGATACGATATTTTTTTTGAGCTATCATGGTTACGTTTCACGTGCCTTTTTAGTAAAATTTTCTTTTGTTCCTGAGTAGAGCCGATTTCGTTTTGTTATGTTTAGTCCAGAACGTTCTAGAAGGGTCGCACTGTCTAGTGACCTCGTATGTGTGACGTCTAGTAGTTGGCAACAGTTCGTAACAGTTCGCGACATTTTGTTTTTCAGTGCGCGTGAATTGAACAGCCTTTATTTTGTTTTGGGAATGTTCTCGTACCTTCTAGAGCTATCATAGAACGTGGTGATAGGGCTACCATACCTTTATGTGTCTTCATTATACATTAGGATTTAGAGCTGAAGTGAGCAGCCGAGTTTTTGTAGCCTATTTTAGTGATTCCAGAAGATTCTTATTTATGAGTTTCAGTTGCGTATTTCGTTCTGATTGGTTGCATTGTATTATTTCCGTAGATGATTCTAGAATTCGGTAGTATATATAAGGAGTGCGCTGGGAAAGCCCGTTCGTACATTGTCTTGCTTTGTCAGTTGTAGAGACACGCAGTTTATTGAGAGAGACGCTGTGTATGAGAAACTTTGTGTCTCAGTGTGGACATTGCAGAAGAGACTTTGTATCAGTATTTGTGCATTTGGAATTGCACTGTGTGGATATCGCATCGCTGAATTAAATATTGTTGGAACTGTTACTCCAGTATTGTCTACATCCTTAAGCCACGTGTGACGGATTGCAGCTGAACGAGGTTTATTTTAAGAACCTTACGTGCGAGTGTCTGGTGTGTTTATCATACTACGACTACAATTCCACCACGTAACATTTCGGTAGTTAGAAAAAGGACACCAAAGTAGATTGCGTGAGAACCGCACGCACTAGGTGCACTTTGAGACAGAACAATCACTGTCTTTATCATATGCCTCTTTCTATCAAAATCCACACCAAAAAGGCGACTGCCCAGCGCGTAAAATGCAAAGAAAATCCCAACAAAGAAAGAAACACGCATAGAAAGGACAAGTACGTGTGATGAAGCTCTGTGCCCATGCATAGAGTTCACACAAGATTTTTGTATGATACGGTCTTGTCAGCGGTTTGTCTTGTGACAAATATCCCGTGTGTGCACGAGGCCACGTGCAATCATAGGGAAGCGTTTTGCACAGGGGTTTTAGCGAGAGCTCAGGCGAACGGATCTGTAGGATGGGTAGTACGGGCCATTCTGTCAGTGTGGACGGACGTATGTTGGATATGCTAGCCGTATTCCAAGACTCTGAAACCTATAATTCAGGTATGTTTTTATATGTATTATTGATAGCTGCTTAGTTAAAGATAGTATGCGTTAGTAAGAGTTAATTCGTTTGTGTAGCGTTGATATGGTTCAGTTATGTCGGTTTGGACCATTGGTTGAGATAACCGGTGATTTTCCTATGTAATTATTTACCGAGATGGATAACTAAGGAATGTGAGGTGTGTATGCCTAAGTCGTTATGAAGGTAATACGTGGTTGTTTTAAGTATAGTCTTTTCCAATGTATGAAATAATGTATGGCGAGAGGGTCAGGTTATAGTCAGTTTCAATGTAGTGTCAGAGTTATGGTGTGTTACTGAAGTAGTTCGTGTTATGAAGCCCGTGTGTGTGTGAATGAACGTGTGAGTTATTTATATCAGCCAGGTTACGTAAGGTACCTCATAGTATCCAAGCTGTGTGTGTGTTGCAAGTGTTATGATGTCAGGACTTTGTGTACAGAGTTCTTGTGTGGAGCGGAGTGACGTGACACCGAGACGTCGGTCAAGGGAGGCTGCCGCCAGATAACCTATTGGGAGGTCATTTCATCACTCGAGGAGTGAACGACCGGTGCCGAGAAACCCGGGTCATCAGGGACTGCGCTACGGGAGCGAGTCAGGAGGACGTCCACGGTACGAGAAACGGGGACTACTCAGAAGCGTGCGACGCGAGAAACGACACGTCTAGACGTGGAAGGACAGAACGTGCAGAACGATAACACCAGTGAAACAGGTTGGATTGTGAGGACAATTACTTAGCCTGGCTTTTACGTTGTGTATGTGTATGCGGTGTTGATGTGCGCTAGTGAGAAGGTATGGTGTATAGAATCTTTCGAGTGTTTTGTTGTTTACTTCCATAAAAGGCCATAGAAGGAAGAGATAGTGTTTGTGTTATACCGCGTGAATGCGCCCGACTGAGTCAGTGGGGCGGTGCGTGCGTCTGTTGTGCTGAGAGTCTTTTACGTGCGACTGGAGAGAGTCTGCGTGCGTTACAGTACGCAACCGCGTTTTGTTTCTTTGTTGGAACGTTTTTAGTACACGTTATTTTTAAATCAATGACACGTCAAAGAAATAAGCAAGGTACGTCTGCTGAGCACAAAAGCTGTATACTTACTGTGGCCACAATGACACTCAGAGGAGTGACGGTTATCAACACATCTGGTTTCAGGTTGCTGATGGTGCGATAACGGACATCCATCTAAAAATAGAGCGGGAAAACGTTATTTAAATGGTATATCAAGCGTTCCAAAAACCTGAAATGATCTTCGATTTACACATCCCGCGGCAGTTTTAATTGTTAAACTTCCAGAGCTAAATAACTTCCATTCGCTAGAATGGAAGTCATTTAGTTATGAGTGTTTAACTCATTCTACCCCAGACACCCCACAGCAAGATAAGGATCGACCATGATAGTTCAAGGATGATGCCAGAAAAGCTTGGCGCCTATGGGCGCCAAGCTATTCTGGCATCACCCTTGAACTATCATGGTCGATCTGTGTCCTGCACTAGAGTGCAATCTTCCGAGGACAACGGCAAAATTTGGGGATTTCGGTGTTGGGGTACGAGTTAGGAGTTAACAGAAGTCTTCTTACGTACAAATACCATTCATCTGAGTTTAATAATGTGTTTTGTCGGTGATTTTGGACCTTATACATTGTACTCTTCCGTTAGATGACAGTGCAAACATGTAGTCAAAAAGTTGACTGCCAAGCGAGCAAAATGCAGAGAACTTTCAATCGAAGAAAGAAACACGCTAAGAGAAGTCAGTTACAACACAATTTGTTAAGTTGAAACTGTCTTTTCTATGCGTGTTTCTTTCTCCTTTGGGTTGTCCTCAGTCATAGTCAACATATTTTTGTTGATGGTTAAGCGTAACAATGGACAAATCAAACCCTTTCCAAATATATAGGCAATGTGGATTGTATGTATTGGCTAACCTACCGCGTGAGCCATGTAGGAATAGTACAGTTTTGCCTCATCAAGCGCCAGTGTTGCGTTGTTGCCGTGCCTTTCTAGAAAACTATAGACAGATAAAATGCTAATACGCAAAATATAGTAATATACAGGTAAGCTTAAAGTTATCATTAATATGCAACATAAATGGTAAAAGAACGTCTGTACCTAGATCCCCACCCGGGTCTGCCCTGGGGGACTTGGGTGGGGTTAGGTACTTTTTAGTTCCCAGGATCACCCTGGTCAGCCCCACAGGGTGAGTTTTTCTCTCTATTCTGGGGCATGTGTTTCTGTCTACCCGAGGTCCATTCACCTGTATTTGCCTTTTTAAAACTCTCGCTACTGTCTGCACTGCCTGTAGCTCTTGATATGGATGTGTGTTGCTAAATGGTCTTAGCTTTATTTAGGTCCCATGTGTTAGGTTTATTTAACGTATTTGACCGGCTGGCGACATACATTCAATGTTCTGTTTAGTTTTTTTTTCCACAAGCAGTGCAGGCACGTCCTGAGAAATCCTTGCTGCTGTCGGGACGTTAAGCAATGTACAATCAATCAATCAATCTGTACCTAGAACTCATATCTTTAGACAAAAAAGTCTGTCTCGGACGAATTACAAAATGTGTGCTCGTCTGTGACTTTGGACCTTTAGGCGCTAGACAGGATTTTCTCCCCCGCCTGTATTGCTATATCTCTCATCGAACAGTTTAACATTTACTTGTTGTAACACCGCCGTTAGAAGGCCTTCGTCGCCTGCTCTCAAATAACTAATTAAATAACTTGTTGTGACAGTCATAGTCATACATGTCTTATGTATTACAACCGACACTCACACACACACTCAATATGACGCGGTGAGGTGGCCATAGCCGCCTGTTCAGTTTTAACCCTAATAACTGACTTGCTTACTTAATATAAAACACGTGTTTCATCGACACACACTGTATAATAATAATAATAATAATACCGGTTATTATATAGGCGCTTTTTCCCAATTCCGCGAATGGGCTCAAAGCGGAAATTTTGATCGCTTGTACTTGAAATTTATAAAGTGGCCTGAAACAGGTACCAAAGTATAACACAACACAATCCCCACTTACTCCTTGTAACAGCCATAGTCACAGACAATGTTGATTTCCACGTTGCGTCTGTCAATGCCTACTTGTCGTCCTGACCTCTGTCTTCCTGATGAATTGTGCTCGTGACAAGGTCCCGCAGTACTTTGTTGGTTCTCGTTCTCGCGAGGTCCGTGACGAAATGTCTCGTGTCCTCTGAAAATGAGAATGTAACAGAAAAATAGCATGCATTTCATTCAGGCCGGTACACAACGAGATGGCTCGATCATAATAGTTGAGTGGTGCCAGAATAGCTTGGCCCCTTGAAATATTAGTCAGTTAGTCTCCTGAGCCGCAGTGATATCTTCGCACGACAAATTCAGGGTTTAAGGTGCTAACGTTTTGTGACGATGGCTGCTTATTCAATCTGAATATTATTCAGATCTGTCACTTTTATTAGTATTCAAACTGAACATTTTTCCAAAGGTCAATTTTGCTAAAACAGATTGCAGGCAACATACACTTTCGTAGCCAGTAACACCCTTGTTTACACTCCCGGTGACTACATTACAGAAAGGGGCTAATAAACAGTACGCTCGCTGCAGTGTACAAGAGGGTGAATGAGTTTAAATACCTACCCGGCTCAACGTAGTCCAAGCCGTACTCTTCGTTCTTTATGACAACACGAAGCATGTGCAACATTTTGCGTTTATCAGCTGAAAGTCTCGGCAGCGTCTCGAACGGGCTGATGGTGAAATCTTTGTCCCCGATCTGGAATGATCCGTGCTGGAAAGAAAAAGAAATTGTTTTTGTTGCAAGAATAGCTAAACTAAAGTCTTGATTGTCGAGAAAAATGTGAACACGATCCATCTGCAAAAGACATAGATGATCATGAG
This sequence comes from Semisulcospira habei, assembly GCA_036245525.1. NCBI lineage: Eukaryota > Metazoa > Mollusca > Gastropoda > Semisulcospiridae > Semisulcospira > Semisulcospira habei. Next base: position 95,229,485 of record BTPG01000007.1, on the reverse strand, counting down.
CCACCCCAGGTGCGATGGCTCATGAAGGTCTATGCCTCTTGCTGACACAACTTTGAGTCCATGTTCCTTGTTAGCTCGGGCACTTTGGCGTTACTTCACAAAGATGACAGAAACACAATCTACGTCCGCTATCAGTGAAGGGGTTGAAGATAGAACTATTTTTCCATTGTGTTTCTACTTCTAATTCTTGTAGGTGTTTTTGGAAATGATACATTTACTGGTGTGTGTGTGTGTGTGTGTGTGTGTGTGTGTGTGTGTGTGTGTGTGTGTGTGTGTGTGTGTGTGTGTACACGAAAGAGCTAAAACGGGTGACTGTCTTTACCATCCTTATGGAAACTGGGTATGTGTATAATTCTGGGTTTCCAAGTCAGACACCCACTTTTTCTGAGGGTTGTTTCTGCATTGTCTTGCGGTAAAGATTCATAAAAAGTAAAAAAATCCGTTTTTCTCATTTTGGCATTAACACGTGCACTTTTGTGTTTAACAGACACGCCGGTAGTGTGTTTGAAAACTTGTCCCTCCCAGCAATGTGTGTGTGTGTGTTGTGCACACAGAACCCTGAAAATGAGCGTGTATGTATTACATCACCCTTCTCAGCTAGCTATAAATAACTTCATAGCTGATATGGGTCAGGGGAGATATTTTGTTGTTTCAGGGAGTAAATTGTTTATGTTTCTACAGAATTAGGTTCGTTATTTGAGGGTGTGGTTGTTTTGTTAAAAAAAGTGTTGAGTTGTAATGTACTTCCGGGGTGATGTGGAGAAAGGTCATGTCTAGTGGCAGATTTGAGATTCATGTATACGTTCACCAGGGACTTAGCCTATACGTTTTCTACGTTTGTTTCCATGTCAGATGAATATTTGATCTGAAACGTCGTTCTTTGTTTCTATTTTAAAGGGTTTTTCGCCACTATCTTCTGTTTTAGTTTGACTTAGCCTATAATTATATTCGTGCGCCGGTTGCTAAGAAGTGAAGTGATTGTATGAGTGCGCATTGTAAGAGAGGACGTTTAGACTTTGGGTGAGGCTGCTGTTGTCTTTTGTCCTGCCCGACCTTTTGGTTGAACCTGTTGCTTTATTTTGTAGGTTTGTCGATGTTATCAATGCCGCATCTCCTTTTGGATTGTATGCACAACTTGATTGAATGGAAATGACGTCACAGAGTCAGCGTCATTTCATGCGTCGTCTGCTACAGTCAGTCGTTCAGTGCAGTTAAAAGAGTGCAGGCTTGGATGGGCCATTTTCTGATGTAATAGTAAAGTATTATTTGTGTGAATGCTGTCCGTTTGAAGGAAGGTTGATTGATTGTACATTGCTTAACGTCCCGACAGCAACAAGACTTTCTCAGGACGTGCCTGCACTGCTAGTGACAAAAACTCAACAGAATATTGAATGTATGTCGCCAGCCGGTCCAATACGTTAAATAAAACCTACGACATGGGGCCTAAATAAAGCTAAGACCATTTAGCAACACACATCGAATATCAAGAGCCACAGGCAGCGCAGACAGTAGGGAGAGTTTAAAAAAGGAAAATGCAGGTGAATGGACCAAGGGTAGACAGAAACACATGCCCCCGGAATATAGAGAAAAACCCACCCTGTGGGGCTGACCAGGGTGCCCCTGGGAACTAAAAAGTCCCCCAGGGCAGACCCAGTTGGGGGTGTTTGAAGGAAGGACTGGAAAGTCGAGTGTTGAGGGCAGACCGGTTGGGGGTGTTTCAGGGAAGGACTGGAAAGTCGAGTGTTGAGCGAAGCCGGAGAGAAGGCGAGGATGGGAAAAATATCCAGCACTATACGTTGGAATAGATGCATATCAGTTACGACATGCTTGTAAATTAAAACACTTTTAACCCCACCCGGGTCTGCCCTGGGGGACTTGGGTGGGGTTAACTACTTTTTATTTCCCAGGGGCACCCTGGTCAGCCCCACAGGGTGGGTTTTTCTCTCTATTCTGGGGCATGTGTCTCTGTCGGCCCTTTGTCCATTCACCTGTATTTGCCTTTTTAAAACTCTCCCTACTGTCTGCACTGCCTGTAGCTCTTGATATTGGATGTGTGTTGCTAAATGGTCTTAGCTTTATGTAGGCCCCATGTGTTAGGTTTATTTAATGTATTTGACCGGCTGGCGACATACATTCAATGTTCTGTTTAGTTGTTGTTTTTTCACAAGCAGTGCAGGCACGTCCTGAGAAAGCCTTGTTGCTGTCGGGACGTTAAGTAATGTACAATAAAACACTTTTAACATTAAGAAAAGTTGAGTTAAAAGAGGTTTTAAAACAGTTTTCATAAAAACTTTTGCCCGACACGCTTCTAAAAACAACATTTTCTTAGTTTTAAACCTTGTACCGCGCCATAAACGCCGCGATTGCTTTTCAGTCTTAGCTGTCCTATAGTGTGGAATGTGGGACTTTGCCAACTGGATCCATCTGGTGCACTTAAAATGAGTATTTGTGAGTGGTTTGACGTGCAACTCAGTGTGCGCCTCTGAAATGACCTACTGATTCCACTGATAATGAAACTCTTTCATTCATAAGAGCGCATTGAGCAGCTCTATAAACCAAAAGTGATGACCCCCTCTCCCCCCCCCCCCCCGACAGCCCGCCCCCCCCCCCCCCCCCCCGCCCCCCGCCCCCCACACACACACACTTCTCCCCCCCAACCCCCTTACAACCCCACTCAAACAATCATAATAGTAAAATCAACCAAAGTTATCTTTAGTGAGGTATTTTCACTGTAATCCCAGTTTTGTGTGAGAGGCACCCACTTTTTGGGTAAAAACCCATTTTTTTTCCATCCAGTGGCTCTGTTTCTAGAAAATGTCTATTTTATTTTAAGTTGTAGAGCTTAGTTATAAGGTGAGTTCTAAACATTGGCATCAACTCCAGAGCCCTAGAATAAATAGAAATATGGGAACCCATTTTCACATAAAATGGTAGGTAACCCAGTCTGAGGGTTTTGTGTTCATGTGTGTGTGTGTAGTGTGTGTAGTGTGTGTGTGCAGAGAATGAAGGTGTCAGACGCACCCTCTGCGACAGACGACACTGGGCCATCATGCTGCTGCTGACTAATTTTGCCATGGGCCTTGGTCATGTGTCAGGAAGGGGCGTGCTTGTCCACTTCCATAGATCCCGATGGGTTTGGACATCCTGCTGCCATCCGGCGCTTTGTGTGTGCAGAAAGTGCTGAGTGTGACCAAAACGGTGTTGCTGCAAACATGTCAAATACAACCATGTAAACCATTGACATTTTGAATCAGATATATATATAATTACAGCAGTACCCCCTGCCCCCTACGAACAATAACTGGTAATACAGTAAAATGCGACACTTCAGTTGCAAAATCCGAAAACAAACCTATTCGTGGAAGTCTGTTCTTCGAATCGCGAGGTAGTTTTGCGTACGATGATTCAAATCTGGCGCCATCTTGTTTCAACAGTGCATGCATACATTACATGTCAAGTTACATTTCGATCACAATCACACATAATAATAAGCGCATTAAATAGGCGCTTTATCCCAATTGAAAATCGGCTCAAAGCGCCGCCGCGAACTGAACCCAACAAGCACGCTCACGTGAATCACGCGCATTCACTCACACACTGTACATAAACATAGAACATTCACGTGGTGCTAAGGGCAAGCTCAAGCGAGCTACTGTAGTTTTTGGAAATTGAAAATCGTTTGTATTTGAAATTTGATTAAGTGGGCTGAAACTGATACCAAAGTGGAGGGGGAGGAAGAGCCGGAGTACCCGGAGAAAGAACCCCCGACGGTCCGTCCGAATTAACGGTGACACTTACTAGAGGAGAAAAATCCGACACCGGAACCCGTAATCGAACCTCGCACCTTTAGCATTGGTGGCAGGCGCCTTAACCACTGCGCCACGGACCGCCCATGTCAGAAAAAAAAGCAACCCGGCAATCGCGTGACAGATTGACCTTGTAATGTGTTATTGAACGAATTCCTTTCGTTGAAGAAGAAAGCTTTTGTTAAATTCGTGGGGTTCTATTATCTGTTACTACAAGACTGACTGAGCAGCGGCACTGAGACGCGGGTTGTAGCAGACGGCGTCTCAGTTTTCTCGGCCAAACGGGTCCATATAGGCTACTGTGCAATTGTATCTGATTGGGAGCATCTCAGTTAAATAACTGCGCTGAAGAAGTACACTTGGGCGTGCTTTTAACTAAGAAATATTGCACAAAAACAATCTTACCTGATGGAACGACGCGGTTGGCGGGACGAGAGACAATAGAAGGGGAAACGACTCAGTTCACTCTGCGCAGGCCGAACGATGCTCGCTTCCGTGGTAACACACTGGCCCAGTGCGTTTAAAACACACAACATTAGGTAAACCTGCAAAAATGGGACATCCAATTTTTTTTCTGACTTTTGAATGAAAGATAATGCAGAAACAACCCTCAGAAAAAAATGGGTGTCTAACTTGGCCGCCCAGAATTTTACACACACCCATTTTCCAGAAGGATGGTAAAGAAAGTCGCCCATATTAGTGCTTTTGTGCACGCACACACACACACACACACACACACACACACACACACACACACACACACACACACACACACACATACACACACACATGGGGACGAAAGCGTCAGAGTGGGTTACCTACCATTTTATGTCAAAATGGGTTCCCCATATTTCTATTTATTCTAGGGCTCTGGAATTGATGCAAATGTTTAGAACTCACCTTATAACTAAGCTCTATAACTTAAAATAAAATAGGACATTTTCTAGAAACAGAGCCACTAGATGGAAAAAAATGGGTTTCTACCAATAAAGTGGGTGCCTCATTCTCACACAAAAACTGGCATTACAGTCAAAATGGGTGTCTTCACAACAGTAGGCGTCTGTAATAAGGTCAAGTTCATGGAATACTTCTTTTTCACATTAATTTTTTTCCCAACTTAATGTGTACGTGTGCTTTAACATTTTTAACATTGTATGGTGCAAAATTCAATAAATACTGGCCCGTAACCTTTCGATTATGATCTTTACAGAGGAAATCTTTTAAACATTGCTGCGTTTTGTCCTTCTGAAGCAAAACAGTTTATTATGGCAATTATGTCAGAATCAACATAATGTATTCTGGAAATTAAAGCACTTTTTTTTTTGGTTTTGGGTACTCTGGAGTTTCAGACAAACAGCAACAGAGTATTTTGAATATTAACCCTTATCATTCGGAATACACCAGTGTGTGCAACAAGTGTGACTGAAATGGTCCAAGGGTTAGTGCCAGAATAGCTTGGTGCCTCTAGGCGCCAATCTATTGTGGCATCACCCTTGAACTAAAGCCATTGGTCTATGTCCTCATCTGTAAGTACTGTAATGTAGCTTGCATAGAATTATGGCAGTGAACAAATTTGAAGCTTTTAGCGTCAGTATGATGCGGGTCAAAAAGTGTGGAAAAATATGAAAGACAGAAAAAGACCCAGATGAAGAAACTAACACTTAACTTATTCTACCCCAGCAAAATAAAGATCCACCATGACAGTTCAAGGGTGATGCCAGAATAGCTTGGCGCCCATAGGGCGCCAAGCTATTCTGGCATCACCCTTGAACTATCATGGTGGATTAGTGTCCTGCACTGCAACGCAGTCTTCTGAAGACGACTTCAACATTTGGGGATTCCGGTCTTGGGGTAGAATGAGTTAAAATGACAGAACAGAACACTGAAGAAACTAACACTTAACTTATTCTACCCCAGACACACCACACCACACCACAGCAAAATAAAGATCCACCATGATAGTTCAAGGGTGATGCCAGAATAGCTTGGCGCCCATAGGGGGGCCAAGCTATTCTGGCATCACCCTTGAAGTATCATGGTGGATCTGTGTCCAGCACTGCAACGAAGTCTTCTGAAGACGACTTCAACATTTGGGGATTCCGGTCTTGGGGTAGAATGAGTTAAAATGACAGAACAGAACACTGAAGAAACTAACACTTAACTTATTCTACCCCAGACACACCACACCACACCACAGCAAAATAAAGATCCACCATGATAGTTCAAGGGTGATGCCAGAATAGCTTGGCGCCCATAGGGGGCCAAGCTATTCTGGCATCACCCTTGAACTATCATGGTGGATCTGTGTCCTGCACTGCAACGCAGTCTTCTGAAGACGACTTCAACATTTGGGGATTCCGGTCTAGGGGTAGAATGAGTTAAAATGACAGAACAGAACACTGACACTAATTAATTAACTGACAACATAAGAAATCACTGGAAACTTCAGCCTTTATTATTCTTTCGTCCCCAACCAACCATTCTTCTTCCGTTTACAGATTTTTAAATGGATGGAATGCAGTATACAAAAATGATCCAGGCAGAGCAACCCCCCCCCCCCCCCACCCATTTCATAATAACACTCTTGTAATAAATCTTTACGTTGTCAATGGTTTTCTGAGTCTTATTATTGTCTTTTGTCCCCAGCCGGCTGTTTCGTTTTGCAAATCAAAAGGTTATACAGTATACAAAATGATCCAGGCGTCCATCAGATAAAAAAAAAAGCAGGCTATACATGCTGAAACCACCCCAATAATAACACTCCTGTATGAAACCGAAAATGCCGCGAGTGGCGCGGAACCTCAATTCATTTCTTTTGTAACTTTTTCAGTCTGTTGCGGACGTAATCCTTAATGTTTGTCCAGCGCCTATGTCTAAGTGCAGGCTCTTCTGCCATTGCGTGCTGTATCTCGGCCTTTCCAGGAAGTTTGTTCATGACGAGGTGTGTCTTGAAACGAGTTTGAACAGCTTTCTGTTCAGCTTCCCCCCATGGTTTCCTTGTAAATCTAGCTTTCTTTCGAACAGGAGCTGACGCAGTACTGTCATCATCAGAACTATCTAGATTGTCATCAGGCTCTGGATGTCTTTTCTCCGTCATGCTCATTGATTCCTGTGTTGTTGACTTGCTACTTGCTTCATTCACAGGTGCTGATCCTCCCGAGACCTCTCTGCCAGTTTCTGATGCGTCTTCATTGTCAAAGTCAATCTCTTCATCATCGCCCAGCTCAGCTCTAATGCAACTCTCAAAATCTGTCATCCCATTGTTAACTGACAGAAGAATCTTTGCCACGTTTGTCTTTTGGAGGACATCTTGAGGTTGGCGGTAGATATGGCGATGTATCCGAATATCATGACCAAGGAAGTCTGCCAGCTGATCCTGGTCTAACTCCGAGATGGCCATGGACTGAGCCAAAGTTGCAACCTGCTTCCGTAACTGAGTAATGTGAACATGGCTGGGTTTGACACTTGCGCTTGTAGCGCATGTTCCTTCAGAACATCATGGCCTCTGTAAGGCCTCTGACCAGAAGGTGTGGCAAAGATGTACTGGGAATCAGCGAGAGCTGGCACTGATTGCCTCATTTGAAGGATTCTGTCCACAGTTGTCATCATCTTCTTCGTCAGCATAACGGGAACACTCCTATTAAACTTGCCTCTGATTTCCACTCGCTGAAAATGATTCACCATTTTCTTCTCAACCTCTGTGAGACCTTTCAAGATATCTTGATTGGTGATCGATCCAATCTTAGCATTCTGGAAGTCTGACACCTTCATTCTCTGAACTTCTCCCCCTCGTTTTCGGTTGAAAAGTGATACAGCACAAAGAGTTGCTTTAACCACTGTCGGATAATCTTCCGAAACCATCCTTGTCTCAAGAAGCTGTTGGACCTTCCTCACATCTTCACATGATGGGATCAGCTTGGGTTTGTTCATGGTCATTTTCCCGACCGACTGGGCTGCTGTAGCGGACACACAATCATACCAGTCCCTGTTGAAGACTGACTCAAACCGCTGCGCCTCAGAGAGCTCCTGTCGCCACCTGTCGTCTGAACCCTGCCCAAGCTGTTTGGATGCCTGTGACTATTTGATCTGTGAACACTTTTTCAAAGCATGGCCTATGCACATTGCGAGATTGCCTTTTTTGAACTGATGTGTGTCCTCATCAAAACCTGCTAGCTCTTTTACAGCCAGGACAACATGATCAAAGCTAGCTGAATTAATCACAGCATTTAAACTTGCGATTTTCATTTCTGACCTCACTCTGATAATCTTTAATAGTCTCCCTAACTCCCGCATCCTAGAGCTGATTTGTCCAGCCGTGTGTTCTTCAATGTCCCTGCGGTCAAATAATCTCTTTCCATACTCAAGAAGTAAGGGGTCAGTTCTGATGAGACGGCTTATCTCATCATCTCTCTGCGTAGCCAAGACCTTGTGATAGAAGGAAAATTCAACGTCTAAGGGTATTGGAAGCATTAGGCGACCACGGCGCGCCGCCTCCCCTCTCTGAGTGATCTGAAACCCTCCTGGTTTCTGACAGCAACGTTTTGAGTGTACAGAGATCAGCTTTTTTTGATAGAGCCCTTTGCAATGGCTACAGGCGAGAAGGTCGTCTACCTTACTAGTTTTGGTGCGATACTTAGAAATCAAACATCCGGATTTGTTTTCAAGAACAGCAACGTTATGCGTGTAATCACCCTCATCTTGTAGTCTGATCCATGCTCGACGTCTCTGCTTTGTCCATTTTTTCATCAACAAAATTTTAGCAACGTCTGCCTCATCTGCATGGACAGTCATTTTCAAGACAAGCTTGCCACACAATTTGCATGCATGTTTCTTGTCCCATTTGTACTTTCCTTTCCCCCTCTGCGACACGTGCACACCTGTTTCTTCTGTAAGTGCTCTTTCCCCAACCCCAGCATCATGTTCCTTCTGCCTATCCACATTCTCATTGCCACCCCCTAACGCACACTGCACCTTGCTGGTACTAGCGTCACCGACACCTGGCCACCCCGAACCTGCCACTTTGATGAAATCTAACATAGTCGATACAATACTGTACTGTATGTCAGAGATCCCAGCAATTGATGCCGACACACCGTCTGAATCCGGTGAGCTCGAGCCAGGAACAAACTCCTCGTCATCACTGCCCTCGTATTGCGATGCGCTTGCACTACTCTCAGTCTGAGGTCCATCCCAGGCTCCATTTACCAACTGGAGAAAGAAAGAAAGAAAGAAAGATTGAAACCAAGCTGCATTAGGACAGAAACAGCCCAATTTTGGTTAAGGGGCCTTGCACAAGAATAAAAAGAGTAATCCCGTGTATGACCGATTCACATATGTGTGACCTCGGTGACGAGGGCTGGCTTCTGCAGCAGCAGTAAAATCCACGTTCTCTGAACATGCAAGCAGTTTTCACACATTTGTCAACCCTGCGTGACCCTTTGAGAGAGGTCACTCAAATTGGCATGTTTAAAAAGGTCTTGCCACAAAGTATCCTTGGGCCAAGCTTGAAGAATGTGGCTTGAATAGTCTCCGAGAAAATGCCACCGTTAACTCATTCTACCCCCGACACACCACAGCAGGATAAGGATCGACCATGATAGTTCAAAGGTGATGCCAGAATAGCTTCTGGCATCACCCTTGAACTATCATAGTCGATCTGTGTCCTGCGCTGCAATGCGGTCTTGAGAGGACAGGGGCAAAATTTAAGGATTTTGGTGTTGGGGTAGAATGAGTTAAAGTTTACCATGGACGACGGACGGGCGACCAGTGGCCCAGAACATAAACTCACTTTTGCTTCGCACGCCAGCCAATAAAATGAAGATGATCATAGAATCACGTTACTTACCAGTTTGTAATTGGGAGCATTTCGCTGCCGTCCATGCACCCTCCTACCAGACGCACCCTCTGTGGCAGAGGCTGGGGGGCTATGATGCTGCAGCTGACTAATTTTGCCATGGGCCTTGGTCATGTGCCAGGAAGGGGCGTGCTTGTCCACTTCCATAGATCCCGATGGGTTTGGACATCCTGCTGCCATCCGGCGCTGGGTGTGTGCAGAAAGTCCTGAGCCGGTGTGACCAAAACGGTGTTGCTGCAAACATGTCCAATACAACCATGTAAACCAATTGACATTTTGAATCAGATTGATTGTACATTGCTTAACGTCCCGACAGCAACAAGGCTTTCTCAGGACGTGCCTGCACTGCTTGTGAAAAAAAAACACCTAAACAGAACATTGAATGTATGTCGTCAGCCGGTCAAATACGTTAAATAAACCTAACACATGGGGCCTAAATAAAGCTAAGACCATTTAACAACACACATCTAATATCAAGAGCTACAGGCAGTGCAGACAGTAGGGAGAGTTTAAAAAAAAGCAAATACAGGTGAATGGACAAAGGGTAGACAGAAACACATGCCCCAGTATAGAGAGAAAACCCCACCCTGTGGGGCTGACCAGGGTGACCCTGGGAACTAAAAACTGGTAATACAGTAAAAAGCGACACTTCAGTTGCACAATCCGAAAGACCTGTTTGTGGACGTTTGTTCTTCGAATCGCAAGGCAGTTTTGCGAACGAGGATTGAAATCTGGCGCCATTTTTTTTTTTTTAAACTCATACTGTGCATGCATGTGTCAAGTTACTTTTCGATCACTGACAATCACAAAGAAACAAAATCGCTTGGCAGATTGACCTTGTAATGGTGTTATTGAACGAATTCCTTTCATTGAAGAAGACAGCTTTTGTTAAAATCGTGGGGTTCTATTATCATTTACTACAAGACTCAACGGTCAGAGAGGAAGACACGGACCGAGCCACGGCCGAAGCAGACGCCTTATTTTTCTGGGCCAAACGGGTATCGGTGATTGGAGGCATCTCTCAGTTAAATAACTGCACTGAACAAGTACATTTGGGCGTGCTCTTAACTAAGAAATATTGCAAACGTGAAGAACGGTCGGCAGGGGACGAAAAGACCATAAAGAGGTTTTAGGAAGGGCAAGGGAAACAACTCCATTGATCGGTGTTGGGCTAACCAATCAGCGATCGTCAAGTTGATCTGCGTGTCAACACACAGGTCCAGGGCATTGCAAAAACACAACATGAAGTAAATCTGGGGAAATGGGGACATCCTATTTTGATATTTTTGTCTGACTTTTGAATGAAAGATAATGCAGAAACAACCCTCAGAAAAAATGGGTGCCTGACTTGGTCACCCAGAATTTTACACACACCCATTTTGCATAAGGATGGTAAAGAAAATCACCCACTTGAGTAGTTTCGTGTACGCACACAAACAAACACACACACACACACACACACACACACACACACACACACACACACACACACACACACACCCCAAAATATAATAATAATAATAATAATACCGTTATTATATAGGCGCTTTTTCTCAATTTTTGGGCAAATCCACTCAAAGCTCCGCGAACTGAAACCCAACACGCACACTCACGTAACAGACACGGATTTACGCCATTTAAGACAAACACAGTACAAGACAGACAAAGGGCCAGTTCAGCTACTGAAGTTACAGAGATTTTTGATCGCTTGTATTTGAAATTTGTAAAGTGGCCTGAAACCGGTACCAAAGTGTGTATACACACACGTATACACACGCACACGCACACGCGCGCGCACACACACACACACACACACACACACACACACACACACACACACACACACACAGACAAACACACAATTGCCAAGCTTTGATTTTTGCATCAAGTGTTCAGCTCTCGAACTAACTGGTCATTAAATGTCGTTGCGGAAAATGTCTTTGCTCAAGTCAAGACTTTTATGTTGAAAACAGTAGTACAGATGAACAAAATTGTCGGAAAACGATCTGCTTTGTTTGACGAGAATGCTAAACCCCCATAATCATGTAGCCATTGATACTGTTTACAGTAGCGCTAATTGCATGCATAATGGGAGTAATACCATCATTGCCACGTGACTGTACTAGGTGAGTACATAACACCTGACCGATCTCTAGAACAAACTAAGTCGAAAGTCTGGGTGCAAATACTAATGAAGCCAACGAACTCGATTCCATTAGCCCTACCAAAAGACGTGTATATACATACACGGGGCGGTCCGTGGCGCAGTGGTTAAGGCGCCTGCCACCAATGCCAAAGGTGCGCGGTTCGATACCGGGTTCCGGCGTTGCACTTTTCTCCTCTGGTAAGTGTCACCGTTAATTCGGGCGGACCGTCGGGGGTTCTTTCTCCGGGTACTCCGGTTCTCTCCCCCCCCCCCCCCACACTTTGGTACCGGTCTCAGGCCACTTTACAAATTTCAAAATACAAGCGATCAAAAATCTCTGTAACTTCAGTAGCTGACTGGCCCTTCGTTTGTCTTGTACTGTGTTTGTCTTAAATGGCGTAAATCCGTGTCTGTTTCGTGAGTGTGTGTGTTGGGTTTCAGGCGCGGCGCTTTGAGTCGATTTCCCCAAAATTGAGAAAAAGCGCCTATATAATAACGGTATTATATATATATATATATATATATATATATATATATATATATATATATATATATATATATATATATATATATATATATATATATATATATATAATATATATATATATATATATATATATATATATATATATATATATATATATATATATATATATATACCAGTTCGGATCTGCTACAGCCACAGGGAAAGGGAATCGACAGACAATCTTCAATTCTTCCCCCTGTGCATCAACCTAAATTATCATCCGCATTTCTTGCATCAGCATCTCTTCGTGGCAATTAATGCTTCCCTTTCTGGTCGGCTGACGATGACAGGACACCTGTCTGTACCTTGTTTTAAATACTTCTCAGTTCTATAACATCGCTACCTGCCAGAGATGACGTTCACACTGCGACTTATCTCATAAGTATAAATAATAATAATAAGAAGAAGAAGAAGAGGAAGAAGAAGAAGTAGTAGTTGTACATTATTATTATTACCATTTGTACTTGCACATTATTATTATTTTCTCATTGTTATTAATTTATTATTATTATTATTATTATTATTAGTGTAACAACAATAATATTATGAAATCAATGTGGAAGATAAATGACTCTAGGAAGGACAAAAAGTGTTAAGATGTGAAAATTTTCAATAATAATAATAATAATAATAATAATAATACAAGAAAAACAATAACAACATCTGTTTTCGCTGGCATTGAAGTGGTAATCTTCTTTAGTAGCCAACTGTCAGTAGGTATACATGTTTTGGGACTGCAGACAGAGCTTCACTGATTTATTTTATATATTTATTTCATTCAATTCTGAGAATGCTGTGTTGCTAATGCCAAGGAATTCCAGGCTGGTAAGCTTGCATTGTGTCATCAGGACATCAGCTTCCTTTTTGTGACTGCATCGCTCACTAGTTCTAGAAAGGAGAGGGTAGTGGGAGAGAAGGAATGACAGACCTATCATTTTGAGCCTTCCACTGAACACCTACTACATAAAGCAGTAGGGACTACCCCCAGGCGCCCCTTGGGGGGAGGTCTGGATATTCTCCAGCGGATGGCGGGGCGCCTGAGGGTAGTCCCTTCTGCTTTCCTGAGTTCCTGCAGCCTGCGGCTGCAGGGGCGCATTCAGATCCACGCCTCTAGCAGAAATTCGTAGGACGTTCGCTCAACTGTTGGTGTGGTTTTTTTTAATCTCTCTACAAACATGTCCGTAGTAAACAGCCAACGTGATCCCTGCTTTGGCAAGTGGCGTATGCATATATTATCACGATTATACCACATGCATAGATTATCATAAGTCCCTGCGCCTGCAGTGGCTTATGAGAGTATGTGCCTCGTGTAGACTGCTCGGGAGCGCTATGTACACTGATTAAGATTAATGGCTTAAAGGAAAGCCGTCTATATCCTGAAATGACCTAAATCACCTTGTGGCGAAGACTGAGTAAATTGCTTAACTGACACTACTATTGTGTTTTATAAATTGCATCAGTATTAATTTAATAAAAATATCAACTAAGCAAGCATAGATATAAATACAAGAGGTTACCAGAGCTTTGTCATGAAGATATATATTAATATTTGTATTACGAGTTAGGCTTTGCCAGTGGTTCTTGTCGCCTCTCGGGTCCGGTCAGGGGGGTCAATGTCGGAGGTAAGAGTCGAGGGCTTTAGCCCGAGACTTTTACCTTCGAAATTGACCCCGTTGACTGCACCAGAGAGGCGACCTGAACCACTGGCAAAGCCTAACTCGTAGTACAACGATTTTGTCTTCAACTGTAAAAAGTATATGCGTGAAGGGCCCCAAACTGTACATGTGACGTAAAGATTCAGGGCACGTAAATCTCAATACTTCCGATAAGTCAACCACCTCGCGTGAACTGCATTTGGCTGGAATTTCTCGCTCAGGTATTTTTTTTTTAAAATGTAACACATTTTCAGTCATTCTTTGGTATGAATTTGGTAATTTAGGCCAAATAGTTATTTTGTTGCGCAACCCCCTCAATTTTTAATTCATCCATCTTTTTTGTTTCTTTGCCGTTTCGAATACGATCAGTACTTCGCTACATTAAAATTTTCCTGTCGTTGATATTATCTAAGTTAGCTAATTATTCAGTTATTTTTTGTATAAAACTGGTACCAGCGGTATCACAGAGCACCTACATATTTATAGTTCTTTTTGTTGTGTAGCCCCTTAAATTGCTTATTTATTGGCACATTTTTGTTTAGAGGTTTGACTGAAGGAAGATTAGGGTATGTTTATACCGAGACATGTCATTGGCTAAAGATTTATTTGGGGGATAACGTTTTGCTCGGCGAGTAACGTTGTCATCGTAACATGTAATAAGGGAGTCTACTTATCACATGTTAACTTGGTAACATGTGACAAGGGCACTCCCGTTGCCTTGAGAACGGACGACCAGGGAATACAATCGAATAGAGCCAGGCCAATGAGAAAAAGTGTAAAGAGACTGAAAAAAGACTTTTCCGCACAAAAAAATCAATCAGTTCTTTTCATTTTGTTATTTTTCTTTTATTTATTTCATTTTATTTCATTTTAATTAATTAATTAAAATTTTATTTTATTTTACTTTATTTTATTTCATTTATTTCATTTATGTTATTTTATTTATTTTAAAATGATTTTTGTGCTGTTTTGTTTTGTTTTGTTTGTTTCGTTTCACTTTGCTTTTTATTTAAATTGTATATTTTTATTTTTATATTTTATATTATTCTTTATTTTATTTATTATATTTATTTATTGTTTTGTTTGTTTGGTTTATTTGTAATGTTTTATTTGATTTGATTTCCTTTCTTGTAGTTGAAAAGCAATTTTTTTTTCTTTTCTCTTTCAATGATTTGTCAGAGCTCGTTATACCTACGGGTAAAGGTTTTTTGTTTGTTTGTTTGTTTGTTGTTGTTGTTTTTTCTTTTCAGAATGAGTATCCAGTTATATGTGCTGTTCTGTGAATTTTGACCGCGCGGCCCATAGTCGTGTGGCGCAAAATCTCAGTGCATTGCACATTTCCATTATCTCTTTTTTCTTCCACTATCACAAGAAAAGAAAATAACTATCGAAGAGAGAAACACATTGCATGCTTGACCTTCCAACGCGCGCTTTTTTATAACACGCTTGGCAGTCGCCTTGTAAATCTGGGTATTAACTATCACTAGTACTTATGATGATGGGGAAGCCGTTCGTGAGATCATAGCCTGTGGTCAAATCATTTGACCTATATTTCCGGTTCAATTATCTGGCCGCGTGGCTCCGTCCACTGACTCGTGAAGGCTGTGATCAGTTAACCTATTACATCCTGAGGCTGATTTTGTTTTAAAAAAATGCTTATTGTCCTATGAAGGCTACATTACAGATTAGGAGATAGATCAACTGTTTTTGTTCAAGGGTGGTGCCAGAATAGCTTGGCGCCAGAGGCGCCAAGCTATTCTGGCACCACCCTTGAACAATCAGCCAAATTCGTTTCATGCAATGGGTGATAAGGGTTAAAAGTACGTGACGCGGCCTTCCCCATACTTCAAGTTCTTAACCCCTTGACTGCAACTGACGATAACGAAGCATCTTTTACGTCGACCGGTATGGTCAGCAGCAGTCTAGGCAGAGTACTGGCGATACCGCTCGCCGGTAAAGACTCGTAACTAAATACGAGTCTCACGCTCTCATCTGTTATAATCCGTTCAGTGCCGAACAACGCAGACTGTTTTCGTTAATTCATCATAAAAGAAAAACAACCTAGATGTCCCAGGAACATGGATCCAAAGTGGTGTTAGCAAGAGGCATAGATCCACTTGGGCCCTCTCAACTGCGGCGGGGGTTCATGAGGCTCCCTACTTCTTGCATTTCTTTCGTGTTCCGATTTCCCGGCACCTCACGGGTTAAATTATGATAAATGCCTACGATATTTACACACAACTTGGGAGGATTTATCACAGTTTTCGACAGTTGCAGACCATCATTAATTATGCAAGATGCCGACTAGCCGACAAAAAAGAAGGCATAGATCTTCAGTATCCGACAGATTTCAACACTGCGTCTGCGTCTGTTCAATATAGTCACACGTTGTTCATCAGACAAATATCTCCATTATCGACAGGCTGATTCTCAATATATATTGAACAGACAGCAGGAAGGGCTGAAATCTGCGTTCCAGGTGTCACCAGTTCTCGGTCCTTTTTATTTATTTTATCCTTCACTGCCAGGAAAAACGCAAAAAACAGCCCAAATGCAAGAGACATAGATCTTCATGAGTCCCCGCACTTGGCGGGGGCTTATGCGGATCTATGACTCTTGCAGTTGGACTGTTTTTCGCGTTTCGACACCAGTTTGCATCCACCTTCCTTGAAAGGCTGCGACTCTTTTGGCGTTGAATTCACAACAGATTTCAGAAACACCATCTGCGTCCACTAGTAAGGGGTTCTTTACGAAAGCCGAAACACTCTGAGTAACACCCACAGGCAAAAAGCATAGATCTTCAGTACCTGACGGCGGATGCATGCATAACCCCTTGACTTCCAGAGCCTTTTCGAAATCTTTCTGATAGACTGCGGGGAAGCTCCGCTGCCGTGATGAATTCCGTGCTCTACTCCGAAGCTTTTGATTAAACAAACAATTGCCCGAAATGCAACTTAGTTAAAGTTGCCGATCTTCAAATGACGCCTGTGGACCTAGAAACACTACTGACCATCAATACGCCGTGCTAGCAGTTTTAATCTTTACTAAAAAAAATTATTTAAAAAAAAATGATCGGAAAGGCCAATGGTATTTAACTCCTTACGACCTGAGGACGAAATTATCCAAATTTTGTAGATATACTCCGAGGTCTATATCACAGTTCTGGAGACAGATTGACTATGATATTTCAAGGTTGGTGTCATAATAGCTTGGCGCCTAGAGGCGCCAAACTATTCTGACACCTACCTTGAAATATCATGGTCCATCCACATCCTGTTGTAGTCTTTCGGGGCTTTATGGGTTAAGAACGCGATCACGAGGTTTTTCTTTATAGTTTTAGCAAAGCGCGAACCACTACAGCGGTCTATTTAAGCG
This sequence comes from Semisulcospira habei, assembly GCA_036245525.1. Lineage (NCBI taxonomy): Eukaryota > Metazoa > Mollusca > Gastropoda > Semisulcospiridae > Semisulcospira > Semisulcospira habei. The sequence continues at coordinate 95,212,123 of BTPG01000007.1, read as the reverse complement.
TCGTCTACCTCGGTTTCTCTTGTAGTTATCAGAGGTCCGTCTCCCTGATCTCCCTCTGTGTAAGGTGGACAGGAATAGGATATACACAGACACTAGTCCGTGAGTGTACCGAGAGATGATGGCTAGCACGACTCTTCTCCTGCTGCTGAAGCTGTTTCTTGTAACGCAGTATGCGTCTGCTGATACGTTCTTCGACCATAGTCAGACTGAGTACTATGGTAAGTTTGTTAGACTGAGTACATGGTAGGTTTGTTGAGACTGGATGCAATGGTAAACTTTGTTGTTGTTGCTGTTGTTGGTGTTGTTGTTGGTGTTGTTGTTGTGGTGGTGGTAGTGTTGTATTCTTTATTTATCTTTTATTTTATTTTATTCATTTATAATTGCATTATTTTTCCTCTCTCTTTTATTCGTGTTATTTTCATTTTGTTGTTGTTGCTTTTTGTCTACCGCGGTAGAAGGAGATGATTCCTGTCGCTACACGAGCCCACAGAGCGTACTAATGGCAGGAAGCGCAGTGTGTCCGTCTTTATTTGGTGCGCCGATGTGTGTGTTGATCAGAGGTTGGCTTAGAGATGAGGGCAATGGATCAGAAGGATAAGCTTAAAAATATGAACAACTCTGAATGTTCCGAAAAGAAAAACGCACCTGAGCTTCAGACAATACGGTAGACTTTGAGATGAAATCCTCATCTTGTTAGGCTCATAATGCTGATCCATTTCCCTCCTCTCTAAGCCAACCTCTGATCAATACACACGTTGGCGCACACAAATAAAGACGGACACAAGGCGCTTCCCGCCATTAGTACGCTCTGTGGGCTGTGTTTAAAAACAGCTAACATAACTTTAATTTGTCTTTTACGAAAAAAAAAAACCCACCATCTTCTCTCTCATTATTACCCAGGGCCGGTTCACTTAGCTCCGGAAGGGGGGGGGGGGGGGCAACTTCTTGTTTGGGACCTTGAACCTGATGCAAAAGGCCTCCACCACGCTAGATCTTGTTTCCACAAGGGCCGAAAAATAAAACAGCGGCGGCGGATCTTGTTTCCACAAGGGCCGGATAATCAAACAGTGTGTGTGTGTGTGTGTGTGTGTGTGGGGGGTAATCGGCGGATCTTGTTTCCACAAGGGCCGGATAATCAAACAGTGTGTGTGTGTGTGTGTGTGTGGGGGGGGGGGGGTAATCGGCGGATCTTGTTTCCACAAGGGCCGGATAATCAAACAGTGTGTGTGTGTGTGTGTGTGTGTGTGTGTGTGTGTGTGTGTGTGTGTGTGGAGGGGGGGGGGGTAATCGGCGGATCTTGTTTCCACAAGGGCCGAAAAATCAAACAGTGGTGGGGGGGGGGGGTAGGCGGCGGATTTTGTTTCCACGAGGAGTACAAATATCAAATGACGGGTTGCGGGGAGGGGGGGGGGTGGAGGGGGGCGTTCGCCAAAATATAAACCAACAGTGAAGGGGGGGGGGGGCAAACTCCCCCAAAAAGGGACTTTGTTATAGCATTTTAACAAATTTCGGGTCTGAGGCCCCCCCACCCCCACCCCCACCCCCTGGATCCGGGCCTGTTACCCGCTTGATTTTTCATAAACATTGTTTGCATATGCCTGCTGTTTGTCCCGGCTCTGGGTTAGGATTAGGTCAAATTGTGACCTGTAAGCTCTAGGGGTGAAAATCATCAAAAAAATTGCGAAGTTGATCCTCTGATACGTCAAATGTTAGTTATGCGATGAGTGACGTATAATATCGAGCCGTCACTATGAACACGACGTCGTCGGTCTAATGATGCCATAGCGTGAAGCTTGAAGCGGCATAATTTCGGTGCTCGTGCTATTATTCTTCTTCAGAATAGTTATACTACGCCAAATCACAGAGCTTACGAATGGCGGGAATCGCCGTGTGTCCGTCTTTATTTCTGTGTGCCAGTGTGTGTGTGTGTTTGGATCAGAAGGTGGGTTAGAGTAGAAGGAGATGGATTCCTGTCGCTACACTAGCCCACAGAGCGTACTAATGGCGGGAAGCGCCGTGTGTCCGTCTTTGTTTGTGTGAGCCGACGTGTGTGTTGATCAGAGGTTGGCTTAGAGAGGAAGAGAATAGATCAGCATAATAAGCCTAAAAATATTAACAACTCTGAATGTTCCTAACGGATAAACGCATGTGAGCTCCAAACAATACGGTGGACTTTGGGATGAAATCCTTATCTAGTTCTCAGCTTGTGGAAATGTCCATTCGAAATTGCAAACATGTTTTAAAATGTCTATTTGGTCATCTTTTGTAAAAGCGTAAATACAAATGTACACCTATAATCTGACTTTGATTTGCATTTATTTGATTCAAGCGATTCTGATGGGCATTTACTGTTTATGATAATTATTTCACTAATATTGTAATATTCACTAATATTCTCTTTTCTCAGACACCGTACATTTACGTGATGTTACACCCAAAGATCTCAGAAAGAAAAGATCTGCTGAAGAGATGCCTGACCACCTGCACTTTGATTTTCAAACCGGAAGTCATTTGGTTTCTTTGCGCCTCAAGCGTTCCGAAAACATCATTGTCAAAAATCTTCCGGTGTACAGCGTTGGCGACGACCAGAGGCTAAAAGGAGTGGATCTGCCTGCGCCGGAGGTGAGAAAATATACAGTATATTACTCTGTTTGGATCTGTAATAATACACTTGGGCAGTGTAGGTTCTCTCGTGAGGTGCTATGCATCTTGCTTGCTTTAAAATACTTTGAATCTATGTTAGCTCGACGGCTGAGTTAAACTTACAATTGTTTTTTGTGCGTTTTTGAAGTGCATGACTATGTAGTGTGACGTTTTCATTCTGACGGTGTTTTGTTCAAGGGCATTTGTCACTTTCATGTTAACTCATTCTAGATGCGCCGCATTCGGATACGCGGCTTTATACCGCGTATGCAAATTCTGCGCGTCTCGAATGAGTCAATACACTAAACTTCGCTTTTAGTTTTACCTCATTCAGCCCGACGGCCGTATTTCCCAAATTTTGGAGGCGTCATCTAATGACTATGCACCCGAGTTACAGGAGTTGGAGCGACCATGATAATTCAAGGGTAGTGCCAGATTAGCTTGGCGCCTGTCGGCGCCAAGCTAATCTGGCACTACCCTTGAATTATCATGGTCGACCCATCTCCTGCTGTAGTGCGTCAGGGCTGAATGGGTTAAACATGTCGGATTTAACGAAAGTCGGGTATAAGAACATTTTTGTTCAGAGATTACAATAAAAAAAATTTCAATGTACAGTCTACATAGCTTGTGACAAAGTCGAATATAACAAACGTCGATATGACAAAAGTCAGATTTAATAAAAGGCGGAAAAAACAAAACGTTTTCATATATCACAACAGTTTTTTTTCCTATGTTAATTCCATGTTAGGTCTGCGTAAATACTTTTGCTTATAACAAACATCAGCTTTGACAAGAAAATTTGGGAGCCAATGGCGATTTGTTATAACAGAAAATTAATGTAATGCGGTTTTTTTTTTGCATAGAGACCTCGCAAGAGTGATCGGTACAAGATCAGTGTGCATTTATTTAACTCATTCGAGACGTGCCGCCTGCTTAAGCCGCGTATCCGGAGGCGGCACGTCTCGAATGATTTAATGCAGTACAAACAAACTACAATGTCTGCACATGAACCTTCGCGCACCCGACACAAGCTTACTGTACACTGAGTGCACTAACTGTACAGGTTGAGCTAGGGTTCACGCGAGGAAACCTTTGCGTTACAACATAACCAGCGGCGCCTTTGCTCTTCTGTTGGAATAGGATACGGCGGTGTACCGGGATATACAAAACAAAGCGGCTGTGCTGGTCCGAAAATTTGTAAATGGTCTGCAACTGGTTAGTCTTGCACAGACAGACAGAGAGAGAGAGAGAGAGAGAGAGAGAGAGAGAGAGAGAGAGAGAGAGAGAGAGAGAGAGAGAGAGAGAGAGAGAGAGAGAGAGAGAGAGAGAGAGAGCACTCTTTCTCATAGACCGACAGGGTTGACTGCCAGTGCTTGTAATTTAGAAGAAACTACCAAGTGAGTAGGAAAAAGCACTGTCAAGGGAGAGAAGTGTGCATGATAGACCAATGATCATAGATCTACTTTGGTCCAGGCACACACAAAAAAAGATAGGAAAGAGGGGGTGCGCTAAGTAAGTGACTGGAAGCAATGCATATGGAAGCCCCCCCCCCCCCCCATCCCGAAGGGGGTGTATCACATATCCCACTGTTCACAGCCCCTTTGGTGCATGAACATTTAAATCTAGGTCCCCCAAGTGAGGGTCCAGATATTTAGCCGGTGTGGACAGCTGTTTCGGTCTTGGCGACCTCTTCAGCACACCATCGGTAATACTGGAGGAAGAGAAGGAAGTTCTGCCTACCTGCAAAGAAGACCACATTTTACTGTGGTTTCTGCAGGGTCATACATTCCATGCCTCCACCTAGAGCTAAATTTCCACGCACCCTAAGAGAGAACCTACCCAAAAGGGGGAAGGGGTTGCAGTTGAAATTGTAGTAAAAAAACTAGACCGAAAGGGTTGACTGCCAGTGCTTGTAATTTAGAAGAAACTACCAATTCTAAATTACAAGCACAGGCAGTCAACCCTTTTGGTATAGTTTTTTACTACAATTTCGACTGCAATCCTTTCCCCCTTTTTGGTAGGTTCTCTCTTAGGGTGCATGGATATTTAGCTCTAGGTGGAGGCATGGAATGTATGCCCCTGCAGAAACCACAGTAAAATGTGGTCTTCTTTGCAGGTAGGCAGAACTTCCTTCTCTTCCTCCAGTATTGCCGATGGTGTGCTGAAGAGGTCGCCAAGACCGAAACAGCTGTCCACACCGGCTAAATATCTGGACCCTCACTTGGGGGACCTAGATTTAAATTTCCATGCACCAAAGGGGCTGTGAACAGTGGGATATGTGATACACCCCCTTCGGGATGGGGGGGGGGGGGGCTTCCATATGCATTGCTTCCAGTCACTTACTTAGCGCACCCCCTCTTTCCTATCTTTTTTTGTGTATGTGCTTGGACCAAAGTAGATCTATGATCATTGGTCTATAATGCACACTTCTCTCCCTTGACAGTGCTTTTTCCTACTCACTTGGTAGTTTCTTCTACTCTTTCTCATAGTATCTTATTGAGTCCCCAAGCAACATTCAATCATATTATATCAGCTTGCATGTATATTTTTTCTTCGTTTGTTGGTTGGTTGGTTGGTTGGTTGGTTGGTCGTAAAAAGACGACCAGCGTAAATTTGAAAAGTGCCAAATTTATTTCCCAAAAAAAAAAACATGTATCATACTTTTTCTCAGCATGGATCTCTTCAAATAGGAGGCAAAGATATCATCATCAGCCCGAATAAGACGCAACACAATATGACGCATGTGCTGCATGCTGCAATGGTGACCGGAGTGTTCGGTGCGGACCAAATATATCCATGTGCGTATGCATGTGCGTTTTGAGCTTTGAATTGAGTCCTTTACGTCTCTAAAGTAGTAACCCATTCAGCACTGACGCACTACGGCAGGAGATAGGTCGACCATAATAATTCAAGGGTAGTGCCAGATTAGCTTGGCGCCTGTCGGCGCGAAGCTAATCTGGCACTGCCCTTGAATTATCATGGTCGGTCCATCTCCTGCAACAGGTGCATAGTCGTTAGATGACGCCTCCCAAATTTGGGATATACGTGCGCCGGCCTGAATGAGTTAAGGTAAAAAAATCACAGACCAGCGCACCCCTCCCCCCCCCCCCACACACACAAATACACACACGCACGCACGCAGGCACGCACGCACAAACACACACACACATGGTCAAGAAAGATAAGATGAGACATGACAAGACAAGATATGCCACAAGATAAGATAAGCCACAAGACAAGACAAGACAGGACAAGATAAGATAAGATAAGATAAGCCATAAGATACGATAAGTCACAAGACAAGAGATAAGATAAGCCACAAGACAAGACAAGATAAGACAAGATAAGATAAGATAAGAATACTTGTTGATCCCGCGAGGGAAAACTTCAAGTCTGTTCTGATACAATACAAATCGAATACAATACATACTTATCACATACAAAATCACAAACATGTTATTAACAAACAATTCATTAAATTGTAAACGTAAAAGAAAGACGCCCTTTGAAGCATTTTAGCCTTTTGGCTGTCGGTAGCGGTTTTTGTCGCCATGATTCCTTCAGAAATCATCCCGCCGACGAAAACCGCTACCGACAGACACAGCGTTAAATTTATCTGATTAAATCCTATTTGTAGACGCGTAAATGAATTGACATTTTATATCGATTTCCGTCTTAACTCATTCTACCCCAACACCGAAATCCATAAATTTTGCCGTTGTTCTCTGAAGACTGCATTGCAGTGCAGGACACAGATCGACCATGATAGTTCAAGGGTGATGCCAGAATAGCTTAGGCGCCAAGCTATTCTGGCATCACCCTTGAACTATCATGGTCAATCCTTACTTTGCTGTGGTGTGTCTGGGGTAGAATGAGTTAACGAAATGCGAGACGTTGATCTAATTAAGTTTTTCTTTTCTCGTGCACTCTGGCTTGTACTGGGCGCTGTTACGTGTTTGGATCGTGGTCGTAGTATGATATCACACCAGACGGCACGCACGTAAGGTTCTTTTTAAAAAAAACTTCATTCAGCTGCAACCCGTCACACGTGGCTTAAGGATGTAGACAATACTGGAGTAACAGTTTCAACAATATTTTAATTCAGCGATGCGATCTTCACGAAATGCGTTCACAAATGCACCAACAATGTCTTCTCTGCAAAATGTCCACACTTTGACACAATGCGTCTTCCATACAATGTACATCACCATTCATTGCATAACTCCGTCACTGACAATGAAGCACGATACATTGCGTACTCTCTCAATGTCAATGTGATTACGATACACTGCAATTATACAACTGAACAATGTACAGACGCTGTTACATCGCAATTTTACAACTGAACAGTGTTCGACATGCGCTTCCTAATACTGACGATCTTTTATAGTGGTATGTTTTCCAGAACAATCGAGCAAATTCGTACAACACAACCAATCAGAACAAAATACGTAACTATAACTCATAAATATTAAAGAGGAAAAATTACACCAGAATAATCTACAAAAATCTGGCTGCTATTTCCAGCCCCTATGTTGGGAAATCCCCGCGCGTCATGACTACACGCATGAGCACACTAGACAGGTCACGATCTCCCCGAATCATCCGGAAGTTTCAAGATTCCGCGTAATGCATAGTGACCGCCCACTTCACGCGCGCAGAAAACAATGATTACGCCGCGCAGTTTTCGGGATTCAACTCCGTGTGTCAAAAGATAATCGATTCTGCACTAAGCGTGAACGATAGTGAAACTTACTGAAAAGGTACGTGATTCGTAATCATGATAGCTCAAATAAATATCGGATCGTTTCCTACGATTCAGTTATGCATGCACGCTCTCACAGAACAACACAACCACAATCGTTACAGGCGCTCGCGGATTCACTCGAAGAAGCAGTATTGGTGGGGGAATTTTGACTTGTGTGCTTTCAAAACAGACGTGGTTCTGAAATGGGAAATAGTCAAATCTTAATTGTTTCGACGAAATCAGTGGCTGAAAAGCCAGATAAACTTTCGATATCGTAAAAACCGGCATGTTTGTCCGGGCTTTTAATCCACTGTCTTCGTCAATACTTGTGCTAGTCGAAAACAGTGGATTGACTCATTCTGCTCCAGGACCGAAATCCGCAAATTTTGAAGTTGCCCCCTGAAGACCTGGAAACAGATCGAGCGTGATAGTTAAAGGGTTGTGCCAGAATAGCTTGGCGCCTATGGGCGCCAAGCTATTCTGGCACAACCTTGAACCATCACGCTCGATCTATGTCTTGCCGTGGCGTGTCGGAATTGAATGAGTTAAAAGTCCGGACAAATATTATGTCATATCGCATGTTTGTCCGGGATTTTAATCGCTGTCGAAACAAGTGCAGTTTTAACCTTATGAGTGTCGGTTGCGGTTTGTGTCGCGATGATTCCTGCAGGAATCATCGCAACAAAATCAGCTTTCAACACGCAAAGTGTTAACCTACTTCTGACTTCCACGATTGAATTGGCACGCTGTTTCTGTTCCGAAATGGTGTGTTCACAGTGGATATGCTTGAAAGGGTGCTATCGGGAATGCCGAGAAAAGCAGGCAGCATACACTCCAGAAGACGGAGAGCAACCAATCAGCGGGTCGACAAACACAACGTGCAGATCAACCTCATCTGTGATTACGGCTGTTACACTAGGTACAACATTAAACAATAAGAACATGAAATCCGGAATAAAACGGCTACGGCTTTTGTTCCTGATTTTTCTTTGTTTCGTTTGCGTGTGTGTGTGTGTGTGTGTGTGTGTGTGTGTGTGTGTGTGTGTGTGTGTGCGTGCGTGCGTGCGTGCGTGCGTGCGTGCGTGCGTGCGTGCGTGCGTGTGTGTGTGTGTGTGTGTGTGTCCATGTTTTTATTTTTCATTTTTTATTTGTTTAAATAAAGTAAAGCGAATAGAATGCATAGAGATAACTATACAAGAAAGAAACACGCCTTGAAAGATATAGTGCAGACCTTTCAAAGCGTGTTTCTTTCTTTTTTGGTTTATTTCTGTTCACATAAATGTTGCTGGTTTTTTATTCTCTCAGTTTTCTTGCAAGGAAGGGCAACAACAAAACGCTTGCGTTTAATGATGCTAAACTGTATTACTCCTACCTGGCTCAGGCGGTATGTTTGACGCACTTATACATTCACAATTCCCTCATATTGTATTTAATTTCCATGTTGGTGTGGCAGTCTATGATTTTTGCCTGCACACACACGCACGCACGCACGCACGCTCACACACACACACACACACACACACACACACACATCCTCCTCTCCTCCCCCTCCCCCCTCCCCCCGCACCCCTCCGCCGCTCCCCCCCCCCTCCCTCACACACACGCTCAATTTAAAAACAAATAAATGCGTAAATATTAGTAAACAAGCATATAACTATCTGGAATGATTTTCTTCATGTTTCTGTTTGAATGTTGTTATTGCTGTTGCTTTTGTTTTATATCCCAGTGATACGTAACGATTAACCCCTTCAGACCTGACTCACTACAGCAGGAGATGCCGGGGTCGACCATGATAATTCAAGGGTAGTGCCAGATTAGATTATCATAGTCGACCCATCTCCTGCAACAGGTGCATAGTCGTTAGATGGCGCCTTCAAAATTTGGGAAATACGTGCGCCGGGCTGAATGAGTTAATGAGTGCTCTGTCCGAATTTGGTAAAGACAGTACGTCCAGTACTTTTGAGAAAAACAAGATTTCATTGTATTACCATCAAAACTTCGCTTTTCACATAAAAATGGACTTGCCTTTTATTCCTTGGTCTGACACACTATATTTCTTTTCCTTACTGCAGATTGATATCCGTTACCGCGCCATCAGCAGCCGGAGACCTGAAGTGTTAATAACCGTGACCCCTCTTAGCGTCGTTGTGGCAACAGTAAGTACGTCTGTAACTGAGTTAACTGGATATTCGTCCTGTAAGTAACGCTGTATTGGTCATTGTAATTGTGATCATATTAGTACAGCTCTACTGGTCAATGTCATTACTGGCCACATTAAGTACGGCTCTGTTGGTCATTGTCATTTGTGTCCACAGTCAGCACAGCTTTATTGCATGGTTCATTCTGGTCTCATTAACTTGCACGGCTCTACTGGTTATTGCAACAGTGGTCACACTAGTACGGCTCTACTGGTCGGCCGGTGTCATTGTGGCCACATTAAGTACGGCTTTACTGGTAAATGTAATTAGTGGCCAAATTGAGTACGGCTATACTGGTCAGTGTCATTTGATGTCGCAGTAAGTACGGCTCTATTGGCCAGTGTCATCTGTGCCACAGTAAGTAAGGCCTTTCTGGCCAATGGCGAAGCTACAATAAGTACGGTTCTACTGCTCTGTGTCAATTTCTGGCTACATGAAGTACGGCTCTTCTGGTCAGTTTTATTAATTGAGGCCACAGTAAGTACGGCTCTACCATCAATGTCACCGTCTTTCTGCGGAAAACCTACTGTGGATCTTGTTCCACTCTAAGACCATTTTTGTATATGTCATTCATACCGACGCTGTTACAGTCCAACAGATCGCCGCGAAAAAGACGGTTTCCCTAAAGTATAGGCGTAACCTGCCATGCCTGATAGAAAAGACCAGAGCATATTACTCTTTGTCTATGCAGTGCTGAGTAATTCCCCTTGGTACGTGGGCAAAATCTGCAGGTTTTTGACGCTAAGAGTGGATTTAAAGCCCAGACAAACATGCGATATCGCATGTTTGTCCGGGCTTTTAATCCACTGTTTGCGTTAAAACATGTGCAGTTTTGACCTACATCTTTTTTTCCGAACAACGCATAGTAGTAAGTCCAAGCCGGAAGTCTTAGCCTTATTGTCATACTAAGACTTCTGGCTTAACTTATTCAGCCCGACGGCCGTATTTGCCAAATTTTGGAGGCGTCGTCTAACGACTACGCACCGGCTGCATGGTAATTCAAGGGTAGTGCCAGATTAGCTTGGCGCCGACAGGCGCCAAGCTAATCTGGCACTACCCTTGAATTATCATGGTCGACCCATCTCCTGCTGTAGGGCACAGGGGCTGGATGGGTTACGACTGGCCACAGTGTTCAGATCACTTTCATGCACACCGCTCTTATACACCCATTTTCTCTCTCTCTCTCTCTCTCTCTCTCTCTCTCTCTCTCTCTCTCTCTCTCTCTCTCTCTCTCTCTCTCTCTCTCTCTCTCTCTCTCTCTCTCTCTCTCTCTCTCTCTCTCTTTATATGTGTGTGTGTGTGTGTACTCGTGTTTGTTTGTGCGTGTGGGTGTATGTGTGAGCGCGCGCGCGCGTGCGTGCGTGTGTGCATGTGTGTGTGATGAGTATTATTATTTTTTCTGTATATAATGATGCTATTGAGTTTTGTATGTACATATATATTTTATAGTTTCCCTTCTTTTTTATCCTGTAGTTAGCAACGGCAAGTTTGTAAAATGACGATTTGTTTTCTGTCAAAACTTTTTACCGTTGAAATAATAAAGTTTCATCATCATCATCATCTCTCTCTCTCTCTCTCTCTCTCTCTCTCTCTCTCTCTCTCTCTCTCTCTCTCTCTCTCTCTCTCTCTCTCTCTCTCTCTCTCTCTCTCTCTCTCTCTCTTTTTAAACAGACGGCGAAAGGAGCAGAGTATTCGGAAAAAAACCGTGTGGGAGAGAAGTATCTGAATGGAAACAAAGCAATTACGGATTTTGGACTTTGGGCGGCTGGTGCCAACCTGATGCCCTCCGCCACAAACATTCTCATTACTGGGTCAGTAGACGTTGTCCAATCGTCATCATTACCGATGTAATCACTTTGTTGTCGTCGTCGTCACGAAGGTCGTCGTCGCTATCGTGGGCACCATCATCATCATCGTTGCCAAAGTAAAACAAAAATTATAATCACCACCGTGGTCATTATCATGGTCGCTGTCTTCTTCGTCAACCTATCCTTCCGTTTTTCCACAGTCAGGAAAGGATTCATCAAATTAGCTTACTCGTAGTGCTAAAAATAGCACAAAGACTTTCTTGAAAACTCTTTACCCACTTGGGGCATATGAGTCAGGGGAATGTGATTACAAAGGGTCGATAATATAACACGAAAATGAAAAATACAAACAACGAAATCAAAAAAGAAAAAAAAGAGGGGGAAAGGGTTTCGTCTCCGTCGACACCATGGAGAAATTAAAAGAAGCACGCTTAGAAATGTCAGTTACAACACAATTAACTCGTAACCCTTTGACTACCAGTGGACGCGGATTTCGCGTCTGAACTCACTGCACACTGACCAAATTTCGCGTGAAGAGCACAGATGGAATGGGACCAAACGTGGGCACGAAGAACACAGTACTAAACAGGATACATAAATCCTCATGAGCCCCCGCAACTGCGGGGGCTCTTGAGGACTTATGTCTCTTGCAGATGGATAGGGTTCGGCTTTCTCACTTAAGAGAGTAAAACACCCCAAAACTAAATGACTTCCATTATATAGAATGGTATTACGTTTGTGGTCGTGTTATTATTTTTAGGGCATGTGTGTTTTGATCATAGGAAAGATCCGATGTTCAGTTGAGTTAATTTAGATCAGAGTCACGTACCTTTTTAGTATGATTCGTTTAGTAGTAGACTGCCCAACCATAAACCACGCCAGAGCTAGACTAGAAGACATATTAAACTCACCCCTTACACTGGAAGGACTCATAAACCCCACCCCAGACACCTGGCACACCAACACAAACCACACAATGCAACTACTTAACAAACACCCCCTGATCCAACACATCTAAACAAACAACCCGTCACTGACAAGAACGAAGGAGACTCAACTCTCCACACCCCACACCCCCACAACTCGGACCCCCCCCCCCCTCCCCCTTAGGGCGCAGTCGGCTATGATACTAGATTTAAAATTTAAAATAAAAAATAAAAAATAAAATTAAAAAAAAAAACCTAGCTATGCGCGGGCATCAGCGACAGACAGCCAGAGCGACCCCCCTCCCCCCAACCCGCCCCCTCCCCCCAACCCCGCCCCCTCCCCCCCCCCAACCCCGCCCCCTCCCCCCCCCCCCGGACGAAATCAGCGCCAGGTGGAAGTCCTTGCCCCTTCAATAATAGCATAGATGCGTGAGGTTTTTCTACAGGAACCCTAAGTGAGTGTGTCTAGTGTGATTGCATCATACTACGACTACGACAACCACGTAACAAATTGTAAGCAATGCGTCAGTGACTTATATAAAAATTTATATCAGTGCATAAGCGTCATCGGTTTAAACAAGATGGGATGAACAATAACCCATAAAGTCCCTTATATATGAGTACTGTCGTTGCTGTCAAGGGTCTCTACCTTTAGTCTTTGACCTGATTCTGATGTTGAAATATCTCCTTTTGAACAACATAAGGATTTTATCCCAACGTCTACCGTATTGTTAGGAGCTCACAAGCGTTTTTCTTTTAGGAACATACAGAGTTGTTTTAAGTTTATCCTTCTGATTCATTTCCCTCCTCACTAAGCCAGCCTCTGATCAACACACACGCCGGCACACACAAATAAAGACGGACACACGGCGCTTCCCGCCATTAGTACGTTCTGTGGGCTGGAGTAGCGACAGGAATTCTGAAGAAGAATAGCACGAGCAGCAAAATGACGTCATTAAAAGATTAACGTCATGGCATCGCTAGTCTCATGACGCCGTGTACACAGTGACGAAATTGATGTTTCATGTCATTCATCCGAAAGGCAATCAGCCTCTTCAAGGGATGACTGTTTTCTTCCACACGGCCTCTTCCAGGGCTGACCGTTTGATGGGAGGATATAGTACTGGATCCAAAAATTGCAAAATTGAAATAATTATTATTCAAAAAGTAGCTAAGTACACCTGCTTGTTCTTCTAAAAGCGCGTCGATATTTGTGTGTGCCTATGCGTGTGTGTGCGTGTGAGAGAGACAGACAGACAGACAGACAGACAGATATATACGTCATATCTAGAGTATTGCGTTGATGTATGCATGGTGACGAAATTTCTGCTTTTACGTCATTGTCATTGTCTGATTTTTTCACGAAGTCGAGGTTTTTTACTTTCTACTTTTTTATGCATAGAATTAATTTTTACGGAAAAAGTTCAAAAGATACGAAGCTGGCTACCGAACTCATTCAATGTCTTTCTTCAGTCTAGCTATAATGTGACAAAAAGTACGGACTCTAATCCGGTACAACCGAGTTTCTATAAACGGTCTTTTAACCCTTCAGAGAGACACCCAATTTTAATATGCTCGGAGGCTCTCCTAGGCATCTCTTGAACAAAGTACTCCCCAAGGTTCAAGCTTGTGCGTACACAAACATCGGTAATTCTCGTGTTTGCACATACACACACACAAACACACACACACACACACACACACACACACACACATACGCACACACACACATACACACACACACTCACACACACACATACGCACACATACGCACACACATACACACACGCTCACACACACACACACACACACACACACACACACACACACACACACACACACACACACACACACACACACACACACGGCATTTCCCGCCAAAAGTACGTTCTGCAGCGAAGTTAGGGTAACTAGACATGAAGTGATTTTTATCTTGTTACTTTAGTTGGCAGATTTTGAGACCAGCCCGCCTTTGTCGTCACGGGCATTTAAAAAAAAAAATTCTCCGCCCTGACCCATCCTAAAAAGTCTCTTCTGTTTAATATGAGAGACTTAACAAGATGGGATGAACCATAACCCACGAAGTCTCTTCTATATGAAAGCCCCAACCCACAAAGTCCCTTCTATATGCAATCTGTCCTCGCTGAAAGGGCCTCTACCCGTTGTCTTTGACCTGATTCTAATGTTGAAATATCTCTTATTGAAAAAGCCTAGCAGACTTGGTAATGCGTCAGTGAGCTCTATACGGGGCACAGTGCAAACGCGTCATTGATCGAGATACGTCATATCTAGAGTATTGCGTCGATGTCTGGGTGGTGACGAAGTTGCTACTTTTACGTCACCGTCACTGTCTGGTTGGTTTTCTCAAGAAGTCGAGGATTTTACCTTTTAAAAATGTTCTTAAGAGAATTATTTTTACCGATAAAAGTTCAAAAGATACATAGCTGGCTAATGAACTCATTCAATATATTTCTCCAGTCTAGCTATATCCCAAATTTTAAGTTAATATGACAAAAATTACAGACTCTAATGTGGCACAACCGACTTCCTATAAACGGTCTTTTAGCCCTTCAATGAGACACCCAATTTTAATATGCTCGGAGGCTCTCCTAAGCACCCCTTCATGAAAGCACTTCCAAAATTTTCAAGTTTGTACGTACACAAATATCGGAGATTCTCGTGTTTACATACATACGCACACACACGCACACACACACACACACACACACACACACACACACACACACACACACACACACACACACACACACACACACACACACATGACGCTTCCCGCCAAAAGTACGCTCAGCAGCTAGGTTAACGGAGCTAGACATGATGTAATTTGTATCTGGTTACTTTGGTTGTCAGATTTTTAGATCTGCATGCCTATGTTGTCATGGGCATTCATTTGAATTGCTCCGCCGCGAGCCATCCTAAAATTTATCTTCGATAAATAGAAGAGATTTACAAAGCAAGCATGCTTTACTACATGTATAATAACAATATATTCCTCAACCAGGCCATTGCATTCTTCTATTTTTTTTTTCAAGCCAACGTGACCCCGAGTCAGTTTCGAACTGCATACGCAAAGCTGACGCTCGGTCGTTCTGGCTTACGCCAAACCCACTCCGGTTGTTCTCGAGTGTCACACCGTTTTTTGCTTGCCGTTGTCTGTTACAGATACGACATGGTGACAGATGGGGATATTTCGCGTAAAGGGCAGCTTGGTAAGTTTATCTGCACCGCTTGTGGGAGCTATAGTACTCTCCAAATAGACCTACTAATCACTATTGCATTTCTATTTATCCATTATCATTTGGAATACACCAGTGGGTGAAATAAGTTTGACTAAAATAGTTCAAGGGTAGTGAAAGAATAGCTTGGCGCCACTAGGCGCCAAACTATTCTGGCACCACTCTTGAACTAAAGCCATTGGTCTATATCCTTATCTATAAATACTGTAATGTAGCTTGCATATGGCAGTGTACAAATTTGAAGCTTTTAGTCTCAGTATGATATGGGTTAAAATGAGACGCTCAGCATTTAATTTGAATAGAAGTGCCCTTCAGTTGTGGCGAACTGCACAAGTACATTTCTATTCAAATGAGATGCTCCCTAATTAGGTCTCCCTGGAAAGTATCCCTGCTCTCACAGGTTGGAAAAGTAAAGTTACTTTTAGATCTTATGGGACGTTAAACGGTATTAGAAATTATGTTGATTGGATGTACTTACAAAGATTCTGTTTCACATGAATTTTGCTGCACGTGAAAGGAAAAGCAAAACACAACAGAACACTGAATGCACGTGAGAGCACCAATAACAAGACATGCCTGCGCTGCACGTGAAAATAAAATCACCCGTCACCCATCCACCCACTCCCAAAAAATAAATAAATAAATTTAAAATGCACATTGAATTCACGTCGCCACCCGGTCTACCAATCAAAATAAATCTTAGACTTGCGTGATTCGTCAGAGCGTGCGTGAGACGTTGCACTTTCACGATACTGATGAAAAGCAATATTGTAGGCAAAAGAACCATGAAAAGTGTATTATTCTGCATATTCAACTTACAAGCACCAAAATTTGGAGACAATAGACGGCAATACGCTAATAATGAAACGATTAGGATACCATCAAGATTTTGCATTCGGACCGTTAACAAAATTCGTTTTGTGACGTCATCATTTTACCCTCGTTACTTTTTAATCGAATTTCGTTCATGAAGTTTTGAAGTAAGAAACATTTGGCTTTCGCATTTAATTAGTTGGATTATTAAAGAATATGAATATGTTTGCTTTCATGAATATAAGTGACACATGGCCGCCAATTTCAAGATGGCGACAACACAACCTATATTTTCTTCGGGTTGTGGGTGCTCAACAATATAGGACTGATGAAAGAATCATCAGTGATAAAATAAACCCATATTTCGATAGCCAAGACGTTACTATTTTCAAAACGAATAGGATACTATTCGAAAAAAAGTCCACGCTTTTTGTGAAAATTAATGATTTCTTGTCAACGTTTTCATCAATATTTTCTTTGATTCATTTAATATTCCATAGTTGAGCACGCAGTTGAGGACACTATATTCGTAATAAGCGACTATGTTGTTGTTGTTGTTTTAAGGAATGAAGCATGATCTTAATCTTGATATGATGACACACATTTCGTTACGTTTCAGTCAAACGTGGTCGCCATATCCAAGTTGGCTGTCACACAACCTTATCTTTAGGAAATAGGTTGCTGTGTACAGTGTTTAACTAATGTCTTGGAATCAGTAAATAATTATGAAGGAAACAAAGTAAATATGAACTAGGTGATCGGTTTCATCTTCTGTGAATGCCAATGAGGAGTAACCAGGTGTTAATGTCAAGCTAGAATCATCAAGGTACCAACGTGACAATTCTAAAGATATTCGAAGATACCTTCATTACGAAACACGGCCAAAAAGACAAGTTTCTTCGTCAACTGATCTATTACTTTTCATTGCAGTATCATGTTAGCACATGTCTCATAAATATAAGATCTAACACATTTTCTATTTCTATTCCGTTACGTTTTACTTAACCAGTAGTCTGCGTTCAGTCGGCTTATTTGACACGTAACATTCATGTTCTGACACGACAGGATTGACAATTTCTCGTAAAGTAGATCAACCACATACATACTTTTTTTTCATAATAGTTGTTTGCCTTATTACCAAAATAGAAGCAATCATACCAGCGCCCTCTATTCCATGTCAAGGTCGTGGGTGCCCCCTAGTATTCCTTAAAATTATTTTGCAATCATGCTTCATCAACAGCGATAGGAAAAATGACTGTCTTTAAACATTATTGTCACATGCTATTTGTACATCATGATATTCTACTTCCAGACGGAATATTATCAACTAGAGTTGTGTTGTATTTTTTTTAAACCAAGGTCATAGCCGTCATATTTTTTTAGCTTTCTTGCGCGCCATATAATCACTGGACAATTCGATCCAGATAATTGATGA
The DNA here is from genome assembly GCA_036245525.1 of Semisulcospira habei. NCBI lineage: Eukaryota > Metazoa > Mollusca > Gastropoda > Semisulcospiridae > Semisulcospira > Semisulcospira habei. The sequence goes on along the minus strand of BTPG01000007.1, from coordinate 95,194,296 downwards.
CATTTTATACATTAAAAGAAATACCACAAACCAAAACCTCGTTGCTGCTGTAAAGGTTAAGGTCATGACAGCTATTGTATTGGAACCTTAGTGCAGGCAAGAATTCCGAAGGCACTAAACCAATTAAAACTAAAGTAAAGATAATACACTACAATTAACAGAGTGTTTGATGAGAGAATTAAGCTGTCATTCTCAAAGTCAAGGTCATGGATACGATATTGGTTTCATGCACTCTGCAAACTGTTCTCTTAAAAGATTTGACCGATTGGACCCAAATTTAAGGCCATGATACTCCAAATAACAATAAAGAACCAGAAACCAAAAGCCGGTGAAGGTCACGACTACATACCATATTTGTGAGAACCTCTTTGCAGTTAATAAATGTCGAAACACTAATCCAATTTTATCAAAACTATGGGTGATGACAAAGTGTGCCTTACACAAAAATAGCATTGGTACTTAGCTTACATTGTTCATTTGTTCATATTGTTCAAACTGTGGAAGCAATCACCATTCTTTGAGCTAATGTTTGCATGATGAAATCCATCCACTGAACGCTGCCTTTGAAAAACTTCACTCTGGGAGGAGACTGAAGGTGCCGCTTGCCAGAAAAAAATGTGCACAAGAAATCATTTGCGCCAACCGCAGTCTCTATCCTAAATGCATCCCATATTTTCTAGTGTCCGCTGATGTCAGGACGCTAAACAATGTACTGCGTGGTGGTCAGCCCGTCTGCCCCGACCCTCCCCTTCCCGCCCCTTTCCGACTCTTCATCCCTGCTCCCCTCGCGGCCCTCATCTACTCCGTTCTCGCCTTTCCCCTCTCCATTACAGCTGGAGGGAGGGCGGGGGGGGGGATGGGTGGGGGGGGGGGGGGCACACGGGCGACTGACCACATAGTACACACTGTGCGATTTTGATTTCCACGTGAGACCCATATCCAGATGCCATGTTGTCGTAATCAGGCAGGTCCATGCTTTTTATGCCATGCAGGCCATAACATTGCAAATGTCCGCTGTCTGATGTAATACATTGCTTAAACTGGGTCAGCTCGTGCCCTGCCGGGCTGTGTGTGTGTGTGTGTGTGTGTGTGTGTGTGTGTGTGTGTGTGTGTGTGTGTGTGTGTGTGTGTGTGTGTGTGTGTGTGTGTGTGTGCGCGTAAACGAAACTACTGGAGTGGGTAACTTTCTTTACCATCCTTATGCAAAATGGGTGTGTGTAAAATTCTGGGTGACCAAGTCAGGCACCCATTTTTTCTGAGGGTTTTTCTTCATTATCTTTCATTCAAAAGTCAGAAAAAAAAATATCAAAATAGGATGTCCCCATTTCCCCAGATTTACTTCATGTTGTGTTTTTGCGATGCCCTGGGCCTGTGTGTTGAAACGGAAGCCAGTGTTTTCAGATCAACTTGACGATCGCTGATTGGTTAGCCCAACACCGATGAACGGAGTTGTTTCCCTTGCCCTTCCTAAAAAGTCTTTCAGTCTTTCGTACTCCTGCCGATCGTCCTTCACGTTTGCAGAGGTACTTTATGCAATATTTCTTAGTTAAGAGCACGCCCAAATGTACTTGTTCAGTGCAGTTATTTAACTGAGAGATGCCTCCAATCCCCGATACCCGTTTGGCCCAGAAAAATAAGGCGTCTGCTTTGGCCGTGGCTCGGTCCGTGTCTTCCTCTCTGACCGTTGAGTCTTGTAGTAAATGATAATAGAACCCCACGATTTTAACAAAACGAAAGGAATTCGTTCAATAACACCATTACAAGGTCAATCTGCCAAGCGATTTTGTTTCTTTTTTTCTGACATGTGTGATTGTCAGTGATCAAAAAGTAACTTGACACATGCATGCACAGTATGAGTTGACTTTTTTTTTTTTTTAAATGGCGCCAGATTTCAATCCTCATTTGCAAAACTGCCTCGCGATTCGAAGAACAAACGTCCACAAACAGGTCTTTCGGATTGTGCAACTGAAGTGTCGCTTTTTACTGTATTACCAGTTTTTAGTTCCCAGTGTCACCCTGGTCAGCCCCACAGGGTGGGTTTTTTCTCTCTATTCTGGGGCATGTGTTTCTGTCTACCCTTTGTCCATTCACCTGTATTTGCCTTTTTAAAACTCTCCCTACTGTCTGCACTGCCTGTAGCTCTTGATATTGGATGTGTGTTGCTAAATGGTCTTAGCTTTATTTAGGCCCCATGTGTTAGGTTTATTTAACGTATTTGACCGGCTGGCGACATACATTCAATGTTCTGTTTAGGTGTTTTTTTCACAAGCAGTGCAGGCACGTCCTGAGAAAGCCTTGTTGCTGTCGGGACGTTAAGCAATGTACAATCAATCTGATTCAAAATGTAAATTGGTTTACATGGTTGTATTGGACATGTTTGCAGCAACACCGTTTTGGTCACACCGGCTCAGGACTTTCTGCACACACCCAGCGCCGGCCGGATGGCAGCAGGATGTCCAAACCCATCGGGATCTATGGAAGTGGACAAGCACGCCCCTTCCTGGCACATGACCAAGGCCCATGGCAAAATTAGTCAGCTGCAGCATCATAGCCCCCCAGCCTCTGCCACAGAGGGTGCGTCTGGTAGGAGGGTGCATGGACGGCAGCGGAATGCTCCCAATTACAAACTGGTACGTAAAGTGATTCTATGATCATCTTCATTTTATTGGCTGGCGTGCGAAGCAAAAGGGAGTTTATGTTCTGGGCCACTCGTCGTCCATGGTAAACTTTAACTCATTCTACCCCAACACCAAAATCCTTAAATTTTGCCCCTGTCCTCTCAAGACCACATTGCAGTGCAGGACACAGATCGACCATGATAGTTCAAGGGTGATGCCAGAATAGCTTGGCGCCCCTAGGCGCCAAGCTATTCTGGCATCACCTTTGAACCATCATGGTCAATCCTTATCCTGATGTGGTGTGTCTGGGGTAGAATGAGTTAATGGTGGTATTTTCTCGGAGGCTATTCAAGCCACATTCTTCAAGCTTGGCCCAAGGATACTTTGTGGCATCATCATCATCATCATCATCATCATCATCATCATCAGTCCCTTGCCCGAACTGGGCGTTGGGGGGACTGAAAGGCAGCAGCAACAGACAGTGCTCTCCACTGAGTTCTATTATGGGCGGTGGCAAGCAAGTCTGGCATCTCGAATTCGGTCCATTCTTTTATGTTTGCGACCCAACTCTTTCTCTGACGACCTCGCCGACGACTTCCTTTGAGAGTGCCTTGGAGGATAGTCTTGGACAAGGTGTTGTGTCGGGTCACGTGGCCAAACCAAGCAAGCTTGCGCCGTTTCACGGTTGCCAGAAGGGGTTCATGTGGGCCCACCAGGGAAGTGACGATGCTCCGTACATATTCGTTGGTCTTGTGCTCGCGGTACGAGATGTGGAGCAACTTCCTCAGGCACTTGTTCTCAAAGGCCTGGATTTTCTTTTCTGAGTCTGCAAGCAGCGTCCAAGTCTCACAGCCGTAGAGTAGAATAGACACTACGAGGGACTTGTAAAGCCTGTACTTGATGGTGAAGCTGATGGAGTTACTTCGCCATATCCTGTCCAGCCTGGCCATTGCGGATGTTGCTGTGCCTATCCTGATACGGATCTCTGCTATGCAACTACCGTCTTTGGACAGGGTGGCTCCCAAGTACTTGAAGCTATTGACCTCTTCTAGCTTCTGGCCGTTCATGTGGATGTTGCTGCTGCTGTCGCTTGTGGTGTTGATCATCCCTTTGCTTTTATCCTTACTGATCTCCATGCCATAAGACCCTGCGCTACTTGAAAGTTTGTCTGTCAGGTTTTGAAGCTCACTATTGCTGCCTGCCATGCGGTCAATGTCGTCTGCGAATCGAAGATTGCACAGGGATCTGCCACCAATAGAGATTGAAGTATGGTGGTCGTGGATGGTTTCCTGCATGATCTTCTCCAGGAATATGTTGAAAAGGACAGGAGAGAGCAGGCATCCTTGACGGACACCGATCGTCATCCTGAAGAACTCGCCTGACTGATTGTTAAGTAGAACCGCGCTGCAGGCGTTCTTGTAAAGCGCTTCTATCATTTGGATCAGCCCCTCCTCTATGTTGAACGATCTCATGACTTGCCAGAGTCCGTCGTGCCAGATGCGATCAAATGCTTTCCTGAAATCAATGAAGTTGTGGTAGAGTTCGCGCTGATGCTGCAGATGTTTCTCGATCAGGACGCGGCAGTTGAAAATCTGCTCTACAGTGCTTCTTCCAACTCTGAAGCCAGCCTGTTCTTCTGCCAGCAGTTCCTCGGCAAAAGTTTTGAGGCGGTTGAGAATGATTCTAAGCATTACTTTGCTAGGGTGACTTATCAGACTGATAGTTCTGTAGTTCTGGCACTGTTTCAGGTTTCCTTTCTTGGGGAGCGGGATCACTAGAGACTGTGTCCATTCTACTGGCCATTTCTTTTGCTCCCAGATCTTTTGACAGAATGTAGTGAGTACCTTCGTTGTTACTTCTCCTCCATGTTTCAACAGTTCAGCAGGTACGTTGTCTACACATGGAGACTTTCCTTCCTTCTTGAAATCTTCCATGGTACAGGATTAGCCATCTCTAGTTTAACGCAAGGCCTGTTTCACCACCGCATGTGATATAACTTACCAAGTCTGTAAACACTGTGGGTAACAGGTCATTCTCTCTTCAGCTAACACTGGCAGGTCTTCGGCCTTCCTGGCCCCAGCCTGGTTGTTTTGGAGGAAGACCTTTTTAAACATGCCTATTTGAGTGACCTCTCTCAAAGGGTCACGCAGGATTGACAAATGTGTGAAAACTGCTTGCATTTTCAGAAAACGTGGGTTTTGCTGCTGCTGCAGAAGCCAGCCCTCGTCACCGAGGTCACACATATGTAAATCGGTCAAACACGGGATTACTCTTTTTATTCTTGTGCAAGGCCCCGTAAACCAAAATTGGGCTGTTTCTGTCCTAATGCAGCTTTGGTTTCAATCTTTCTTTCTTTCTTTCTTTCTCCAGTTGGCAAATGGAGCCTGGGATGGGCCTGAGGCTGAGAGTAGTGCCAGCGCATCGCAATACGAGGGCAGTGATGACGAGGAGTTTGTTCCTGGCTCGAGCTCACCGGATTCAGAGGGTGTGTCGGCATCAATTGCTGGGATCTCTGACATAGACAGTATTGTATCGACTATGTTAGATTTCATCAAAGTGGCAGGTTCGGGGTGGCCAGGTGTCGGTGACGCTAGTACCAGCAAGGTGCAGTGTGCGTTAGGGGGTGGCAATGAGAATGTGGATAGGCAGAAGGAACATGTTGCTGGGGGGTGGGGAAAGAGCACTTACAAAAGAAACAGGCGTGCACGTGTCGCAGAGGGGGAAAGGAAAGTACAAATGGGACAAGAAACATGCATGCAAATTGTGTGGCAAGCTTGTCTTGAAAATGAGCACGCACTTACAAGATGTCCATGCAGATGAGGCAGACGTTGCTAAAATTTTGTTGATGAAAAAAGGGACAAAGCAGAGACGTCGAGCATGGATCAGACTACAAGATGAGGGTGATTACATGCATAACGTTGCTGTTCTTGAAAACAAATCCGGATGTTTGATTCCTAAGTATCGCACCAAAACTAGTAAGGTAGACGACCTTCTTGCCTGTAGCCATTGCAAAGGGCTCTATCAAAACAAGCTGATCTCTGTACACTCAAAACGTTGCTGTCAGAAACCAGGAGGGTTTCAGATCACTCAGAGAGGGGAGGCGGCGTGCCGTGGTCGCCTAATGCTTCCAATACCCTTAGACGTTGAATTTTCCTTCTATCACAAGGTCTTGGCTACGCAGAGAGATGATGAGATAAGCCGTCTCATCAGAACTGACCCCTTGCTTCTGGTGTATGGAAAGAGATTATTTGACCGCAGGGACATTGAAGAACACACGGCTGGACAAATCAGCTCCAGGATGCGGGAGTTAGGGAGACTATTAAAGATTATCAGAGTGAGGTCAGAAATGAAAATCGCAAGTTTAAATGCTGTGATCAATTCAGCTAGCTTTGATCATGTTGTCCTGGCTGTAAAAGAGCTAGCAGATTTTGATGAGGACACACATCAGTTCAAAAAAGGCAATCTCGCAATGCGCATAGGCCATGCTTTGAAAATGTGTTCACAGATCAAATAGTCACAGGCATCCAAACAGCTTGGGCAGGGTTCAGACGACAGGTGGCGACAGGAGCTCTCTGAGGTGCAGTGGTTTGACTCTGTCTTCAACGGGGACTGGTATGATTACTATGATTGTGTGTCCGCTACAGCAGCCCAGTCGGTCGGGAAAATGACCATGAACAAACCCAAGCTGATCCCATCATGTGAAGATGTGAGGAAGGTCCAACAGCTTCTTGAGACAAGGATGGTTTCGGAAGATTATCCGACAGTGGTTAAAGCAACTCTTTGTGCTGTATCACTTTTCAACCGAAAACGAGGGGGAGAAGTTCAGAGAATGAAGGTGTCAGACTTCCAGAATGCTAAGATTGGATCGATCACCAATCAAGATATCTTGAAACGTCTCACAGAGGTTGAGAAGAAAATGGTGAATCATTTTCAGCGAGTGGAAATCAGAGGCAAGATTTAATAGGAGTGTTCCCGTTTTGCTGACGAAGAAGATGATGACAACTGTGGACAGAATCCTTCATATGAGGCAATCAGTGCCAGCTCTCGCTGATTCCCAGTACATCTTTGCCACACCTTCTGGTCAGAGGCCTTACAGAGGCCATGATGTTCTGAAGGAACATGCGCTACAAGCACAAGTGTCAAACCCAGCCATGTTCACATTTACTCAGTTACGGAAGCAGGTTGCAACTTTGGCTCAGTCCATGGCCATCTCGGAGTTAGACCAGGATCAGCTGGCAGACTTCCTTGGTCATGATATTCGGATACATCGCCATATCTACCGCCAACCTCAAGACGTCCTTCAAAAGGCAAAGGTGGCAAAGATTCTTTTGTCAGTTAACAATGGGATGACAAATTTTGAGAGTTGCATTAGAGCTGAGCTGGGCGATGATGAAGTGATTGACTTTGACAATGAAGACACATCAGAAACTGGCAGAGAGGTCTCGGGGGGGAACAGCACCTGTGAATGAAGCAAGTAGCAAGTCAACAACACAGGAATCAATGAGCATGACGGAGAAAAGACATCCAGAGCCTGATGACAATCTAGATAGTTTTGATGATGACAGTACTGCGTCAGCTCCTGTTCGAAAGAAAGCTAGATTTACGAAGAAACCATGGGGGGAAGCTGAACAGAAAGCTGTTCAAACTCGTTTCAAGACACACCTCGTCATGAACAAACTTCCTGGAAAGGCCGAGATACAGCACGCAATGGCCGAAGAGCCTGCACTTAGACATAGGCGCTGGACAAACATTAAGGATTATGTCCGCAACAGACTGAAAAAGTTACAAAAGAAATGAATTGAGGTTCCCCGCCACTCGCGGCATTTTCGGTTTTATACAGGAGTGTTATTATTGGGGTGGTTTCAGCATGTATAGCCTGCTTTTTTTTATCTGATGGACGCCTGGATTATTTTGTATACTGTATAAAATTTCGATTTGCAAAACGAAACAGCCGGCTGGGGACAAAAGACAATAATAAGATAAGAAAACCATTGACAACGTAAAGATTTATTACAAGAGTGTTATTATGGGGGTGGGGTGGGGTGGGTGGGTGGGGGGGGGGTTTGCTCTGCCTGGATCATTTTTGTATACTGCATTCCATCCATTTAAAAATCTGCAAACGGAAGAAGAATGGTTGGTTGGGGGACGAAAGACAATAATAAAGGCTGAAGTTTCAAGTGATTTCTTATGATGTCAGTTAATTCATTAATGTCAGTGTTCTGTTCTGTCATTTTAACTCATTCTACCCCTAGACCGGAATCCCCAAATGTTGAAGTCGTCTTCAGAAGACTGCGTTGCAGTGCAGGACACAGATCCACCATGATAGTTCAAGGGTGATGCGAGAATAGCTTGGCGCCCTATGGGCGCCAAGCTATTCTGGCATCACCCTTGAACTATCATGGTGGATCTTTATTTTGCTGGGGTGTGGTGTGTCTGGGGTAGAATAAGTTAAGTGTTCGTTTCTTCAGTGTTCTGTTTTGTCATTTTAACTCATTCTACCCCTAGACCGGAATCCCCAAATGTTGAAGTCGTCTTCAGAAGACTGCGTTGCAGTGCAGGACACAGATCCACCATGATAGTTCAAGGGTGATGCCAGAATAGCTTGGCGCCCTATGGGCGCCAAGCTATTCTGGCATCACCCTTGAACTATCATGGTGGATCTTTATTTTGCTGGGGTGTGGTGTGTCTGGGGTAGAATAAGTTAAGTGTTCGTTTCTTCAGTGTTCTGTTCTGTCATTTTAACTCGTTCTACCCCAAGACCGGAATCCCCAAATGTTGAAGTCGTCTTCAGAAGACTGCGTTGCAGTGCAGGACACAGATCCACCATGATAGTTCAAGGGTGATGCCAGAATAGCTTGGCGCCCTATGGCCGCCAAGCTATTCTGGCATCACCCTTGAACTATCATGGTGGATCTTTATTTTGCTGTGGTGTGCTGTGTCTGGGGTAGAATAAGTTAAGTGTTCGTTTCTTCAGTGTTCTGTTCTGTCATTTTAACTCATTCTACCCCAAGACCGGAATCCCCAAATGTTGAAGTCGTCTTCAGAAGACTGCGTTGCAGTGCAGGACACAGATCCACCATGATAGTTCAAGGGTGATGCCAGAAGGGCCCAATAGGGCGCCAAGCTATTCTGGCATCACCCTTGAACTATCATGGTGGATCTTTATTTTGCTGGGTCAGAATAAGTTAAGTGTTAGTTTCTTCATCTGGGTCTTTTTCTGTCTTTCATATTTTTTCACACTTTTTGACCCGCATCATACTGAGGCTAAAAGCTTCAAATTTGTTCACTGCCATAATTCTATGCAAGCTACATTACAGTACTTACAGATGAGGACATAGACCAATGGCTTTAGTTCAAGGGTGGTGCCACAATAGCTTGGCGCCTAGAGGCACCAAGCTATTCTGGCACTAACCCTTGGACTATTTCAGTCACACTTGTTGCACACACTGGTGTATTCCGAATGATAAGGGTTAATATTCAAAATGCTCTGTTGCTGTTTGTCTGAAACTCCAGAGTACCCAAAATAAAAAAAAAGTCCTTTAATTTCCAGAATACATTATGTTGATTCTCACATAAATGCCATGATAAACTGTTTTGCTTCAGAAGGACAAAACGCAGCAATGTTTAAAAGATTTCCTCTGTAAAAATCATCATCGAAAGGTTACGGGCCAGTGTTTATTGAATTTTGCACCATACAATGTTAAAAATGTTAAAGCACACATACACATTAAGTTGGAAAAAAAATTAATGTGAAAAAGAAGTATTCCATGAACTTGACCTTATTACAGACGCCTACTGTTGTGAACACACCCATTTTGACTGTAATGCCAGTTTTTGTGTGAGACTGAGGCACCCACTTTATTGGTAGAAACCCATTTTTTCCGTCTAGTGGCTCTGTTTCTAGAAAATGTCTATTTTATTTTAAGTTATAGAGCTTACTTATAAGGTGAGTTCTAAACATTCGCATCAATTCCAGAGCCCTAGAATAAATAGAAATATGGGAACCCATTTTGACATAAAATGGTAGGTAACCCACTCTGACGCTTTCGTCCCCATGTGTGTGTGTGTGTATGTGTGTGTGTGTGTGTGTGTGTGTGTGTGTGTGTGTGTGTGTGTGTGTGTGTGTGTGTGTGTGTGTGTGTTGTCAAATTTACATTTATTTTTACTTTTAGTCTTAGACAGTGGCTCTGTACCGGGCCAGGACCGTGTGTGTGTGTATTTGTGTATGTGTGTGTGTGTGTGTGTGTGTGTGTGTGTGTGTGTGTGTGTGTGTGTGTGTGTGTGTGTGTGTGTGTGTGTGTGTGTGTGTGTGTGTGAGTGGGTGTGGGTGTGCGTGCGTGCGTGCGTGCATGCTTGCGTGCGTATGTATGTGCGATTTTTTTTTTTAATAAATAAAATCTACCTAGTTTTAGTAAGTGATGTGATGTGAAATGTACATTTACTTTTATCTTTATTTTTAAACAATGGCCAGATGTGATGAAAGACAAAATTCCCTTTTACTTATATTGGGATAATACAGTTTATATGTATTTGTATCAACCCTTATCCTCTACTTTGTTATAAACAGACGATTTCAGAATTTGGTCAAAAACTGCGCCGACTTTTGACGCAAACGGTGAATTAAAAGCCCAGACAGACTTGTCATATCGTATGTTTTCCGGGGTTTTAAGCCATTGTTTCCGTCAAACGACGCGCAGGTTTCGGGTTGTTTCTTTGTGTGTTTTGTGTGTGTGTGTGTGTGTGTGTGTGGTGATTTTTTTTTTTTTTACTTCTGATTTCCGGAAATCGTCTATTGGCCTGTACTGATTTTCTGATAATTTAATGTCTGCGTTTATTAAGATTGCGGTGAGCCTTTTTGCATGTTCCGGCGCGTAAAAAAAAACAACCTCGGTCTGACGTAGCCAGCTCACAATCAGCCCAGCACCGTCGGCCGCAGTTGCCCCCGCGCACATCTGTGCTGTGCGCGGAGGCCATCTGCGGCCTACGTCGGCTCAAGGGGCCAGTTGCTTCAAAGAGCTTAGTCCTGCACAAGCCACTAAGCAAGGTGCGCCGCTATAGCGGCGCACCTTGTTTAGTGGCTGGTGCAGGACTAAGCTCGCTCATGCAACTGGCCCCAGGTACACTTTATTCCACAGGCGTAGCCTACACCGGCCATTCCTGTTCCTATACCGGCACAGCTGTGATAGAAGAGCAGTTTCATTCGAAAACCGCCATGATCGCTGCACACGAACTGGGGCACACGTAAGTATTTAATGATGATGTCCCCCTGACCTGCACTCTTGTGTGTGTGTGTGTGTGTGTGTGTGTGTGTGTGTGTGTGTGTGTGTGTGTGTGTGTGTGTGTGTGTGTGTGTGTGTGTACTTGAAAATTGGTGTCCTTGTAATAATGATTGTCTAGCATGTGATGTAATTTTATTTATATTAGTTGATGTAATGTTAGTCAATTGTGAAACGCTTATAGAGCTCTTTTTTATTTTAGGTTAGGCGCTATCTACGCTTGCATTATTATTGATAGTAGTAGTAGTAGTAGTAGTAGTAGTAGTAGTAGTAGTAGTCGTAGCAGCAGTAGTAGTGATTTTTGTATATGATTATACATCTCATCTGAGCGAATTGTCAGCGAATGATTAAGTCATTCAGCCCGACGCACGTATTTCCCAAATTTTGGAGGCGTCATCTAACGACTATGCATCTGTTGCAGGAGATGGATCGACCATGATAATTCAAGGGCAGTGCTAGATTAGCTTGACGCCGACAGGCGCCAAGCTAATCTGGCACTACCCTTGAATTATCCTGGTCGACCCATCTCCTGCTGTAGTGCGTCAGGGTGAATGGGTTAAACTGGCTAACAGCAGTACTATTGAAAGGGATATCGGGCTCGACCCGTCCGATACATTTAAACCCATAGCCTTGTCCTTTTAAAGCAAAAGGAGACTTTTTAAGGAAGAAATGGATTTTTTTAAAAAAATGATACAGTTTTCTTTCAGATAAAGCTATACATTCAATTCACTTAATATCTAGCACACTGAGATTTAAGAGTCCGATATCACGATTTATTAAAAAATGTCTCAATGTCTGATAAAAGCCGCGGTTCGGCTTTTATCAGACCGTCATTACATTTTTACAAATCGTGACATCGGACTCCTAATCCTGAAAAATTATAACAGATAAAAATATAGACTAATATTATGAACACTTTTAACACACTTGTTTATGCAGCCACCTGTACTGCACACAGTACCGGTAACTGCAGGCACATGGGAGGTTTAAGGGCGTAAATCGACGTCTACATTGTGAAATTTTGCGCAAGGGAGTTGGGGGGGGGGGGGATGGGGGTGTTTATTGAAGCTTACTTTGACCCAGTTTTACTCTTTCCGTATTGACGATTTCCCTTTCTTAGTCTGAACTCCAGGCATGACGGTTTCTACGCCAATAGCCACGACAACTGCGACGATAACGACCCTCGCTACGTCATGTCCGCCATCATCGGCTTCCCCGTCGGCTCGTCCAATCCCTGGACGTTCTCTCCTTGTTCAGCGGATGCTATCGTACAGTATATTAAAGAGCAAGTATTTGCCGTTAAAATTCATACATCCATGGTGTTCATAACCAACATACTGGTAATTCAGAGTTAAGGTTGTTTTTGTCTTTTTAATTCACTTCTTTTTTCCATTTGGTCAAGTATTCCGAGGTTTTCTTCACAAGGCGGTTGTAACTATATAGCATTTCCTCTTGAGCTACAGGTTTCAGATTTCTCCCGAGAATGTGAACAATCACCTCCAAATATACAACCGCAAAAGTGCATAATTTCGAGGTAAAATATCACTTACGAGGTTGCACACGAACATCACCGATATGTAAATGAGCTTTGACGTAATCATGCTGTGCGTCCTCCTGAAAGTCCGTACATTTCGTGTTTTGACGTCATCATTTTGTGCGTTGTACAGTCATTCCTCGTGTTTCCCTGGCAATGATGAGGACAAAGTCCCGGATGACGAGGGTCAGGTGTACAACGCAGACGCGCAGTGTTCCTTCGCTCTAAGAGAGCAGGCCTATCTCTGCAGGGTAACGTGTCAGAGATCTTCCTTGTAACTATTTTATCCTAATGATTTTTGCATCTGAACACTATTCACTGACCACGATAGTTCAAGGGTGGTGCCAGAATAGCTCGGCGCCAAGCTTTTCTGGCGCCATCCTTTGAACTACCAATGTCCATCTATCTCGTAACTTCTATTTAACTCATTCAGCCCGACGCACGTATTTCCCAGATTTTGGAAGCGTCATCTAACGACTATGCACCTGTTGCAGGAGATGGATCGACCATGATAATTCAAGATTAATTAATTAATCTGGCACTACCCTTGAATTATCATGTTCGACCCATCTCCTGCTGTAGTGCGTCAGGGCTGAATGGGTTAAGAAAAATATAATAATATAAGGTATGAGTAAACGCAAAACTGAAAGGTAACTCACAGTTTTTGTTTTTGTAGCTCCAAGACCTTGTACTAAATTTCCTTAGGACCCAGTACGCAAAAAGCCATCGGCCGACGTCCGCCGCCGTCGGCCCGCGCACAGCGCCGTGCGCGGGCAAGGCGGCGGCCGACGTCGGCCCGATGGTCTTTGCGCACTGGGGAGAAATGATCACAAAAACAAAGATCTTGTGTATTGCTTGGTACAGGTTCTTATGCCACAGTGTAAACTGCAAATGTAGCCTACAATCAACCAGTTATTTCCCAAATTTCAGTAGCTGAACTGACCCTTCGCACCATGTGTATGTCCTGTCGTTGTCTTGACCTGTGTTTGTCTTCATGCTCAAATACGTGTCTTTCACTTGAGCGTGTGTGTTTGGTTCCGTTCTAGGTTGTTGAACCGATTCCTACAATTAAAGCATCTAAATAATAAAAGTTATCATTATTATTGTTGTTGTTGTACACAGCGCCGGCAGATAGTGGAATACGGATACAATGGCCTGTGTACCCGGATGTACTGCGGTACGAAACCGACTGACGACAAAACATGCGAACCTATCGTCGCTCGTGAATTTACGTCATGCGGAAACCAGAAGGTAACTATGTTCTTCCTACCAGTAAAAGCAAACGAATTACACATTAAATTTATTTGATGTTCTAACAGTAAGTCCGTGAGTGTTTGTGCCGCACCAACGTGCGCATAACTATTATGCGTGCACCATATTGCTTTTGCCAGTTCTCAGTCAATAGCATACAAATCTTGCACATTCAGCCATCTGTATTGTTGAGTCGCTGGTTGCATGCACAAGTGGGTTAACCAGCAGCCAAGAGAAACCTTCCATTTATTATTGTTATTGTTGTTGTTAGTAGTAGTAGTAATAGTAGTAGTAGTAGTAGCGGTTATTGTGGGTTTGTTTCATGAAAAATCTCATGAAAAATACACAAATAATTGTGAATGATCACTCTTTTCTTTTCATGCCTTCACAAACAAATCCTTCCGGAGTAGGTTATAGGCATTTAACTCTTACCAGACGTGCTGCATCCGGATACATGGCTTCATGCCGCGTAACCTTATGCAGCACACCTCTTCTATGGGTTAAAATAATCTCAACATTTGTGTGCTGGTTTGTGGTTTGGACACATTTCATTTAATCAACTCTTCCATAGTCATTACGACGATGTTAAAAATCAATTCAAGCCTCAAGCCCGTCAGCTTTTTTTTCTGGGAGCCATGAGAGATATTAGCTATTAAAGACACTTTACTGCCAAGAAAAATGGAACTCCATCAAAACTGCAAGAGCCATATATTATCATGAGTCCTCGCAATGGCGGGGCTCATGAGGATCTAAGCCTCTTGCTTGAAACCAATTTGTCTCCGTTGTCTGTGGACAGTTGAGCCTTTTTTTGCGTAGAATTCACCAACAAATTCAGAACACAATCGTCATGCATTGGCAGTGAAAGGTTTAACCCCTTAACTGTGCAAGGGAAATGCAGTCACATGCAAATCATAATAAACCCTCGTGAGGCCCCGCAGTCTCTTGTCAATTATATCTTCTTTATGCAAATTTACATCTGTGTCTTCACGTGAATGTCGGCCAGTGAACAGTCGTTTCAGGCGCGAAATAAGTGATCACTGGCGACTAAGGGGTTAAAACCACTTGTTCATTCAGCCACTGCGAGCACTGTCCGGTTTTTCTACGGGGTGCCCGGACACAATGTCCGCCTGTCAAAATTGCTAACGGGAACGCAGCACCGGTTCAATAAACTTGTTTGTACCCATGCAAACACTGAGTTAAGACTTGTTTATTTCTTCAAACCTGTGGGTTTTTTGTTTGTTTTTTCACAGTGGTGTGTTCGAGGACAGTGTGTGCGCAACGAAAGGGCTCCGGTCAAACCCAGTGGTGAGTTATTATTAGTTAACGTTTGTTATAAATCGATCTTCTCCAACAACAAAAAAAGCTTAATAGCGTACAATGACTTTTTTATTTCTTTAAATGCCTGGGCAAGGCGAACGCTACCCAGCTGCAAGAGATATAAACCTCTTGAGCATCCGAATTGCGGGGGCTCGTGAGGATTTATGCCTCTTGTTGATGGTAATTATAATTATGTTATTTATAGCAGTGTGCACTGAGAGTTAAAGAAAACCTTAATGCGTTAGACAACATTGAAAATACATTGTACCTGCAAATGTTAGCCATCATAGGCTGTAGGGAGACTAGAAGGCAAGTTTAACTTACCAGTTTATGATGATTTTCAAATGTTCTACTAATAGTAGCAGCTTCGTCCTATTCTTCACACGCGCTCATGCTGTCATTTGGAGCTTAATCCTTCGGGTGTCGGTAGCTGTTTTAGTCGCGATGATTCCTGCAGAAATCATCGAGACTAAAACCGCTACCGGCACACAAAGGGTTAAAATGATAGACCTACACACATACTAGTAGTAATCAGAAGAGGCCAGTATCATGCCAGGCTATCAAATTTTCAGTACCGTTTGTTCGTCGGTCCGCAGATTAGTTCTCAGTTGGTCAGACACATTTTTTACCTCAAAGAACAGAACAGTAAAACTGCAGTTTTCAAAATAATCTGCACTTTTTGTAATGTATTAATTTATACAACTCGTGCTCTTTTTCCGCCTATGTAATACAACGCTATCTCGATCAATTCACGTGTGTTGATAAAGCCTGCGTTGTCTCCGACACCACAATTCCCCGTTTCATTGCACTGCGACATCACGATTAGCCACTGTGGCGGAGACTAAGTAAGCAGCGACTGGGTCACGTGCAAGGCCTGTGACATTGTACATTTTCGATGAAAGAGATATGTTGATTCAAGGTAGAAAGTAAAAACACTTTCAAAATTTCGTTGTATATAAAAAAAAGTACCTCCCGTTTCGCGAAATACATCACTCGTGCTCATAAAACTTTGTCTGTCGAACTGAGTACCCGAAATTTAATTTCAGTAAAGGGAGGTCAGGCATAAAATAATCTGTATACCTTCTCTGTAGCGCCGAATATGTTTCGACTGTAATTGTTCAAGTGTGGTGATAGTTTAACCCCCTTGTGAATGCAGCCACCGGTACTGTAAACAGTACCGGTGGCTGCATGCACAAAGGGTTTAAAATTCTATTATTTATCCGGTTTTGTTTTTTGTTTTGTTTGTTTTACCTTGTACAGATCGGTGCGCACAAGGTGATGACCCGACGTATGGATGTCGGCCCAGCATGTGTGCAGACAATTCGGCGCAGGAGATCTTCTGCTGCGAAACCTGCGCTAAGACATTAAAGCAAGAAAAGCCAGAACAAAAGAAAAATACAAAAGATAAAGACAAGAAATTAAGAAACTAATGGAGCATCCAAAAGCGGCTCCAACGGATTAAAAGATACGTCTCCGAGATTGACTTAAGGTATTCGTACGGAGGAAGACTCTCAAGCACTCCCATAACGTCACATAACTCCCATAACGTCACTTCCGCAGTCGCTCCTCGCAGTTTTTCTTTCGCCTCTGATGCTGAAAAAGTGCGGGACGCTTGCTGCTGCTGGTGTTGTGTAACATAGTCTGTGTCAAACACAGTGAGCACTCTTTGATTGGGTTATTGAATAGAAACCTTCAGAATCCTATATGTTCTCCGTTAGCGAAAACGTGTACTAGCTTGCCATCTTTTGTCAAACACAAGGTACGGATTTTCCTTTCAGGATTGTTTTTGATGCAGCATAATAATGTCGGTAACGTTTTCAATTACTTTTACTATTGCGTCACCTTTTAACGTCATGTATTCTTGCAAAGGAAACCTGGTGATCCATCCCATTATTTTCGGGTCCCCGGTAGCTTAGGCTGGATTAACACTCTATTACATTCTTTAAAAGCTAGCCCGGGCGTGCATCCACATACTGATTTTACAATTATTTCATGAAACGATTATTTAAATTAGCGATTTATAATGGAATATGTCATCCCAGTACGGTTCCAAGATACATATAGTGTGAGTCTGACCACAAAATTAGGAATGCCTACTACATACTTAGAACAGGTTATCTGAAAACGCTGTTCAATTATTTGTGCGGAAACTATTTCCATACTTTTTTTTCCTCGGTGCTAATGACCGTAAAAGATTTTAAAGAATAAATGTTAACATGAGGCTGCATTTTGTGTGACTGCATATAATAAAAACCCGCGAGCGAAGGTCAGTCAGTCTCAGTTTGACTGCTGAGCGTAAAATTGTCTGGCCTTTCCAAATCCGTGCGAGTAACCCTTCAAACGCGCACTTGTTTTTAAAGATGCAGACAAGAGAGACTTTCTTTTTTTAAAACACAAAAATATGAATCAATACTTACGCTCTTTAAAACGGTAATAATTAGTGTTAGGAGAGTTTGGGCAGTCTAGTGAAGGGCTGGCACCCTAGGGAACTTAAAGAAGTCATTCGTAAAGTTTTTTTCATGGATTTGAAATTAGAGTGTTATCACCTTGTGTTATGTTTCAATATAGCGACGCAAGGGCGGCGCGGTAATCGACACAACAAAGAAAGTAGCTGAGCGGTAGGCGGAAAATGACAGGCATACAGTGGCGCGACATGTAGAAGCGCGCCCCTGGCTGAACTTGTCACGTAATAAAAGTCACGATGTCTTCACTGCGGAATCATGACGAGTTACGTGTTCTTGGTGACGTGCTGCTCTGCGATTTTGGACCATATGTCTGCATGTTTGTTTGTTTGTTTGTTTTGTAGGAGTTACGTTCCTGCCTTGCCTTGCTTTGCTTTCACTACACCTTGTCTAGTTTCATATCGTCTCGTCTCGTCACGTCACGTCACGTCACATCTCGTCCCGTCTTGTCACGTCACGTCATGTCACGTCTCTTTTATCCTCTAGTTTTCGCGATGGTCAAATGACATTTTAATTTGTAAATTTGTTCCTATTAGCACATTCGAGACGTGCTGCACTCGGATACGCGGGTTTTTATGCCGCCTATCTGGATGCGGCAGGTTTCGAATGAGTTATATTACCCTCTTAACTTCGTCACCTGCTGCGTCTGGAAATTATGTCCCTTAAACCATCTGCCATCTAGCCACATCTGCTGGAGGCACACGGATAAGAATGACTCCTGCAAGAGGTATAAATCCTCATGAGCCCCGCATCTGCGGGGGCTCATGAGGATCTATGCCTCTTGCATGCTCTGTGTTGCTCTCTGCGCCCCGGCAGTGAATTTGTTAATATAACCGTCTTAAGTACATTTTCTTGAATTTCATTCACCAGCTGGATTTGTTGTGACTGAAACTCACTCCCCCGCCCCCCTCCCACCTCCCCCCACTTCGCCTCTACTCCCCGGCCTTTAACTCACCCACCCACCCACTCCCCACCCCCACTATGTTTTATAATCCCCTCCAAAACCCAGTCGTTATCATCTATGTCCCACTCCCATGAATCTGATTGATTGATTGATTGATTGATTCGCAGTTTAACGTCCACGACACCGGAGTGATAACTGACGGCCCTGAGGGGCAGGTTGAAGAGGGGGGGGGGGAGTTATTGGGGGCAGGGATAGCTACTGGCTATGGAGTACAACCCGAACACTGATCAATTCGGGTGCACTGCCACTGTGCCAATTTTATTTGCAAGGATCTTTCAAGTGACGTGGTGCTGAACATGCCCGTGATTTTTTCCTCTACATTGCGAGTCCAGCCGCCGGGCCCGTGACGTGGACTCGAACCCAATACCCAGCTGTTCCCTTCGATCTCTTTCTCTCCGACGCTTAACCGCCTGAGCTATTCCCTACTTTATCCATAAATCTCAAAAACAGGTGCTACAACAAATATGAAAAAGGGTGTCTCTATCCCTTAAAGGGTGCGTGTCACCCTCTTGACTTTATTTTATTTTAATTTATGTGTTGAAGACTCACAATGAGCGCTGGCCCATTATTTTGAAAGATACGGTTTACGGTTTAAAGCCGTAAAGCCCCCAATCAGCATACAAATGAAGTGGTAACTACCAGCCGTTTGAAATGCAAACAAACTATTTGTTAACTCATTCAGCCCTGACGCGCTACAGCAGAAGATAGATCGACCATGATAATTCAAGGTTAGTGCCAGATTAGCTTGGCGCCTATCGGCGCCACGCTAATCTGGCACTAACCTTGAATTATCATGGTCGATCCATCTCCTGCAACTGGTTAAGAAAATTAACACATTGTGACCAGAAGCGTGCTCAGTTACATGTCACCCTTTCCCTGGTACAGGTCAGGCTGTCCAACTTGACCAGCAATTTACAGTCGAGTTATGTGCTTGTCGCTTGACACACCATCTTCGGTTTCCACTTCCTTCTCGTAGTACGTCACCGGAGCTTTGACGTCATTGTTCCTGTGCTCTACGTCATCAATAGTGTCTGGCATTTTGCGATCTTGCGTCTCGGGCATGAAAAACATCAGGCAGCCCGCTGACAAATTTAAAGCACCGAAGACCAGGATGGGCACGACAACCACTTGTCCGGCACCCTGCACATTGTTATAATGATAATAATGAGTATAATAATAATGACGAGGATAATAATGATGAAGAGGAGAATTCCCATAAGCACATTCGAGACGTGCTGCATTCCGATACACGGCTTTTATGCCGCGTATCTGGATGCGGCAGGTCTTAACTTCGTCACCGCCAACGCCTGGAAATTATGTCCCTTAAACCATCTGCCATCTAACCTCATCTGCTGGAGGCACGCGAATAAGAATGAGACTTGCAAGAGGCATATATCCTCATGAGCTCCTGCATCTGCGGGGGCGCATGAGGATATATGCCTCTTGTATGTTATGTGTTGCTCTCTGCGCTCCGGCGGTGAATTCGTTAATATAGAGGAGGAATAGATGACCAAGTTTGAGGGAGACGCGTGAGATCCATGGCAGCGGGTCAGTGGGGGGAGCGTGACGTGCGTCGTCCGTCGGCTCGGGGAACGCGGGGCAAGCGCAACCGGAAGCCGGGAAGGGAGGGCAACGAGCAATTAAGATTGTGATTAAGTGGGTGTGGGGAACATAGGAAACCAGATTGAGGTAACGGGAGCGGTCAGTCGCTGCGTTATAGTTTACGAAAGGCGGGTAGGATGGATGTAGCGCGCTGCAGAGTGTGCCGCTCTCTTTTATGGGCGATGTGATCCTATATGTGCGCGGTGGAACGTGTCGATAGTAGGTATTGTGCTATCTGCGGGTGAGCGCCACGGGGTGACGGTGCTGCAGGCTTGGTTCGTGGCTGCGGAGGCCTAACCCGATACAGCAGGTTCGACCGCAGTGAGCTTGCGTGTGCAGGTGTGGTAATGTGTGGAGATATAGGGGTGGCGTCGAAGGTGTGGGTGAGAGACTAGTGATGAGGCAGTGAGGGGGGAGGAGGCGAGAGTGGCGGGTGGGCGATATGGGCTCGTTGTTTCGGGGATCGGGGCGTCCTGGGGCTGGTGAGGCCATCTTATGAGGATGCCTATAGGGAGGTGCTGAGGGGCGTCTGTGTGTATAGTCGGTCGCATACAAGTAGGTGAGATTGACAGTCGAGGCCTATGGTAAATGATGGTGTTGTAGTGCGCCGGATGGGTGTAGCACGTGTTCTGCGCTCGGTGCGGAAGCTGTAAGAACCTGAGCGGGTGTGTTTGGTGGTCCGAGAGTTTGGGCACTATAGGCGGTCTCTATACCGTTAGTCTCTTTAGCTATGCGGACAGGGTCTATTAGGGAGGAGAGTCTCGGTGTCTAGCATGTATGGGGAGGTGCCTTCGGCGCTTTTGTGTTGCTGATCTGGTGAGGTTGTCCAGTGATGGTGCAAGCTCGTCCGGAGAGAACTCTGAGTAGGTGTGAGTTTCATTGAAAGAGTATAACATGGGCGGATGTGATAGCTTTGGTGGCGTCGAGTCCGGTGTGAGTGAGATACGGGCCACGCGGGGCCCGAGCCGGTGGAGTGGCTGTAGGTGCGCGGCAGCAGGGCGCGGAGGCCTACGAGGGTGGCTTCACAGTTGTGGATGCGCGGCCCTGTGATCGGCGAGTTGACCTCGACTGTAGATATGTGGTGGTAACATGATGTCCCTGGGCTCAGTATGAATGCGGGGGTCGTCCGGGATGGAGTTGTGCGCGGCAGGTCTGAGTCGCGGGTGGGTGTGGAAGCGAGAGTTGCGGTGGAGGTGTCGAGTCATACGTTGTTGGAGCTTGAGTGCGCGGTCACATCACAGTGAGGTCCGGAGGGACTGCGTCTGAGGGCGCATGCAGCAAGCAGGGGTTGGAGTAGTGACTGGACATACATCTGCAGGTGTAGCATAGCTCTTAGCGGATCATCGGGCTGTGATAGGGCTGGGTGGGGGTGGGGGTTGGTGGTGTGTGTGGTGGGTCGCTGGGCGATTGTATTTAGGGTCGGACTGCTGAGATTAGATGATATGTGAGTCCGATCACAACCTGTCTGTAAAATACGGAGTCTCGGCCGCGGTTAAATGGCGTTGGCTTTGTGCGGCAGATATTTATTGCCATCCTTAGGGGTCGTTGAGCCGCAGGCTTGGCGCTTTGTATACCGAGGCTGTGTCTTGGCGGCGGACTGAGGAGGATAGTGATCATGGGCGCGAAGGTGAAGTCTACTCTTTCTGAGGTGACAGCATCTTACGTAGGATCAGTTTCGAGGTGGGAGTGGCGCGGAGCTGCTCCAGGAGTTGTGGAGATGTAGGACTGTTCTGGTGGGAGAGGTTGGTCTATTTATAGTGCGGACTCTAGGGTCGTGTTGGGGATTCTGTCGCGGTGATTAGAGACCGTGCTGTGTCTGCGATTTTATACAGGGGGTCACTTTTGAGACTTTCTGTGGCGGCATCGGGGTGATATTATTAGCCAATATGGGGGGCGGAGAGAGCGTGTGGGTGCGGAGCACACTTGCGTATTAGAGACAAGACGTGTATGGCGTCTGTCAGTGGGTTAGTGCTCTCTTGGGGCTCTGTGTAGGTGTTTGTGGGTCAATCTGTAGGATACATTCATAGGGCATGGCACACATGAAAGCGCAGCTAGCACGTCAATACGGAGGGGTGTGGAGTGTCTCTGAGGGGGGGGGGGGGTGTGGTGGAGTATTCTGAGGTTTGTGTGTCTCGAGCGAGGTGTGCGGTGTGGGGCTGGGAGTATTAGACTCTCTGAGGGTTGGCGAGTGCTCTATTGGCTGGAGGGTTATCGGTGTAGACGGTGGGCTTGTACAGCGCTTCATTCATGGTCCATGCGATCCGTGATGGTGTCTGTACTGTGATCTCACTGGTAGCTTTGCAACATCGCTGTCTATGAGAGCGACAGAAGTGGACTTGAGGTGTCTAAGGGAATATGGTCGGATGTGGCGGGGCAGCTCCGGGTGCTAGGTGGGGCTGCCTTGCGTATTACGTGGTGCCGGTGTGGAAGGTGTGACTATGATGGGATATCTGCAGAGGGGTGTCTTCGTGAGGGGGAGTGGTGTGTCATGTATCTAGTGTTTGGGGTGTAGGTTGGCTGCGCCGTAGGGAGCGCGTTGCTTTGTTCTGGGAGTCATCTAGTGTTATTCTCAGCTGGGAATCGAAGGGTTTCATCAGTAGGATGTTGTGAGATAGAGACTTCACTGAGGTGGGATCTCGATGCTCTCTAGGCCGCTCCGGGAGGTATCGTGTCCACAGACATGGTTGCCTTAGTGCTCTCTCGTTAGATATCGAGGTCGGCGCATGTGTGTGAGTATTGATGTGGGGGTCGGAGCGGACTGGAATTTTTTAGTTTGAGGAGTGGGGCGTAACATTAGTCTCCGTTGTTAGGTGTAGTTCGTGGTGGGACTCGGGTGCCGGCTTAGGGCTGTGGGCCGGTTGTGAGCTGTCAGCGAGTGCAGCACGAGAGCGCCGAGATCGGTGGTGCTGTTCGTTCAGTTTAGCTCTTAGGGGAGATGGTCCACTCGCGGTGTAGGGCTCTCGTACTGGTTGCGTATGTGAGTGGTGCCTGATCAGCGAGATAGAGCATTAAGGATAGTTCCTGTTGTGGAGCGCGGCATATCTTGGCTCAGGGAGTGCTCGGCTCTGTATGGTCTCAGGGTGGGAGGTGGTTAGGTATTTCCGTCGTAGGAAGGGCGGAGATGGACATGCGCGGTAGTGTATAATGGTCCCGTCGATATGAGATTCAAGTGGAAGCGAGGTGCGATGGAGGCTTCGACTATGCCTTTGTGTCTATCTTGTATCTCGGCGGGGTGGTGGGTTGTTATTCACGCGAGCTTCGATGGTTGCAGGTAGGCTGGGGGGGGGAGGCTGTTACATTAGTGGCGATTATATGATGTTCGGATGGGTAGGAGGCGTCTAACCATCGGCGTCGGTGGAGTGTCTAGGGGCAGGGGGGGGTGAGAGAAGATGAAGTCATTAGGGGGGGGGTATCGTGTGGTGTGTGTTTGTTTGGCATTTGGGGCGGGAGGTTGTAGGGGCCACGCTAATTTGGTTGGTCCAGGTGGGATCTACGTTGTGGCGTGATGGAGTATTCCATTATGGCAATGTGCCGTGTGGGCTGGGTCTGTTGCGCACTGCTGTATATGACTCTTTGGAGTGGAGAGTGGCTTGTTAGGGATATGTTGCGTGCGAGGGGACACGGACAGTGCTAGTGTATGTCTTGACAGATGGGGAGTGCGCAAGGGGATAGCCGCAGCGCGACTACAGTAAACCTCTATAGGCAGGATATAGTGGTCTAGTGAGAGGACATAGTTGTGAGGTGCGTGCTCTGCTGGGGGGGGGGAGACTGGAGTGGTGGAGGACAGACATGTGCGGGGTCTCGTCTAGTCAGCTTGTCATCTGGGAGGGGTTACGAGCTTGTGACTGATATAGTTAGGATCTGGTGCCGGACCTCTGTGGTCTGGTATGCTACTAGGGGGACTGGTGAGGGTTAGAGAGGCTATGTGCTCTCTTGATAGATGAGGGTGGCTGGGCGGCGATTCAGTCTATCGGTAGCTTCGTGCTGAGGGGTCTCTAGAGGGGGTAGTGGATACGTGCGAGGGTGGTGCTGGCGTTGTATGCATCTTGGGGATTCACGACTGCTTTGCACGGGGATGGGCTTCGTAGGTAATCAGCCGCTGTTGAGCATTTCACCAATATGTGTGTCTCGATGCACAGAAGCTGTGTGGTGCTGCTTTAGGCTGTAGCTCTAGTGATTCTCAGGTTCCGACACTCACTCATGACTGATGGAGATCGACGTTTGGAAGCTACATGGCGCTAGGAGACTGCTGCAGACGAGGCGGAAGGCATACTTCTTCATCAGGGCAGGAAGGACTGGGACTAGTGGGCCTGACATGGGGCTATTGCTTCTTGTTTGGTTTATGTTCGTATAGTGGTTTGATGCGCGGTAGTAGATATCGAGCTTGTATTGCGTCGTGTGTCTGCGGTCTCTATAGATCTTGTGAGTGAAGAGCGTCCTTAGGTTGCTATGAGATGAGTGTATGCGATCGAGATGTTCGATGGCGAAGAGCCGGGTGCAATCGGGACACTGAGCTCAGATGCAGTCAGAGTGACACATGTAGTGTGCGCAATAGCGGAGGATGGTATATGGGTATTATGCGAGTATTGTGTGTTGTACTGGCTCAGATGATGGTAGATTAGTAGGGGTGGGGCTCATGTGTGGTGGAGGGGGGTACTGTTTGCCCTACGGGTGAGGGGTGTGGGACTGTTACGCGGATCCGGTGTGATTCTTATTAGACTATACCTGTCGGCGGGGAGGGACAGGGACTGATCTAGGGGGGATAGCTAGACTCTAGTGGGGGTCAGCTTTATCTCAGCTCTTCAGGAGCGGCGAGCAGGATTGCTTTTGAGTTCAGGAGTGGTGGTTCTATATATCACGTGCGTGTCATTACACACTTAGCTGTACTTTTGCATGTGAGTGGTATGTGTGGGGTTGGGGGGTAGTGTATCTCCTGGCAATTAGACAGGAGGTGGTGAGTTGGCTTCCTAGAAGACTTGTGTGGGGTGGGAAGTTCCAGGGAGTGGTTTGGTCGAGTGTCGTGTAACGGGGGGAAGGCTGGATCTATTTGTCTGCCTACATTGTGGGTGCAGCGGTTCATGACGCATGGTGTGTCAGGGCTAAACATGGCTTCTGGGTAGAGAGTGGGACTATCTCTGCTGTGAGAGCGTGGAGAGCGCACTCCTGACTGTGCGAGGGTGTCTATATGGGGGGGGTGGGGTGGGTTGGTAGGGGACTCTCATATTCTATGGGGGGGGGAGGGTTGGGGTGAAGGGTGGGATGAGCGGGACTACAGGTCACAGGAGCTGAGTGACTGGATACACTGTGTGGCGCGAAACTTGTTTGCGTGTGAGAGACGGGGACAAAGAGAGTCTGGATATCAGGCGAGTGTATGTAGGAGTCTGTTGTACAAGATTACAAGCGTATGCGTCAGTGACGATCTCACAAGGTCTTGAGTCTAGACAGGTTGAAAACAGGATTACATGTGTAGAGCTGTCTATGACTGAGTCGTTGGCTCATGTATTGTCTGCAGTGACGCGTTCTAGAATAATGCAGTGGTAACTCTAAATACACGAGATGATGGCGGACTGTGGCTGAAAAGTTGAGTATCATGTGTCGATGTATTGACCAGCACGCCATGCTTGAGCGCCGCACAGGACCTTCCTTTCACAAACGACACCTGACACACGATACATCCACTGAGAGTCACTGCTCAGGCGTCTGGCAAATTATGTCATGAGAGCCTTAGCGCGCCAAAGGTTCTATCGCATTGCTTGTCATCATGTGTTCTGAAAGGTACACATTCTCTGTACATTTACACAGCAATGGAACTGTATCGAGGTGCGACAATGGACACACGATGGAGGTGTTGTACGAATAGGATGATAAGTCTATGGTTAGAGTAGTCATAGCTTGGTAGCGACGATGAGTCTCTCAGTGACGGAGGCTGATCTAGACGAAGAGGGAGAGTATAGATGGGAGTACAAATCTTGTCTACTGAGAGAGAACAGCAAGGGTGATACGTGACTGATTGTTGGAGGTTCGTGCAGCAGTAATTGGAGAATTGATGGGGGGGGGGGGGGGAGGAGGGGGGGGAGGGTGAACTTGCTTGCTGGTCCGCATGCGACTACATGATGGCGGTCTGAGTGCGCATCTGGACGTTTGAGATAGGATGAGCGTTGGTCTGCAGCGTTGGCAGCCTCCGTAATGGATAGTCCTTGACACATGAAACAACCCAACGCCCTGAAAGGCCGTCACTTAGTCTAGATGCTAGGCCTGCCGTGAGACTCATAGAGAGTGTGTACCCAGCACCAAGTTCTTAAGATAGCTGCCTACTTCGTTTCTCGTAAGGCGTACACGTTGCGCTGAGCGCGGGGCGATTGTACGAATGTTTAAAAAACCTCCGCAAGATCAATTGGGGGCAAGTGTAGGGCGGAAGAGCCGACGTTCATGTTGGCGTCCGCTGTCTGTGCTTTGTCGAGGTCGAGTGTGTTGCGTGACTGAGGAGTGGGGACGGCATGGGCAGTTGTGCAAGCTGTAAAGGGAGCGGGGGCGGGGTAGGGGGCGTTTTGTGTGCTGTGCGCGAGTCGGAGGGGTGGGAGGGTGCGGGTGGGGGGTTTCGCGTGGATGGGGGTAGTTTGATTATTGAGGCGAGTCTGACAGTGGGGGATTTTCTTGGTGGGGGTGGGGGGGGGTATGGTGAGTATGACGCGGCTGAGGTGGCGGTGGATTAGGGGGGGGGGGTAGAGGGGCGTGTGTTGTCTCGGGGCGTAGTGACTGTGGGGGGCCGCACTATGAGGGGCGATAGACGTTTCGACTGTTCTCTATGGGAGAGCTGTCCGCTGAGTAATGCACACAGAGGACGTCGACATGGGCCATGTGGTGGTATTAATGGTGACAAAGCACAGGAGACACAGTACAGAGAGTGTAGACTGTACTAGTGGGTAGCAAGATGGGAGTAATGATAGTGTGAGAGCAGTTATTCTTTCGATGTTTTTTGCGCGACCGCACCTATATAATCATAGCCATTGACCCGCGCCTCGCTAGCCACTGGGGTTGCGAGTGCGAAATGTCCTTCTGTTGAGGGCAGCTATAGCAGATGGCCCTCTTACCTTTGTCTCTCTATTTATCTCTCTTTTTCGCTTTCTTATCTCTTCTCTTCTTTTCTCTAATTTGTGGAGCGCGCGTGAGCGAGTGCTGTCCCTAGAGAAGGCTGCTTGGTCGTTCAGGGTGTGCCGAGTGATGTTGTCATCCCCAGGTCAACATCAGGCGACCAATATCCTGAACCGCCTGCATGCAGGTTTGAGACTGCGGCTTCCAGTGACATCTTTCACCTGCCGTTTCGCCCCTCGCCCGTCGCTACAGGACTTGGAATGGTCAGTGTCATGACCCCAGGCCCTATATCTGAAATAAAAGACATCTGCAAATTCCTTTGAGTTTCGTTATGTCAGAACATAACAGGCTTACAGGCCTATGCTCTTATCCAGTAAATATTCCTCTAAAAGTGGGTATACAACAGTGATCTACAACAGCGTATACATCAGTGATAAACTGGCAGCAGCAGTAGACAATATTGGTATATCAAAGGGATGTTCAACGGCCGCATACTCAAGAACACAGATGAACAACATGTATAAATGTTGTAGATGTATACAACTGTTGTGTACCACTCATGTACATAGCATACAAATAGACAAAACTCACCAGGCGATTGATCTGGGGAGCGATGACACTTCCCACCCTTGCCCAAAACACGCACGACCCAAAACCAATGATTCTGAAATAGTTGAAAAACATATACATCCCTTTATGGGTTCATGTTAACCCTCTTGCGCGTGCAGCCGCCGGTACTGTAAAGAGTACCGGTGGATGCATGCACAAGAGGGTTAAGCGCTTCAACCAAAGTTAAACGTTTCATCCTTGTACATCGAAGAAATATTGAGACTTCATCCTATCCAGTTTTTACTGACGTCCGGTCCTGTCCTGTCTCGAACGCAGGTGACTACGATACGTCATATTTTGACGTCGGATGCAGTGTTTTTCACCGCGTGCGACGTCAAATATGACTTGTCGCAGCTGCTTGCGTCCTAGACGGTGCAAATGATCCCAAAAAATGAACGTGATTCAACTGCAAGTGAGACAAAGATTCGCATGGCTCGTGAAGATATAATTATACTTGTTGCTCACACCACTTTCTATTCATATTCCGTGGACAGATGGACTTCTTGCGCTTGCAGTTAACACAGATTTCAGAAACAAACTGCAGCGAAGGAATTAACAGCTTGCAATTAACTCATTCAGCTCCACGGCAGTATTTCCCAAATTTTAGAGACGTCATCTAACGACTATGCACCACCAGTTGCAGGAGATGAATAGAATAAGAAGAATAAGAGCACTTTGTTATCTCGAAAAGAGAAATTCGGTTGTGGTACATTTATAACAAACAGTACAAACAAAACATGAAAACATTATAACATAATTATGAACATTTTTCTCCCTGCACTTGCACAGCTACAAATTCCAAATGGACATAAGTAAACACTACAAAATCTTTACACATAACTCTTACACATCTCACACATAAACATCTTTTATGGACTGAACTGAGCGGCACTTATACGTTCACACCCACCTCTACACATGCATACATAATACGCGTGTTTCAACCTAATCCTAACCCTCACTACTTATTATGCAAACGTCTCAATACATTATTACACAGTATTACACAAGCTGCGTAATTAAAATCTACCTTAGTAAAATAATTAGTGGGTAAACACTCGGTAACAACAATCCCAATATGTCCATGTTCACCATAAAATAAAACACAATATAATCACTTCTCTAAAATCAACAAGCTCCATTCCTACTGATTGCACAGGTAAAGGAGGATATGTGAGGAGTATTTGGGTATGCGTGGATGTACCTACAGATTGCTTAGAGTGATGGATTTGGGGATGAAACTGTGCTGTAGTCTGAGTGTCCTAGCTTTGTGCGTGCGGAGTCTGCGGCCAGAGGGGAGGAGTTTATAGAGGTGGGCAAGGACATGGGATCTGTCTGAAGCTATCCGCCTACCATTTCTCACCACACGCTGTTCATACAGGGACTCCACACTGGCTTGCTTACTGCCAGTCACTTTGCTGCAGATGTTTACCATTCGTGCCACTCAATAAAAGAACAGTAGAAAGTGTGAAGGACAGAAGGGTTCACATTTAGTTTCCTGAGTTTCTGGAGGCAGTAGATGCGTGACTGATTTTTCTTGTGTCTGAGGGTGGTGTTTGCGTTAAAGGACAACTTATCATCTATAACTGTTCCAAGATAATTATACTCAGTCACACGCTCATCAGACACATCATCAATCATCAGAACAGGGACAGGGGCAGGGTTTCTTCGAAAGTCTATCAGTAGTTCCTTGGTCTTACTCACATTTAGGTCTAGAAAATTATCTTTACACTAAATACTAAAACGTTCTACTTCTGCAAAGTAAGTCGCATCATTATTGGAGAGATCTTCTAAGGCAGTGTCATCTGAGTATTTTATAAGAAGGGTAGAGTCAGTGCCACTACAATCGTTAGTGTAGAGTGTGAACAGCACAGGGGAGAGAACTGTACCAGGAGGGGCGCCTATGGAAGTGGACCTAAGGGATGAGAGAGCTGTTTGAAAGCGAACTGACTGGGTCCTATTTACAAGGAAGTTGACAATCCATAGGATAAGCCTTGGAGTTACATTGTAACAGAGAAGTTTTTGAGCTATGAGATAGGGTTGTATAGTGTTGAAGGCTGAAGAAAAGTCTATAAAAAGAATGCGTACAAAAGAGCCAGGTTTTGCTAAATGTGTGTATGCATGGTGCAGGAGTGTGAGTGTGGCGTCGTCTGTACATCTGTTTTGCTTGTACGCAAACTGGAAAGGATTTTGATAGGGCTTGACCTGATCGAGCAGTCTAGAAAGGACAACACGCTCAAAGCACTTCATTACTATAGAGGTGAGAGATACAGGGCGACATTCATTGAGTGTCTTAGGCTTGTTGTTCTTGGGGACAGGGCAGACTGTAGATGTTTTCCAGAGCCTAGGTACAGTGCAATCCTTCAGAGACCAGCTAAACAAACGGCTATATGACAGACATGACCATGATAATTCAAGGGTAGCGCCAAGCTAATCGGGCACTACCCTTGAATTATCATGGTCGACCCATCTCCTGCTGTAGGGCATCAGGGCTAAATGGGTTAAAAATGAGTTTTTAAATACCAGTACTTACCTGATAACAGTGGGGTAGAGCGTAGTGGTGTACACGAAGATGACGGCAAACAGTAAAGCTATAAAGAACCGTCCGACGACGGCAAAGGCGGTTGATATGCCTCCAATATTCAATCCAGACACTGAAATATAAAACAAATGTCCAACAAATGAATAAGAATGTTTAACGACCTGCACTGAGCATGTAATGCAGCTGTGTTCGTCAGCTCATTTTGCTTCGCTGATGTTTAATAATGACCCTCATGGTTTCTATCCTTAGTTTAGCTCTATTCATGGCACTACCTAGTAAGCGAAAAAGATGCGTCGGCCGCAGATGACCCGCGCACAGCCGCGCGCGGGCCAACTGCGGCCGACGTCGGCCCGAGGATGTTTTGCATACTTGGAGTTGTCGAAAAGGATTAGTGGAATCGCTGATAACAAACTTACAGCATCATGCAGAAACATTAAAAGTCTCATAACATTTCATATCAGAAATATCGTCTGAATATTCTGTCCAATCGCATCGCTTCAAACACACGTCACGGGTGGATACAGTCTTGGTATCGTCAAAGCCATTGACTGTTATGCAAAAATACTGCTTTAAACCCGTTGTGCGTGCAATCACCTGTACAGTACCGATGGCTGCGACCAAAGAGTATACCCCTACCTCTTTGCTGCGACATACGAAGTTTTATTTATATGTACCTTTAGGAGCGGCAGGGACGGAAGCGGCGATTATACAGCACACACCAGAAGCCACGAAACATATCATCATTGGTTTCTTGAAGCCAAACCTAGTGAAACACGGTGGAAATATAATAGCTGAAAAGAGAGTTTTAAAAATAAAAGATACTTCAGATTTTTCTTTTTTAATCTAAAGCGTAAATTTGAATATTGTCCACATCCCTCATATAATCAGAGAGGGTAAACAAAACTAATGACAAAAAGAGAGTGTTATATATACATAAACACATTTAACACATTCTGCTCCAGGACCGAAATCCGCAAATTTTTAAGTCGCCCCCTGAAGACTGGAAACAAATCGAGCGTGATAGTTCAAGGGTTGTGCCAGAATAACGTGGCGCCTATGGGCGCCAAGCTATTCTGGCACAACCCTTGAACTATCACGCTCGATCCATGTCTTGCCGTGGCGTGTCGGAGTTGAATGAGTTAAGGTGAAACCCATATCTGTTATGGTGTCAATATAGTACAATTCATTTTCGTAACAGTGTCTGATACATGTAACAAACTGTACAACAAACCAAGGGGAATTACAATTCTGCCAGCGCTAGCCTCACCTATCTGGTTTGTGAGTATGTAACAAATTGGCTTAGCAGAACGTGGTGGAAAACGCTACAAGCAACGATAAAACAACGAATTTACAACATTGTCAAAAAGACAACAACAAAACCGAATGTGATGACATTACAAGATCAACAAAATCATTTCTTACTTCACAGCTAAGCCAGCTGTAGGAATGCACTATTCGCGATCTAAATATATATAAGGCGTTTGTTGGTAATTTTCTGAAATCAAAAGCAGGTAAAACATTACACGTGTTTCGTCGAAAAAGATCTATTAAAAGCCTGGACAAACATGAGATACCGCCCACCCCAACCCCTCTCCGCCCCCCCCCCCCTCCCCGCCCCCTCACTATCCTCTCCCCCCCCCCCCCCCCAATCCCCCATGCCTCTACTTTCTTTCGAGAACCGAGGAACGACTGCAAACAGCGAGCGACAAAAAAATTCAGTTTAGAGGAAAACAAACTTACTTGTGCATGATAATGGATGATGATGCATAGGCCACAAACTCCACGGCTCCACCAATGAAAAAGTTGAGGTACTTGTTGCCAGGCAACGAGGTGATCATGAAAGTCAGGCCGTAGTAACAGGTCGAGATGATCAACCTGTAATTTGTTCAGAAACAAAAATGCAAAAGCATCTTTTGTTTGTTTGTTTGTTTGTTTGTTTGTTTGTTTGTTTGTTTGTTTGAGTTAAGGTTTTGTTGTTGCCGCTGTTGTTATTTCGTTTGTTGTCATGATTGTTGTTGTTGGTTGGGGTTTTGGGTTGGGTTTTTTTTTTGTTTTGTTTTTTGTTTTGTTTTTTGGGTTTGTTTTTTGTTTTGTTTTGTTTTGGTTTTTTTTTTTTTTTTTTTTTTTTTTTTTTTTTTTTGGGGGGGGGGGGGGGGGGGATGAGGCATCTAAAACCAATGACGCACCACATGTAGAAAGAGATCAAAGAGCGTTTCCGCAGACGAGGAGTCCTGAAGAGATGCAGAAAGTTGTAGCGAGTGTTGGAGATCGTACTTTCAGCGGCTTTCCTGGTAATATCCCACATCTCTGTCGGGAAGGGGATGCGGTTAAAGGTGGACATCCGCGTCAGCAGCTTCTCAGCATGTGGAATACGTCCTTTCATCACAAGCCACCGCAATGACTCTGGCATAACGCTGTAACAGAGAATCAAAAAACAAAAACAAAACTGCGTGCAAGCCATTATAAACACAAAAGAAAACCTATAGGTATTCAGATCTCTACAATTTATGCGATGGGGAGTGGTTACAGACACAAAGCGAAAATCGTACGTATAAGTACAGTTTTTGCTTTGTGTCTGTGAGGACTGTACCTCTCCCCCTCAAAGAAATTGTAAAGATGTTTTTGTGTCTGTATACAAATCTCTACAATTTGTGTGATGGGGTAGAGGTACAACCCTCACACACACAAAGCGAAACCCGTACGTGTACATACGGATTTGGCTTTTTGTCTGTGACGGCTGTACTTCTTCCCCCCCCCCCCCTCCCTTCCCGCTCCCCTCAGACAAATTGTAGAGATGCGCACACCAGCTCTGCGGTGCAGGGAGACACTTTTCATTGGTGGGCGGAGGAGAGAGGGGGGAAGGGATGGGTGTTGAGAGCGTCCCTGACATGTTACTTTCCAGCTCCAAAAAGTCAGACAACGGAAGTTGTTGACAGTCCAACCACTGGGGAAAAAAATGTAAATGGGGAAGGGGGGGGGGGGGAATGGAGGGGGTGAAAGGGAGGCATAGTCGACCGCCCTCGAAGACATCAACATAAAATTCAAAATGTTAAAATTGTATTTCCTCCAAGAACATTCCTTAATTTGCATGTGCAGTGGTGGATAACAACGGGCTCACCAACACGTATGTCGTCCGCCACTGCAGATGTAAATTAACCCATTCAGCCCTGACGCACTACAACAGGAGATAGCGCCCACCCCAACCCAAGCGAATCTGGCACTGCCCATGAATTATTATGGTCGATCCATCTTCTGCAACTGGTGCATAGTCATTAGATGACGCCTCCAAAATTTGGGAAATACGGCCGTCGGGCTGAATGAGTTAAGGCAAAAGCACAAACGTACCAGGTAGACCGGTGGTCTTCATAAACGGCTCCATTCCTGTAGAAGATCCATAAGCCTATCCTTTAAGACTTCACGCCCTAAGAACCCATACTGACAGCATTCTTCCACCCCCCAACCCCCCCCCCACCCCCCCCCACCTCTTAATCCCCACATCCGAACCTCCTCCCCCCCCCCCCCATCTTCACCTCCCCCCACGGCCCAAGCGAAACAACGAGAAATAAAAAAAAACTATTAAAAAAAATCTTACCAGACATAGAAGAAGGCCAAAACACTAGGCAGACTGATTGCCAGCTGTAAGTGTCTCCAGTCCTTGAGCAGATAGGCCATTCCTGACAGAGACATCACAGCTAAAGCCCAACAGCATTCAAGTATAGATGCCACCATGGGACGCAACCGAGGCACAAAAAACTCCATGGCCAAAACATAGGTGGCGTTTTGTAAGCCCTGATCCATGAAAAACACCGTACGTTAGCATAAACGCCCTTATGCATACAACACTTGATCGTGAATGATAAACACCCATGTACACACAACCATCGGTACTCTAACCGGTGACTGCATGCATCAGTTCAAAGTTTAAAACAAATTGGCAATGCTCAAGTATGACGAACTGAACACAAAAATCACAACATAAACAACTGTAAATCAAACCCTGAAGCACACGGCATGTGGAATACAGTAGTGACATAATTATTTGATTCTATTGTTGAAACGAAACAGATCGGTAGTATCCTATTAATTCATCAGCACTCTGCTGGCACACAATTTATACCAATATTTTCATACATAATACACCTTTTTACATACCGACAGTATTGCTTTCTTAAACGCCCATTGTGCATGCAGCTACTAGTACTGTAAACAGTAGTGACGTTACGTTTACGACAGACGGCATTAACCCATTCAGCCCTGACGCACTACAGTAGGTGATGGGTAGACCATGATAGTTCAAGGGTAGTGCCAGATTAGCTTGGCGCCTGTCGGCACCAAGCTAATCTGGCCCTGCCCTTGAATTATCATGGTCGATCCATCTCCTGCAACTGGTGCATAGTTATTAGATGACGCCTCCAAAATTTTTGAAATACGGCCGTCGGGCTGAATGAGTTAACAATGAACGAGAGCAAAGTCGCGGCCGAAAACCAGCCGGTACTATAAGCATATACAACACTCCAAACATCTCAAAAAGGCATAGATCCTCATGAGCCAACGGGGCTCATGAGAATATATGCTTCTTGCTGATGTTAGGAGTGTTGTCTATGGTTATGGTACAAGCATATGTTTGTCTATGCTGTCTGTGCCTCTTGGGGATGTTGTGTCTAAGCATAGACAACACTACAGACATCTCCAAGAGCCATCGATCCTCATGAGCCCCTTGGGCTCATGAGGATCTATGCCGCTTGGTGATGTTTGGAGTGTTGTCTATGGTTATGGTACAAGCTGAGGTTCTAGGGAGGGGGGGGGGGGCGGGAGGGAGTATTGAGGATCTATGCCTCTTGGAGATGTTTGGAGTGTTAATTGTCCATGCTTATAGGACCCTAAATATTTAACCCATTCAGCCCTGAAGCGCTACAGCAGGAGATGGGTCGACCATAATAATTCAAGGGTAGTGCCAGATAAGCTTGGCGCCTGTCGGCGCCAAGCTAATCTGTCACTGCCCTTGAATTATCATGGTGGATCCATCTCCTGCAACAGGTGCATAGTCGTTAGATGACGCCTCCAAAATTTGGGAAATACGGCCGTCGGGCTGAATGAGTTAGTACGAGCAGGTTATCCGCCGTCACTTCGTTCTCGTTCCGCGTTGGGAGCAGACGAAACCTCCCTGTTACCGGTTACTGCATGTGTACGGGGCTTTACAGGACCCCTGGTTGCATACCTGAATGATTACTCCTTGAATAAAACGCAGAATGGCAAACTGTACGTAGGTCTGCGTGAAGGCGATTCCCACTCCGAATGCAATAGGGACATACAAGGTGAACAGAAGAACAGGCAGCCGGCCAATGGTGTCCGAAGCGTAGCCAAAAAGCAAACCGCCGACCATCACGCCACAAAAATAAATCGTGGTGGCATAACTTCCCAAACTTTTATCGTCACACACCAAGTCGAACTGAAAGACAGAAACCAGTGAAGTTCAAACAGCCTTAGAAGCAAAGTTCAAGAAAACCGTGGCGTAGGACAATTTCCAAAGGAGCAAATGAGGTGCGACCATTTTGAGGAATCAAAATAAAAGACATGAGTGCCATGTATGCGTGTGTGTGGGTGGGGGGTGGGCAGGGGTGGGAGGGGGTTTGGAGAGGGCGGCTCAATAAGGTATGACCCATATATGCCGAGCACAAGTATCAGGGTTAGCAAGAAGAGGTATGGCCTAAGACAAAACCGGAGGTATCGAAAAAGGATGCTATTGCCAGCCACACCATTTCAAAAGAAGGTATGGCCATGTACGCCTGAAACGCTGGGTTTCGACGGCACTGCAAAAGGACTAATTAACACATATAGCCCCGACGCAACACAGCAGGAGACGGTTCGACCATGATAATTCAAGGGGAGAGACAGATTAGCTTTGACGCTATCAGGCGCTAAGCAAATCTGGCGCTTCCCTTCAATTATCATAGTCGATCAATTTCCGGCAGCTGGTACATAGGCGTTGGGTGGCACCTACAAACTTTAAAGAACTTGGGAAATGCGGCCTTGAGGTAAATGGGTTAAAACAATGAACAATTTCCAGCAATCAGATGCTGATAAAAATAAAAATAAAAAAACAACACGTGTTCCGACGAAAACAATAGATTAAAAGCCTGGACAAACATGCCATCGCATGTTTGTCCAGGCTTTTAATCTATTGTTTTCGTCGGAACACTTGCAAATATTAATTTTGTTCTACTTCTGATTTCTGAACAACATCTTTTCACTTTTCAGTTTCAGAATCGTTTTTTTTTTTTTCACATGCAGTAACAATAGAATACAGAGAAATTGATCATTTACCTCAGACACAATGGTGCTTTCGCCAAACTCTGGTTTATAACTCCACTGTCCGGCGTGACACTGTACTGTGGTGTTGACGCCATTTTCTAGAGAGATGGTCGTTTGACATTGGCCGGGTGCCGATGTTAGCACTGTCACGTTGTCGTACCTGCTGATAAATGAAGACCTACAGCGTGCTGCATTTTTCGGAGTTAGCTAAACAGACGCACGATCAGTTGCTCAGATTACCCCCCCCCCCTTCCCCTTCCGCAGGCTTCCCTCCATCCCCCCTCCCCTCTTAATTCTACAACCCCAACAAAACCCGCAACCCCCACACCCACCCCACCCCATTGTTTGATTTTCTGGAGGTTGACTACGCACACACACACACACACACACACACACACACACACACACACACACACACACATATATACATACACACACATACACACACACACATATACACACACACAGACACACACACACACACACACACACACACACACACATACACACCTTCAGCCTGATACAACAGGTATCTCCGAGCGCTCCAGACCTTCCTCCTCAGTGGCCGGTACGGGAGTGGGGGTGGGGGGGGGGGCGCCCAAGCGTGTGACCCTCTTGCACCTTCTCTACCAGTGTTGACCACACACACACACACACACACACACACACACACACACACACACACACACACACACACACACACACACACACACACACCAGGGGCGAAGGGGGTGGGGATGGAGTTTCAACTTTTGTTTGGAACCTTCAGACTGATACAAAAGGTCTCTCCGAGCGCCCCAGACGTCCCTACCCAGTGGCCGGTAAAGGGTCGGGGAGGAGGAGGGGGGCGCCAAGCGTGTGACCCTCTTGCACCTTTCTTGTTTTCTTCTTTTCTTTTTTTAAACTGTTGCTACTCCACTGAAACACGGGTAAACTAACATACACATAGGAACATACACCAATTAGCTCCCCTGACTGTAGCTACTACACCTGAAAACCTTTTTTTCAGATGCAAAACTTGAAGCTGATGTCCCTCGCATACATTTCCCAGTGCAAGTATGTGCTTACAACACTGTTGTCCCATCGTTTCCCGCAGCAGCGGGTTGACACACATGACGAGGTGTAGAGCCGTAGAAAGCCATAATGACATGATTGAAGACCAAGGGGAAGTAATTCAAGCATAGCAGTGCAAAGATCAAGAACTGGAATCTTTTGCTTGGCGTGCTGACTGCTCCGATCAGCTGGTCAAGATTCAGGCCTGCAGGACTGGCCCTAAAGAATAATAAACGCAACTTAACTTCGCTAAAACAAGGTTAGGTGTGTATATATATATATCAACAGATATAACAATTAACATTTTCAAGAGGTACCCATTATACATTGCATTTATTATGTACATTATCTTTTCGCAACAACGAAGTTTGAATCCCCTGGCGTTTTCATAATTATATATATATATATATATATATATATATATATATATATATATATATATATATATATATATATATATATATATATATATATATATATATATATATATATATATATATATATATATATATATATATATATATATATATATATATATATATATATATATATATGATGTGCTTCCATCGCGGGCGGTGAGGACCACTGACATCCCTAGCCATGTTGTGTCTAATAATGAAGTGTCCTGAGATGGCAGGTGAGGCCAATCCGGGAACGGAGGTGCCTCCCATAGGTGGGACACAGGTGAGATGGTGCAGCATTGAAGATGCTTGCCGCTCGTCCTTTTCTCTGGAGGCGCTTTCTCTCTGCTTCGGCTGTGCGTCTCTCCTCAGCGCTTGTGGGTCCCCTGTTGATTAGGCTGCGCCATTAGGTGCGATCAGGGCTGATTTCTCCCAGGAGTTGGTATTTATCTCAAGGGCTTTCAGGGAAACCTTGAGAGTGTCTTTGAAACGCTTGCGCTGGCCGCCATGACAACGCTTGCCTGAGGACAGTTCGCCGAAGAGCAACTGCTTGGGGATGCGTTCATCTGGCATACTTACGACGTGGCCCGCCCACCTGACTTAATGCATCATCAGCATGGTGTGGACAGAAGGCACACCCGCAGAAAGGAGCACTTCAGGATCTGGGGTCTTGTCCTGCCACCGACATATTAGGTGAAAGTTTTTCAGTCCGCGTGCATGCCTCCTGTACACAGTCCAGGTTTCGCAAGCGTACAAGAGGGTGGGCAAGATAACTGCTCGGTATACGGCCTTGAATTTCGTCTCCAGACCTGTATATTATATATATATATATATATATATATATATATATATATATAATATATATATATATATATATATACTATATATATATATATATATATATATATATATATATATATATATATATATATATATATATATATTATATATATATATATAATATATATACATATACATACATACACACACACACACACACACACAGAGTACGATATGGATCTAGGTCTATTTGTGTGCTAGTCTGTGATTTTGGACCTACGGTTTTCAGCCGTAAAGCCCAATTCGCACACCAGTTATGCACACATTTCGGCGCCAAAACAAGAGGGTACCAAAAATAGACACAAAGGAGGGACTTTTTTTTTTGTAGATTTACACACACACACAAAATCAGCTGGACGTAGGTCAGCCGCATAGGGTGACGTTAAAAAAAATAGCAGCTGTGACACCATTCTGTCCTACGTCTCAGTGTTGACAGTGGTGTTTGTGGCGTCACAACTGCTTTTGTCAATACCGGCCCTATCGTGGCCTAACTACGACTCAGATTTCAAAATTCTGTGTTGACGTTAGGTCTCCTTTAATACTCGTGTGCATATACTGGAGTCGGCGGTACTGTTTACATTACCGGTTGTTGCATGCATCAGGATGACAATTTATCCCCTTCACTCCCGAGAAAACGTGAACACGATCTAACTCCAAGAGACACAGATCCTCATGAGCCCCCGCAGTTGCGGGGCCGGCTCATGAGGATCTATGCCTCTTGTTGACATCAATTTGAGTCTTGAGGTTTACTTACTACCCTATATATTGTCATGTCATGCATCTGAGGTTTGTTCGCTACCGCGCGTACAATATTCTTTGGTATAAGTGGTATTTTCAGTATTTCGAGACTAATACTGTACAACCGTCAGACAAGCAGATATCCAAAAGATATGTGTCAGTCTGCCTGAAAATAACATGGTCCTGAAAATTCCCTGGGAGATGGAGGGGTCACTTTGTGGCCGACGGACTATAGTGACCTAGTTATAGTTCATCGTATATCAAATAAATAACCTTTTCACTACTCACACCAGGCTGCTATCCGACGCGCTAGGGCAAACACGGCATTCAGCGACACGACATTGGTAGGATGAATACCAATGAAAATCTCAACAAAGGAAGAAACACTCTGGGAAAGCGGGACAGTTACAACTCAACGTATTACAGTTTTAAAAATAGACCTGCAAACAAGTATGCGATCATGCTCCACTTTCCTTTTCTTGGTGAGATGTGTAACAGAAGGATAAAGATCATACTATAATAGCTCACAGGTCCCAAGCTATTCTGACACCACCCGTGAACCATCACAGATATTCGTGCGCAGGCTGAACCATGAACTATCATTCTCGAAATCTCGATATATCAACTGAGGTGGTATGTTGTTTTCAATGAGCAACTCTCAGCGTGGAGATTAAGTTCGGCTTAGGGTAAAAATGTGTTTACTATACACTCTCACACGGTTATATTACTACATGCTCTTACTGACAAGGTTTGCACATTTTGAGGCTTCTGCAATAGCCAATCTCCCAAGTTTTTACGCATTCTATACGCGCCGCATACGGATAAGCGGCATAAGCCGCATATCCACAGACGGCACACCTCGAATTAAAAGCGCCGCTGACGCAGTCATTTGTAAAAGAAATTATCGCAAGATTAATATGTTGTTTACACTACCCGGAAAACGCTGGTGTATGTATACATGTACTAACATTTGTTATGCCGATGCATAATAGGAGGTTAGTGCCCAACTCATGCTGAGATGTGAACGTGACCTCCCCCCCCCCCCCCCCAATCCCAACCCGACACCCCCACTTTGCGCCCAAGCTTTTCTGGTGAACTGATGTGTGCTGTTATATTTATATTTGTATTTGTGTGGCTGCTCTGACAATTGGATTTTGACCTGCCAACAATCTTGCATACAAAAGTGATAACATGTCTTTAGTTCGAAGTATGGGATAAACAATTTGTACCACTCGCAGAGCACTTTCAGGGTGAGTTAAGAACAAC
Source organism: Semisulcospira habei (assembly GCA_036245525.1). Taxonomy (NCBI): domain Eukaryota; kingdom Metazoa; phylum Mollusca; class Gastropoda; family Semisulcospiridae; genus Semisulcospira; species Semisulcospira habei. Next base: position 95,153,419 of record BTPG01000007.1, on the reverse strand, counting down.
GCGCGAACGACTAAGTTTCTAACCCTGTTGAACGACGGTCTAATTTTGCAGCAATCCCACGAACAAACTCTCGCTAAAGTAAAAGTGTGATTTAACTTTTAGCGCGTCGGTAGCAGTTTTTGTCGCGATGATTCCTAAAGGAATCATCGCGACAAAACCGCAACCGATATGCAAAGGGTTAATAAACTAAACTCAACTCAAATTCTTTATTTGGTGTAGGCCAACGGCCCATAACTGAAACATTTTGGGTGAACAACAACCCAGCATGTCAGTAACCACATTAATACAAAGAATTCAACATTATACAAATATTGTTTTCCTCGCTAAATCACACGACCAGTCCCTTTAGTGCAAACCGTACCATGTGATCGTGATACAAAAACCCTTGTAGCGACAAATGGCGTACTTTTTGTAGCCCTCTGTATGACGCGGTATGACCTCGTTTTCGACTCTTGATAACAACTCGGTTCGACAAAATAACAGAAGAAACGCACGAAAGTAGTGCTATTTGACATAACACACATCCTCTGCCTCATTTTTTTACGACGTGAAGAGCCAACTTAAACAATATTTCACCACTAATTACACAGCGCAAACAGCAAAAGCCTTCGCCAAATCCATCGCATCGCCATGCACCGAGCATTTTCAAAGTTCGGGAAACCACGAAACAAAAATAGCTTCCAATTTCTTTTTAACCAATCAGAGACAGCATTCGTTGTAAACATAAACAACACACTGTCGACTGCTCAGCCGGCAGATTTCAATATTACCAACATGCCACGATTCCACCAAAGCACCGAGCAACAAATTCAAGAACTAAAACAAAAATACACACCCAAAAACACTATAAAATCTAACAACACAGCGGTGAACACTCTCCTCCAAGAAACGAACCAGGACGCAGATTTCGAATTGTTTGAAAACAAAAAACTAAACATCACACGAATTTTCGAAGACTATCTGACACCATGTCAACGCTGTAAAATAAAATCTTACTTTAAAATCCCTCTCAGCACTAGTCCTGCTGTCAACAACGAGCGTTGTTCGGTATTCCTTTTTCCAAATATCCAAACGCACATGAGACTTTAGAATAAAACAATGACAATCTGCTGCACACTCGTAGCATCCCTTTCAAAGTCATCTTGAATCTTGAAAAGCAGTACAAGGCGCCTTGCTAACGCGCACATGCTGTCACATGGTCAAATGCCGATCACTAACTTCATGTAAAAGTTCTTAATTTTTCTGAATCACACAGCAGTCAAGAAGCACTCTTCTCATCTGTGTCACTGTCATACTTTGACGACCTTTTGTAGACATTGCAGCTTGAAGCATTCTCTACAGAAGCCAAAATAAACTTTTTACTCTCGAAGTTTGCGCTTCACGCGGAATCATGCTACGTCACACTCCATCTCGTAAGGGAATGGGAATCCCAGGCAGAACATGTATATTCAATGGTGTCACCTATCCGCAAGAGAAGCGGGCTTCGTCAATTGGATTTTTTCTAAAGAATACACGGAGGAATGAAATCAAATACGTTATTGGTCGGAGGGGTTCGCTACACGGACCCTTGCAGGTCTTCGGGAGGTCAAAGGAAACATTGTACCCCGAAGGCCTGAGGGGTACAATGGTTCCTTGGACCTCCCGAAGGCCTACTATGGTCCGTGTAGCGAACCCCTCCGACCAATAACTTATATTAAATAATGACGCATGTAGTTGAGTTTTGGCGCAACTCCTTTATGATTATGTGCGTAACAAATCAAGTCAAACTCCAGAAAAAAAAGTCGATATGCATTTAGAAACTTAAATCAACTTTTCCTCTAATTTCCATTGCATGGTATATAAAACTAGCTACACCTTGGTGTCAGATGAGTACTGCTGTCAGACATTATCTTGGAAAATCTGCCGGGGAATACACAAGGATACCTACAAAACGTTCTGTGAATATATTGTTCCCTTAAATCAGCGTACTGCGGACAAACAAAGAGAAATATAACTCGGTCTCCATCTCTTGACAAAATGACAATTGCGACAAACGATAGCCTTTTGGCACAGAAGGCTGGTCACACCAAGTCTGAATCTATTAAGTGAGTTACGCATACCAATATGATTCAAGTTCGACAGAAACGTACTCTGTATCAAGTCAGACTTAAACAACTTATAGGTGAAAAACGCTCACTATTTTCTAATTTATAATGTCACTCCTAGTGGAAACAATCGACCAGTCTTTGCTTGAAGTTTCTCAAAAACAGCCCCACGTGACCAATGCCTTGACTTTCTCAAACAAACCCAAAGCCGTACTGGTAAAGCAGTATCATGTCACGATGAACCCATGTAATCTCATTCTGTTCGTGAAGCGCTAACAACATGCTTGACCTCACTGTTGATACTGGATGCTACCGTTGAGTGTGTGTGTGTGTGTGTGTGTGTGTGTGTGTGTGTGTGTGTGTGTGTGTGTGTGCGTGCGTGCGTGCGTGCGCGCGCGCGCGCGTGTGTGTGTGTGTGTGTGTGTGTGTGTGCGTGCGTGCGTGCGTGTGTGTGCCTGATGGGTGGTTGGTGCCAGACGTGACCTCACTGTTGATACTGGATGCTACCGTTGAGTGTCTGTGTGTGTGTGTGTGTGTGTGTGTGTGTGTGTGCGTGCGTGCGTGTGTGTGTGTGTGTGTGTGTGTGTGTGTGTGTGTGTGTGTGTGTGTGTGTGTGTGTGTGTGTGTGTGTGTGTGTGTGTGTGCATGTACGTGAGCGGCAGCAGGCACGAGTGAATGCGAATGTATGAAGTAATGTGTATGTATGTCGACGTAAGTTTTGTGCTACATGTTTTGTGTTTGTGTATTTGCGTCATTTTGTTTTTTTGGTTTTTATTAACGTCATTCTAAATTTTCACTTTACAGGATGACGTCTTTTCTTTCTCTCGTGTTCTTTTCTGTTCTACGTTTGTTTCATGTCACCTGAAGAAGGATCTTTGATCCGAAACGTCGTTCCTTGTTTCTATTTTAAAGGGTTTTCCACCACTATCTTCTGTTTTACTTTAACATGCTATATGCTTTCTTTGGGATGCGATCATCGGATAAGCGCAGTAGGCGTAGCCAGTAACTAAAGCAACGTACAAAAATGCAAATATACAGTGGGTGGTGTCCACATTCGCCGTAGACCATAGTATTTGCAGTTCTAATACCAACGCTAAGGAATTTCTTAAATGCAAACAAGTGAACTTTATCAATAACATTACAATCCCCACTAAGTCTCCAAACGTCCGACCCATACAAAAGAATTGGTTGAATCTGTGCATCGAATAAATTAAAGAACAAAGCAGGATTTATTACGATTGTCAAGGTACCACAAAATCGTAAGAATACAGACTACGCCCCTACGTGCTTTGGCAGCAAGGTCTTATATAGCTCGGCTGAATACACAGTGCGTGAACATCAGAATCCCTAAATACTTGTAGACATTAACTATCTGTACAACATTGCCATCATACCACCACTTCTCACGCTTTGCAATACAGCCACCATTTCGAAAAATAACAATATTGGATTTGTTCACGTTTACAATGAGGCCTATAAGCTTGGCAGTAATACAAAAATGTAACTGATTTTGAAGGCCAACAACTGTGTCAGAAAATAAAGCAATATCGTCGGCCAAGAAAAGGATAAATAACGGTAACGGACCAGGATCAATCTGAATGCCATGGCGACCATTATTCCCTATCTCCTTAGTGAGTTCATTAATACATTAATGAGAAAAAGTACAGGACTGCAAATTTCCCCTTTTCTCAAACCACGCGGGCATTCAAAGCACTCCGTTAGATCTGCACCAGCCCTTACGTGTGCTTTTACAACAACATACATACTCTCTTTAGCCTTCAGCAGTTTACCTTCAGCAGTTTACCCTCTATGCCGGTAGGACTGATAAATCTCCTAACAGTGCACGGCCTCTGAGGCTTGCATTCCGGGCTTCACCAAATAACACACTCGCTGAACAACACTCGACCCTTATTGTTTAACCCATTCAGCCCTGACGCACTACAGCAGGAGATGGGTCGACCGTGATGATTCAAGCGTAGAGCCAGATTAGCTTGGCGCCTATCGGCGCCAAGCTAATCTGCCACTACCCTTGAATTATCATGGTCGATCCATCTCCTGTAATAGGTGCATAGTCGTGCAATGACGCCTCCAAAATTTGGGAAATACGTGCGTCGGGCTGAATGTGTTAAGTATCATTATTACTGTTTATTAGTTACGTACCCCTTCTCTGCTGTAGGCTCCTTCTCTGCCATGCTTGCACTTACTAAGTTAGCGATGTGCCTAGACCGGCACAGCTGAACCTCAGCCGTCCGAAATTAATGACGGCAACCTACCTTGCCTGTAGGCCCTACACAGATAGTGTGTACGCATGCGGACGCCAGCGTAAGCTACGTCTCCAAAACATTTTTTGTGAGTAGGACGGGTAGGAGGAGTGGTTTATACATGCCAGCGTAGCGGTCTTTTGTGAGGAAGTCGAATTAAAACATTACAAAGAACATGAAGCTCTTGAGTCGGTGAAAAGCGATCGTGACACATTTTTTTAAAAGTCCGGATCTCTGTAACCCATCTAGCCACACTGTATAACATAAAGTGTTAAGCTGTATAATGACAGTTTAACGGTAGTGCCAGAATAGTTATGCGCGTGTTAGTGAGTGTGTGTGTGTGTGTGTGTGTGTGCGCGCGCGCGTGCGTGCATGCCTGCGTGCTTGTGTGTGTGTGTGTGTGCATACGTGAGTGCGTGTGTGTGTGTGTGTGTGTGTGTGTGTGCGTGTGTTCTGTGTGTGCGAGTGTGTGTGTATGTGTGTTTGTTGTGTGTGTGTGTGTGTGAAAGTGTGTGTGTATGCGTGCTTTAGTGCGTGCGTGTGTGTGTGATAGGTGTGTGTGTGTGTGTGTGTGTGTGTGTGTCGTGATTCGTGTGTTCTGTGTGTGCGAGTGTGTGTGTGTTTGTTGTGTGTGTGTGTGTGTGTGTGTGTGTGTGTGTGTACGTGTGTGCATGCGTGCTTTAGTGCGTGCGTGCGTGAGTGCACGTATGTGTTTGTGTGTGTGTGTGTGTGCGCGTATGCGTGTGCGTGTGCGTGTGCGTGTGTCCCGTGTCTGTAAAAGAGAGCGCAACATCGTGGCGTGCCATTAACTGCTCCACCGTTCCCTTCGCCCACACTGGTTTTCTACTATTTTTATTCTCTACACAGGAAAGAGTTCCGGTGTTGTGCACAAGGGGGAGCAGCACAGCGCACTTCTGTTACGTGTGCCTTGTCACGTGGATTGATGACTGACCCATTATATCCTGAGCGTGAATGTTTTAAATGTGCGTATTGTCCTATGGAGGATTTATTACAGTTTAGGAGATAGATCAGCCATTTTAGTTCAAGGGTGGTGCCAGAATAGCTTGGCGCCTAAGGCGCCAAGCTATCCTGGCACAACCCTTTGAACTATCACAGCCACGTTTATTTCAAGTTTATCAGGATGCAAAGGGTTAGAAGAAAGGTGGAAAGGTCGAGGCAAGTAAAAATCCATCACGCCCTGCACTGACGAATTTTAGCCAAGCCCGCACTGATAACGCAGCATTAACACGTTCGAGTCGCGCCGTTTTCGGATAGTCATCAAAAGACGCGTATCCGAATGCAGAACGTCTGGAATGAATTAATACGCAGCAACACAAAGACCCCAATGGACGAGGCAGTCGAAGTTTTGGCAAGTTTCGCGCACCTGACTCCCTCCTAGCGTAAAAGGATATTAACATTAACGTTAACATCCTATTGACGCTATGAGCACGAAACTCCCAGAAATGGCTTCGATTTCCTCCCCTTGTGACGAGACAGGTGAACAGGCAGACATCATCCAACAAACGACAGACAAACAAAAGACCTGTGGCACCTTTTCGATTCTTTCGTTTATTATGCTGCTACATAGTCGCAATATTTTATTATAAACTAGTTCACTCATACTATCCTTGTGAGGAAATACATATAACAAGTGTGACTGCCAAAGTGAGTAAAATGCGCAGAAAAACAGTAAAACCAAAAAGGACAACCAGTAAATTACCCCGTACCGTTTGAAGGTGTACTCCCCATATAGACCCACCGGAGAAGTACACCACAAGTATACTTCTATTCAATTGAGATGCAATTGCAATTATCGACAGATGAAGAACACCTCAAGTACATTCTAAACCATCTAATTTGAATAGAAGTGTACTTGAGGTGTACTTCATCTGTCGATAATTACAATTTCATTATTTCAAAGAAACAAATTTCATTTTCTACTTAAAATTTCACTTCGAGATGCAAATGTCATTCATAATTAAAATTTTATTTCATTTTTTTTTTATCGCTGTAATGAAAATTTTGTCTCTTTTCTTTTCATAATTAAAATTGATTTTCATTTCATTTTCATTTTTATTTTCATTTACATTTAATTTTAAATAATTTCTTATCATTTAATTTCATTTCATTTTCATTTTTATTCATAATTACAATTTAATATCATTCTAATTCATTTTCTGTTGAGGGTTTATTTCATTTCACTTCATAATTAATATTTAATTTTATTGTATTTCATTCCCGTCGAGCGACTGTCACAAGCAGCATTTGTGGAACTTAGGGCTACTTCCCAAAGAATCACTTGCGCCCGCGCCACCAGCCGCAGGGATCGCATGGCTCCCTAAAACAAAGGCACCTGATGGAGCGAAAAAGGCCTCTTTCTTGAGCTTCCCTCCTGTTAGCTTCAGCTCCATTCAGAACTGCAAGCAAGAAAAATATAACAGGTTGTGCTAACATAACGATGAAAAGGAGCTATTGTGGTCAAGCGTTGTGCAAACACTGAAGAATAGTACGCTTCCCTTTGCAACGAACGTCTCCACACAACGAACGAGAGGGAAATCACGGCGGATAACTCATATCATACTGAGGCTAAAAGCTTCAAATTTGTACGCTGCCAAATACAAGCTACATTATAGTATACAAATGGTCAAAACTTAAGGGCCACCCCACTTTTTGTGTCATTGTTTATCGCCGCAAGTACGCTAATAAAATACAATGTTCTTCCGATCCAAATGGGTTAAAAGTTGACCTTAGACAGTCCACTGTACATGGAACAATAGACAAAAATTCATCAAGTTCCACGAACGTGTGAAATGCACGTGAAACACCGTCAGTTTTGTGAAAAGCTGTGCGATATTGGCAAGAGTACCAAAGGCAGGCAGGTGGAAAAACTCGGTAAAGTCGTGATGCACGTGCTAAACGTGAACACTGAGCACTTCTGTTTCGCTACAAATACCGGTACAGTAGGGGCATAATTGTTACTTTCCTAACCATGCCACCACGACAAAGCCTAACGCCAATAGATCAAGGCCGGGTGCTAGCATGGCTGCAGGATGGAATTTCCGGACGAGAAGATGGGAGACGTCTTGGGATGTCCCATTCAGTGATCCAGAGGCTACTGGCACGATTCCAAGAAACTGGAAGGGCGGAACGACGACCCTGCTCAGGACGCCCGCGCTGCACCAGCAGAAGGGAGGACAGATACCTCTGTGTGGCGACTCTGCGCGACCGAACTGTCACGTCAACCACTCTGCGACGCCAACGTCTGCGCGAAATTGGCCTGGCTTCATGCAGAGCAGCAGTGAGAATACCCCTCACTCCAGCTCATCGCAGAGACCGGGTTGCCTGGTGTCGTCAACATGTGAGGTGGAACAGACTCCATTGGACTCAGGTTCTGTTTACTGATGAGTCCCGGTTCACTGTGTCCTTCAACGACGGCAGGGTGAAGGTCTGGAGACGCCAGGGCGAGCGATTCACGGATGGATGCGTCCAAGAGGAGGATCGCTACGGAGGAGGCTCAGTCATGGTCTGGGCAGGCTTCAGCAGGGAAGGCAGGACCCCCCTCCACGTCATCCGAGGCACTGCGCTATCGGGACGAGATTGTGCAGCCCCTCATCCAGCCAGCTCTACAAGCCATGGGCGATAATGCTGTTCTGCAGGACGACAACGCTCGACCTCATCGCGCCCATGTGGTGGATGAGTACCTTGAGCAACGGGGCATCATGAGAATGAAGTGGCCAGCTCGTTCACCTGATCTGGCTCCCATCGAGCACCTCTGGGACGTGCTGGGGCAACGTGTAGTCAGCAACCACCCCACCCCCCCCCCCCCACCTCAAGGTGTCCCCCAGCTGACTCAGTTCCTGCATCAAGAGTGGGAAGCGATCCCACAACATGTTCTCCGAACCCTGGTGAACTCCATGCGTCAAGGCTGCATTGAATGCTTGGTCGCAAACGGTGGGTACACTCGCTACTGACCAGACCAGTCTTGTGTGACTTTTCAAATGAGGGGTGGGTGAACATTCTAACGTACTGCTTTTGTTACAATTGCTTGATTTACTCAAAACTTAAATGAAATTGTTACTGAATCAATTAGCAAAGTACTGACTCCAAGTATTATTTGTGTGGTGTTGTCGGTGCGTCTGCGATAAAAGTGGCCCTTTAGTTTTGACCATTAGTATACTTACAGATAAGGGTATAGACCAATAGCTTCAGTTCAAGGGTGGTGCCAGAATAGCTTGGCGCCTAGAGGCGCCAGGCTATTCTGGCACTACCCTTGAACTATTTTAGTCAAACTTATTTCACACACTGGTGTATTCCGAATGATAATTATTGGATAACTAACTTGTATCAAAAGCATAGACAAGACTCTAAACATCTCTAAGAGAAATATATCCTCATCAGCTCATGGAGCTCATGAGGATCTATGCCTTTTGGAGATGTTTGCAGTGTTGTCTATGCGTATGGTAGAAGCTGTTATCCGCCATCACTTTGCTCTCGTTCTTTGTTGAAAGTCGTTCGTGTAAACGAAACCTCATTGCGATCTTACAGGGAGACGATAAAAAGAACACTATCCTAGTACTAACACTACCCCAGTACTACGAGTCATAAAAGCAGCATAAAATCCAGAGTGGCTCATGGGTAAACATTTGCTATTTTAGGGGGAAAATCTTTTCTTTCTTTTTTTTACGCTGGCTCGGTCATGTCTGCCGCATGCAGGATGGTAGGATGCCTAAGGACATCTTGTATGGTGAGCTCGCCTCCGGCACCAGACCAGCAGGCAGACCAGCGCTTAGATACAAAGATGTCTGCAAGCGTGATCTGAAAGCTGGCAGCCTGAATCCCGCAGACTTAGAAGCCACCACCGCAGATCGTGCCAGCTGGCGGCTCGCAGTGAAGACCAGCATAAAGCTGAGCGAGGAAAGGAGAGAAAGCCAGTGGGAGGAGAAGAGGCAACGCAGACGAAAGAAAGAAGAGCCAGTGCCCACAGCAACAGTCACAGGTTTCACCTGTAGCAAATGCAACAGACACTGCCGCTCTCGCATTGGACTGATTAGTCACAGCAGGCACTGCAAATCTTTAAAAAAAAAACGGACTGACCCAGCAAGCGCATATACTCCATTGTCTTCCGAGACAGAAGGATGCCAACAATAAGGTAACACAATGAAAATCTCGCGTTTCACACATACGGACTGTATTTCGCCTTCACAGGGCAGAGTGCGGTTAGGAAAGACTCACCAACAGGAGAAGCAGACGCGGACGTGACCATTAAGGTCAAAGTCGTCAGGCAGACGACCAAGGTCAAGAACAAGATGGAACGCTTCATTGTCAAATCCTAAGAATACCAAAAGCAGACTCAGATGCTGTTTCGTCTTTTTCACTGTACAATATAAGTTATTGGTAGCAGGGGTTTGCTACACGGACCCTTGTAGGCCTGAGGGAGGTCAAAGAAACCTTGTACCCCGAAGGCCGAAGGCCTGAGGGGTACAATGGTTCCTTTGACCTCCCTCAGGCCTACAAGGGTCCGTGCAGCAAGCCCCTGCTACTTGTAACGTATTTGTTTTCATTCCTCAGCTATTTTCGTAAAAGAAATCAAGAAGACATCGTCCGACCTGGATCACGCCAGACATGACTGACGTCAAAGGAATATGTGGGGACATGGGGACGTAGCTTAGTGGATAAGACGCTGCGCTGTCGTAAGATCCCGGGTTCGAATCCCCTGGTGGGCAGGAATGGGATGTGGACTTTTCCTTATTACCATCGAGTCAAATTTACGTACAGATTCGGTTTACGGTGCCTGTCTCGCCTTCGTGTGTACAGCACGCATAATCATCAAGTGCGCACGTTAAAAATCCCATTACCACTATTCGAAAAGAGAAGGCCGGGTAGGGCCGGTGGAATGGAAACAGAAATATATAACATGCACCGAAGTTAATAGCAGGGTGGAGGTTTGCACATAAAGTAGCGCTTAGTAGCAGCAGGCTTTCAAAGCTCCATCTTCCATCCCTGCGGCGCCTTGAGCATATTTAAATAGACGGATATAATATGTGCCTCAGAGACACCATACCATACCATACATAATAGGCTTATGACGTAATTTAACATCTTTCATGACGTTGACGTCTCCAGTAGTGTGTCACCCCACCCGGGTCTGCCCTGGGGGACTTGGGTGGGGTTAGGTATTTTTTAGTTCCCAGGGTCACCCTGGTCAGCCCCACAGGGTGGGGTTTTCTCTCTATTCTGGGGCATGTGTTTCTGTCTACCCGAGGTCCATTCACCTGTATTTGCCTTTTTTAAACTCTCCCTACTGTCTGCACTGCCTGTAGCTCTTGATATTGGATGTGTGTTGCTAAATGGTCTTAGCTTTATTTAGGCCCCATGTGTTAGGTTTATTTAATGTGTTTGACCGGCTGGCGACATACATTCAATGTTCTGTTTAGTTGGTTGTTTTTTTTTTCACAAGCAGTGCAGGCACGTCCTGAGAAAGCCTTGTTGCTGTCGGGACGTTAAGCAATGTACAATCAATCAATCAATCCAGTAGTGTGTCTGTTGTTTCGAACAACACTAAGTGACTTTGTACTTTAAAACGTTTCGGTGATCTTTTATAGAAGAACACTGGCATTCAAGACGCGTCAGAAGAGGGCTACAAAAAGTCCGCCATTAGTCGCTACAAAAGTTTTGTATTCCGGTCACATGGAACGGTTTGCGCTGAAGAGATTGGTCGTGTGACGTAGGGATGAAACAAATAAACTTTGTTATCATAGCATAGCTATGTCATAAAACAAATAGGCTATGTAGGCTAGCGACCTAACACCAGAGGAAAAGCCAGTCAGTCTTTCTGTCAGTCAGTCAGTCAGTCCATCAATCAATCAAGCAAGCGCGCAAGCAAGCAAACAAATAAGCATGCAGCAAGCAGTTATTCAATCAACCAAGCAGTCGGTCAATCTATCCATCCATCCATAAATCCCTCCCTCTCTTCCTCCCTCCCTCCATTCATCCATCCATCCATTAATGGATATCCATTCATCCACCTCGAAATTCAGTGAAATTTTCTATGTTCATAATAGTCTGCAGTTAAAGCAGAATATTGCACTTACCTTTTAACCGCAATGTGGAAAAGGAATGAACAGTTCCATGCTCCAGCGAGTTTATGCAGTTCCGAAACCGGATTTTGGCAAAAAGATGGAAAGAGAAATTAGAGGGTGTGATATCCTGGTTATGTTAATGATCACAAGATCACATATGTGTATACTGAAGAGCAAAAGTAATGCGACATTTTGGGTATCATCAGAAACACTAAATTGTTTCCGATGATTCCAAAAATGTCGCATTACTTTTGCTCGTCAGTATAGCATAGATGTTATCATAACCGCACGTGTCAGCACCTCGGTATAACTATTATATATCCTATGTGCAAAAGAACTTTAGATTTAGCTGCAGGGCCTCATGAGAATCTGTGTCTAGTTAAATGTGATTAGAATTTACATCTATTTGCTTTCATATCTGATCCTGGCCTATGGTCAGTGGAAGAGATATTGGGAGTGTGTGTGTGGGGGGGGGGGGGGGTCGTCCTCTGAAGACTAGACCCGTACAATACAGTTCAGGCAACTGATTGACGATGATAGCTCAAGGGTAGCGTCTGAATATTCTTGCACTACCCTTGAACTATCGTAATCGATCTATATCCTGTTGTAGTGTTAAATGAGTTTTGCATATATTAGCAGACAGGAAAAATAATCCGGGATGTGGGATGTGGTTATTGTCATGAGGCCACGCTGACGCCCTACAACAGGAAATGAAGAGGTGCTAAAAATCATTACGGCCTTTGTGCTTTCATGATGATGCCCAGCAGCATTCAGATGTTCGATCTGGGGGGGGGGGGGAGAGAGAGAGAGAGAGAGGGGGGGGGAGGGACCCAGCGCATCCCTGACATGTTACGTTTCAAACCTAAAAAAAAAAAATCGAACAACGGGCAAGGGGGCGCAGGGATGTGGGGGAGTGCGGCGGGTGTGTGTGTGTGTGTGTGTGTGTGTGTGTGTGTGTGTGTGTGTGTGTGTGTGTGTGTGTGTGTGTGTGTGTGTGTGTGTGTGTGTGTGTATGTGTGTGTGTGTGTGTGTGTGTGTGTTGGGGGGGGGATGTTAGCGACAATCCATCCTCCGAAAAATCAAATGGTAGGAGGAGTGGGGAAGTGTCTGTCCCTGGAAAAATATCTAAAGTTCTAGAAAATTATTTGTTTTTGGGGAGGCGAGGAGGGTGATACTTGCTACCCACCTAAACTTTCTTTGGAATGTACAGGGCATACACACGCCCCCCTCCCCCTTCCCCATCCCGCCATCCTCCCCCCCCCCCCCACCCACCCACCCATCCTCCTTCTTCACTATCCTGCCATCCTCTACACACACCCCACACACACACCCTCCCCCTTCAGTTTGCCACGCCACTGAAGTCTTTTTATTTTTAAAGTACAGATCAGGGGTCGATTGATTTTCAAACTAATCAAGCATTACTCTAGAGCTGTCATGATCAGATCGTCTCACTTGAATCAGTAATTGATGCCAACTTACGCTGGCAACACGCGGAAAACAACACTGACTCATCCTACTACTGAAAAAAATCAGTATTGTGTTACTATTGCGCATCAAACAAACAACAAACAAAATACAAGTTTGCAAGAGGCATAGATTCTCATCTGTCCCTGCAGGCTGCAGGGGCCCATGAGAATCTATGCCTCTTGGTGGGTGAGATCAGCCCTTTTAGATCACCATACTAATGTAATCTCTCGAATTTGTCTGCGAGTGTAATATTTTGTCTCTATAGACATAGTATTGGAGACACCGAGTTCCAAGTGGCGTGCGAGGTTTGAGCAGCTTTGATTCCGGCAGACGTAGAGTGAAGGGGAGGCGTGTGTGTTTGTGTGTGTGTGTGTGTGTGTGTGTGTGTGTGTGTGTGTGTGTGTGTGTGTGTGTGTGTGTGTGTGTGTGTGTGTGTGTATCGTGGGCGCCCGATAAAGAAATGTAGGGAAGTACAGCATCCCCACCCACCCACCCCCCACACACACACACACACTCACACACAACGTTTTTAGAAAACAAAATCATGACGGTAATTTCATTTGTTTTCATTAAATGTTACTTCAGAATGAAATTTCATTTCATTTAACTTCATATTGAAAAATTTATCGAATGTAATTCCAGAATGAAAAAAAAAATCATTTTATTTTATTTCATTTCCGTCGAGTGCCTGTGGTTGACAGAATCGTGGATTGGAGGACTATTTCCATGGAAATTTCTGGCGGGGGAAAGGCCCGTCATTGTCGCATGGGCATGGCGGAGCGTAGCAATTGCAGAGGAAGGGGAGAGAAATGAGCCTTTCCTGGACTTCTCTGCCGTTAGATTCTTCTTCACTCAGAGCTGCAAATAAGAAGGAAAAAAACACGCTGTGCCAACATAACGATCAAAAAGAGCCATTGTAGTCTGGTGCTGTGCTAGCAATGAAGAATTCTAGGTTACGATTATGTCAGAAGACTCAACAACCGAGCGAGAGCCAAGTCACGGCAGGAGACCAGCGTGTTCCATAATCGCCGGGCTCCGAGAATCATTCCAGAGCAAAAAGGTGACTGCCAAGCGTGTAATAATTTTATGCAAAGAAGTACCCAACGGAGAAAGAAACACGCTTAGAAAAGACGGGTACAACACAATTTATTAATATTTCGGGTAAATACCCTTTGTCAAAATAGACAAACAAACAGAGAGATTAGCCGCTACTTATCTTCATTGGCAGAAGGAATGTGGCAATGTGGAGGAATGAGACCTCCCTCAATTGCCACATTCCTTCTGCCAATGAAGATAAGTAGCGGCTAATCTCTCTGTTTGTTTGTTTGTCTATTTTGACAAAGGGTATTTACCCGAAATATTAATAAATTGTGTTGCACCCGTCTTTTCTAAGCGTGTTTCTTTCTCCGTTGGGTACTTCTTTCCGAGAATCAATGCCTCTTGGATATGTTCGGAGTGTTATTTATGCTTAACTTATTCAGCCCGACGGCCTTATTTCCCAAATTTTGGAGGCATCATCTAATGACTATGCACCAGTTACAGGAGATGGATCGACCATGATAATTCCACTACCCTTGAATTATCATGGTCGACCCATCTCCTGCTGTAGAGCGTAAGGGCTGAATGGGTTAACTTGGTTCACGGTGGTTACCCATGATTTCACTCTCGTTCATTGGTGCGAGTCGTTAGTTGGAAACGAAATGTCACAATTATCTCACAGCGAGACTAAAAGAAAAGAACACTACATGGGTACTAACGCTACTTCCAGTACTGCCAGTCATTACTCAAAAAGCAGCATAAGATTCCGACCATCACGCGTTGCTGAAGGGATCAGCTTCGCTATTTTGAGGCGAAAAAATCTATCCAGCACGATCCACGCAGGCGTGAACGACCCACTTTTCAAAAGTTCATTGTGTGAGAAGCGAGAAAATAAGAACTTACTCTCTTTTGCCGTCAGAGGGCAGAGCGGGGATGCGAAATTAACCCATATCTTACTGACGCTACAAGCTTTAAATTTGTACACTTTCATATGCAAGCTACATTATAGTACTTACAGTAAAGGATATAGACCAATGGCTTTAGTTCAAGGGTGGTGCCAGAATAGCTTGGCGCCTAGAGGCGCCAAGCTATTCTGGCACTACCCGTGAACTATTTTAGTCAAACTTATTTCACACACTGGTGTATTCCGAATGATAAGGGTTAAGACTCACCAACAACAGGAGAAGCAGACGTGGACGGGACCATGAAGGTCAAGGTCGCCAGGGAAATTACCATTGTCACGCACAAGATGGAACGGTTCATTGTCAAATCCTTGCAAAGTCAAAAGCAGACTTAGTTAAATGTTGTTTCGTCTTTTTTTGCTGCGCAAACAAAATTTGTGTCATTGCATGGCTATGTTAAATTTAAAAAAAATAGACTGTAGAGTCTAGCGATCCTGTATGGATCAGAGGAAAAGCAAGTCAGTCAGTCAGTCAGTCTTTCAGTCAGTCAGTCAGTCTAATAAGCTATCAATCAACCAGTCAATCAGTCAATCAAACAATCAATCAATCAACCAGCGAGTTAGTCAATCATTCAAACAATCAATGACGCAAGCAAGCAATTAATTAACCAACCGACCAGCACTTAATTAACCATGCAATCGATCCATCCAACGCACCTACCCACCCAACCAGCCATCCATCCATCCGACCAGCCATTCAGCCGTGTTAACCCTTATCATTCGGAATACACCAGTGTGTGAAATAAGTTTGACTAAAATAGTTCAAGGGTAGTGCCAGAATAACTTGGCGCCTCTAGGCGCCAAGCTATTCTGGCACCACCCTTGAACTAAAGCCATTAGTCTAAATCTCTAAATCCGTATCTGCAAGTACTGTAATGTAGCTTGCATATGGCAGTGTACAAATTTGAAGTTTTTAGCCTCAGTATGAAATGGGTTAACATCCATCCATACATCAACACATCCGTTCTCAGATTTAGTGTAATTGTGTGCGGTTGGTTTTTTTTTTTAATTTTGTGATCTCTACGTGAGGCAAAATTAATCACCTACCTCTCAACTTGGACAAAGCTCAAGATCGGGGTGTGGAACACAAATGATCCGACTGATTTTCCAGCGAGTCTCTGTATGCGTTTCCAAAAGCGGATGTAGGATGATTACGGATCAAGTTGGGGAAAGTAACAAACATGACATCCGGGTACGTTAATGGTCATAAAATATCGTGTAGATGTTATCACGACCGAACGTGTCAGCACCTCAGCCAACTCCTAGACTTCATCTACGAGAGGCACAGATTCTCATGAGCCCCTGCGGCTTCAGCCGCAGGGGCTCATGAGAATCTGTGCCTCTTGCTGAACGTGTTGGGAATTTCATCTACAACCAAACCCGTCAAGGCGACCATCTGAATAAGACTACCATTCGTCCATGCGGAGCACACATCTCTTGTCCCATGTTCTTCTTTCTGTTACGTAGATGACCCTGTGTAAGGAGACCACCTGTCTAAGGCGACCACTTTTTGATTGTCCCTTGGGCGGTCGCCTTACGTAGGTTTGACTGTACAATTTATGTGCTTGCATCTCTGCATGGCCTCAAATCACTGAAGAGAATTTTGCATTGAAATTGCCTGATTGGGGGAGGGGGGGGGAGGAGGGTCATCCTTTCAAGACTAGACCCCCATACATAGCAGTTAAGGAATTAGACTGACCGTGATAGTTCAAGGGTCGTGTCAGAATAGCTTGGGACCTAGAGGCGCCAAACTTTTCTGGCACTGCCCTTGAACTATAATAGTCGATCTGCATCCTGTTGTAGCGTTGGATGAGTTTTGCGTATATTAGCGTCAGGAAGAAAAATGTATACGGGAATAGAAATATTCCCCCATCCCCCCCCCCCCTCCCCTTCCCCGGCTGATAGGCGCCATACAGCAGGAGATGAGGAGATGTTGAAAGATATCACGCACCACCTTGAACTTTCATAATCATACCATAATATAACGTTCCATTTTGCACAGATGAAATGATATATCTAATTCCCCAAAAGATCCCCCCCCCCCTCCTGGATCCCCAATGAAAAAGTATCCACTGAACTAATGCCAAGTTAAGTTGACCATTCGCGGTACACAGAGTCAGCACTGACTCGTCCCACCACTGACAAACATTACGGTGATCCTATTCTAGCCTAAATTCTACTTGTTACTAGATCACGCATAACTGCGAAAAATGCCAGCAGGTTTGTTTAATTAGGTTTTTTTTCCCTCCGGATGTCGATATCGCCAGCCGACATCTCGTCAATTTCACTAGTTAGTCCCGCGACTCGCACGTTTCCTGGCGTCTGTTCTTCGTTCGTGTTTGTGTATAGGATGTAAATTCCGAGCGTTAGTACACACTAAGAAGTATTTCATTACTACTACATATCAGAAGCTTCCTAATGTTGCCGTATGAAAATATTTCGCCATTCCGTTTTGAAAAATGTGCGTATCATCAGGATCGAATCTTGGCGCGCAAGGGATTTTGGGAAGGGAAGTATATCAAACAAATTCGTGAATATTAATTTGCTTATTATACAACAATTATATCAATACATGTGTCAAAGAAGGAAAAACTCTATGGACTGGGTACTTAAATATAGAGGAGGGGGGGGGGGTGGGGCGGGGAGGTGGGGCCGAAAAGAAAAGTAGGGAGGCAGAGTATTCCGAACCCACCCTACCACCCTTCCCCCCTGCCCACTCCCGTCCCAAAACAACCCCACCCTTTCTCCATCCCACAACCAAAAAAAAAAGAAAAGAAATAAAATAAATAAAAATTAAGAAAGACATTTTAGGACAAACATATTTTTTCAGGAAGAAAAATCATAAAATTGAAGGGGTTTTTTTATTTACTTTTATGATAAACAATATCTGAATAATAAATATCATATTGCTTTGATTTTTACGGGGCGTAACCCGTTCCATGCCCCTGTACGTACCTTTTTATTTCTGAAATCGTTGTTCATTCAACGACCAAAAACCATAACCGTCCAAGAAACATGGATACAAATTGGTCTCAGCAGGAGGCATAGATCCTCATGACCCCCCGCAGTCACGAAGGCCCATAATGATATACGACTCTTGCAGTTGTGTGGAGTTCAAATTTTATCGGCAGTGAACGGGGTAATACTGCTTGATGACGCCTCCCCCTCTCTCCCAACCAACCCTCCCTCCCCCTCCCTCCATCACCACCCAACTCTGCAACAGTTTGATTTTTGGAAGGTTGCAACCCCCAATCCCCCCCCCCCTCCCCCGGCCCCTCACGCCCCTCCCTCATCCCTTCCTCCTCCCTTGCCATTGCTCGTTGCTTCAATTTTTGGTGCCCGGAAAGTAACATTTCAGGCACATTGAGCCCCCCCACCCCCCCCCCCCCACCCCCACCCCCCGCAACACCCCGCTCCCCCTACACACGCACACCATCCCCTACCCACCCACCCACCCCACCCTTCCCTTGAAAGTGCGTTCCTACGCTACTGTTTTGCTTATAATTGTTCCGTGTATACACATAGTATTAACTATATAGTGTTTCATTTTCAATGGAGCTTGATCTTTTATCTCGCTCGGCTTAGACAATATGTGTACGTGATTGTGCATACATATTACTGCAAACAGCACACAGGACTTGGTAGTTAGGAAAAAAAAAGAGATTTATCAGTTGATAAACTAGTGCGCATAGATCTGTCACATGTGATAAATTTTGCTTGGTAACATGTGGTGTGTGTGTGTGTTGTGTGTGCGCGTGTGCGTGCGTGCGTGCGTGCGTGTGTTTGTGTGCTTGGTATTTGGCCGAGTGCTATGTTAACACAGTGCACAAGGACTTGTCATCAGTTCTAGGCACCAAGCTATTCTGACACCACCCTTAAGCTCTCATGGTTAATCCACATCTTGATGTAGTGTACATGTATTAGGTCTGCATAGGTTACGAGAAAAGAAAAGTATTTTGAATTTCACTCTCAGCATAATGACATGATAAATTATCTATAATTAAAATAAATAAATAAATAATAAGCCAGTGTTATTGAAGTATACTTTATTTAGATTACCCTTTAGATATTCGTAACAACGCATTTGCACAGAATAGAACAATTTGCCAATATTTGTACATTCTTGTTTTGTAACGGATGTACATTCACCTTGTGCGTGCAGTCATCGGTACTGTAAACAGTATCATTGGCTGCATGTATAAAGGGAATAACTCCTATAATTCCATGATGCTTAACTCTCTTGTGCATGCAGCTGCCAATACCGTAAAATAGTGGGGTAAGAAACGGGGGATGGGGGAGGGGGCGGGGCGGGGGGTGGGGCGGGGGTTTCGACGTGTATGGGGGACGGGGGGGGGGGGGGGCGGCACCCCGTATGAAAACGTAGAAGGGGCCAGAGTATACCCTCCCCCCCCCCCCCTAACAATATTGTGAAAGAAAAATCAATACATTTTCAAAGAAAAAAATGGGAAAAAATCGATTTGTATATTTATTTTTGTACACGAAAATGTGTCTGCAGAAAAAAAAAATCAATTTTTACGAGGCTGTCGTTTGCACCGGAAACCCACCTACCTTGTTGTTTGATTTTGGGGAGCTTTTTTTTTTTTTTTTTTTTTTGGGGGGGGGGGGGGCGTTCGCCTTTACCCCACCCTTGATGACCCCTTGCCATTGATTGAATCTTTGATGACTGGAAAGTAACATATCAGGCACGCTGCTCCCAACCCCCACATCCTCCACACTCTCCGCTATGAGAAACGTTATCATACGCCACTGCTGTAGTCCTACACTTTGTTGGTGAAGATGTTTACAAAACTCTCTTCTGTTAACTCATTCAGGCCGACGGCCGTATTTCCCAAATTTGGGAGGCGTCATCTAATGAATATGCATCAGTTGCAGGAGATGGATCGACCATGATAATTCAAGGGCAGTGCCAGATTAGCTTGGCGCCGACAGGCGCCAAGCTAATCTGGCACTACCCTTGAATTATCATGGTCGACCCATCTGCTGTAGTGCGTCAGGGCTGAATAGGTTAAATGTATTGTTTTTGTGTTTTTCTTTTCGAAATAGAATATTTAGTAAACAGTATTATGTTTGTGTTTCTAGTCCTTGCGGATCAAACTCTGTCTTGTAAAAACTTATAAAACGCATTCCTCCGTTCTCAAGGGGCACCGAGCGGCTGGGTGAGGGCATTTTCTTTCATTATTAATGCCATTTCCTGGCAGACCCGTCGTAACTAGGACGTCAGTAGGGTGGGTCCTTCTGGTATTACAGGTATGTCATTGCTGGCGTCTCCATCAGTGCTCGGTGCTGTTGCGAGACTGTGAAGATCTCTCCAGGCTACGAGATATGAGAAGGAAGAATAATACAGTACAACCTGTTCTTAGCATCCACTTTTTTTTCTTTTTTTTTCTTTTTTTTTTTTTTTGCAAGAAAAATGTGGTTTTAAAAGACAGGTAATCCCTCAAGATAATGTTTGCATGGAAAAAAAAAGCAAACAGTGATCGCCTGTCATTAACTGTAGACGTTCATTTAGGTGGCTAAACAGCCATCTACATGAGGGTATTTTTTTACAGGCGGTCTCTCAAAAAGGTTGGTCGCCCAAAACAGGTTCTGCTGTCAGTGGCTTTACCGAAAACAGCAATTGCAGAGACTGGACACTGCTTGACTGGGGTTTGAACTGTCAATATCCCATCATTATCAAGAATTTGGTAATAATACGGTGAAAAAAAAAAACACATCTAACACTTTAACGAGCCTGAAAGCTAGTCTGTGTCTGAAAGATTGTTACGTGCCCATTCCATGGCGCATAGTTATTCTAGCAACATTTTGGCCCTAACATGGATGTCCCATTTTGTATCACCATAATCATCGTTGTACACCGGATGTATTGTGTCAAGGATGAATTGATTGAAACAAAAATTAGCGACACTTCCCAAGGAGACTTAAAGATGAGGCGGAAACAATCGCCGCCATCAGCAATACTGTTTCGAGGAAGGTGGCGCACTGAACTTGAAACTTCAGGTTTATTTCCGCCGCAGGTTATAACCTCACAAATGTGTACATAACCAACATGATGGTGTCAAGGTGAATTCTACTCTTAACTCATTCGCGGCCAGACGCATCCGGATGCGCGGCATAAACCGCGCATCCGGATGAGGCTGGCCGCGAAGGAGTTAATTAATTTTGTTCTCTGTTTCATCATACTAAACTTACTTTTGTTGTTATTTTACCTTCAATAAATGTTCATTTCCAAAAGAAACATGTAATACTCACTGACTCTATACTGAATAGTGCAGTACTAAACCCTAGGCTTCAGCAAACGACAGCTTCGTAAAAACTGATTTTTTTTTTCTTTCTGCAGACACATTTTCGTGTACAAAAATAAATATACAAATCGATTTTTTTCTCTTTTTTTTTTTCTTAAAAAATGTATTGATTTTTCTTTCACCCTAAATAGTGTCCGCAGCTGACAAAAGCTTATTAGTCAAACTACATACTCCGAGGAGCAAAAGAAACACGATATCACATGAATCATCGAAAACGCTTCATGATGCATTTCTTGTGTTTGTCAGTACAGTAACGCGGCCATTTCTTCACATTTCTTCAGTTATAAAGTCAGCCCTGAACATAGCCGGTATCATTTGACTCATTGGAAACAGTTTATTAACCCTTATCATTCGGAATACAGTGTGTGAAATACGTTTGACTAAAATAGTTCAAGGGTAGTGCCAGAATACCTTGGCGCCAAGCTATTCTGGCACCATCCTGGAACGAAAGCCATTGGTCTATATCCTTATCTGTTAGTACTATAATGTAGCTTGCGTATGACAGTGTACAAATTTGAAGCTTTTAGCTTCAGTATGATATGGGTTAAGTGTTTCTGATTACTCCAATGATGTCGCACTTCTATTATTCGTCGGCATTTTAATGCAGATATGTCGCCACAATTATAACGATATCCCCGAATATAGTCAGCAAACGGTTGAGAATCAAAACAATAGAAATGCTACAATGTTTGAATCATCGGAAACACTTTCTGAAGTGTTTCTAATGATTATAATGATGTATTTCTTTTGCTTTTCAGTATAGTACTATAGCTATTTTATTTTAATTTTTGTTTCACAGTTATAAAGGTAACACAAGAAAATAGCCGGCAAACGGTTGAGAGTCAAAGCACAAGAAATGTGTCATTTTTTTTTTTTTAATCATCCGAAACACTTTATGAAAATTCCAACGATGTCACACTTCTTGTTCTCATCAGTATAGGGTTTAATCAAACTAAAACTAAACTAACGAAACTCAGACAGATGGCGCTCATTGGTCAGAACTTGCTACCCACTGACAAAACATCGAAACACGTAGGAGGCGGGGATGGGGAATGGGGGATGGGGAATGGGGGATGGGGGTGTGGGAAATATAATTGTCTCACATTAACTCATTCAGCCCAGACGCACTATAGCAGGGGATGGGTCGACCATGATAATTCAAGGGTAGTGCCAGATTAGCTTGGCGCCGATAGGCGCGAAGCTAATCTGGCACTGCCCTTGAATTATCATGGTCGATCCATCTCCTGCAACTGGTATATAGTCATTAGATGACGCCTCCAAAATTTGGGAAATACGGCCGTCGGGCTGAATGAGTTAACACTTCTATCGATTTAATTTACAACAAATCTTCTTTTTTTCTTTTCTTGTTTCTATTTTTCTTTTCTTTTTTTTTTTTTAAGAGGGGTGGCTGTCCGGAACCCCCGCCTAGCCCCCACTCTCACCCCCCACCCCCAGCCCCCCACCCTTAGATCCCCTGGCGGTGGGGTGGAGGGGCTGGAGAGAGGACTGAGGAGGAGGTGCTGAAAGGATGTATAACTTCGCACTCTGTCTAACGCAGGTGCCGGGACTCATTTCAAAACATCTGCCGCCTAGCTCTCTCAATCATTAGGAAATTCAAAGGTTATTAGACTCTTTACTGCCGACAAATAGCGAACATGATCCAGCTGCAAGAGACATAGATCCACATGAGCCCCCGCAGCTGCGGGTGCTCATGCGGATCTATGCCTCTTGCTGACACCACGTTGTATCAATCCTGCTTTGCACGGTTAAGGGCTCTTCCATGTCGTTGATCTAGTTGTCAAAGATTTTGGATACACAATCTGCGACCGCTGACAGAGAAGGGGCTGACAGAAAAATGAAAAGCGACAGTTAGTTGATATAGTTGTGTGTCGCATATGTCTGAACCGGGACGAAAGCTGTGATTTTTTTCCATTTGTTCTGCGAGGCAGAAAGATTCTGATAGTTTTTTTTTTTTAAATGCCGCGTCAGTTGATACACGGAATAATTCAGAAAAACAACAACAAACAGTTCAGTATTTGAGAGATCAGTCAGTCAATCAATCAATCAATCAATCAATCAAGCAATCAATCAAGCAAGATGGAACGGGTTATTGTCAAATCCTTGAAAGACAAAAGCAGACTTAGTTAAATGTTGTTTCGTCTTTTTTGCTGTGCCATTTGTGTTATTGCATGGCTATGCTATTTTAATATAAATAAAAATAGACTGTACAGGCTAGCGACCCTGTATGGACCAGAGCCGGGAAAAGCAAGTCAGTCAGTCAGTCAGTTAGTCTAACAATCAATCAATCAAGCAAGTAAACCACCCATCCATCCATCTATACATCCATCCATCTATCCATCCATCTGCCAATGCATCCATGAATCAGTCACTGAATCAAACAATCAATCCATTTTGGCATCAGTACATAATGCCCCAAGGATTCCACTGATAAATTAAAAGAACCCCGTGAGAAGTGTGCTAGGAAAGGGTAAGAACTGTGCTACATTTGTACTGGCATTTTTTTCCCCTTCTGCTGAAAAACATGGTTTTCCTACCACACTTCAATCAAAGTTTATTTGCAATCCATTTGGACTTCCGTAACAACAACTACGATGACGACACCAGCCAACAACAGATGTTTGCTACATCACATGTAAAAGGGAGAGAAACTAGTTGTATTTATAGCAAAAGCTGTAGCATTTGTCTCGCTTAGCGTTGACGCCTGTGTACTATTTTTAGACACGACTCGCCTAGCTTACCTGTGTCACAGAGGCTGTTCGATTGCTGACCTGACACACGCCGTAAGCCTGAACAATGTCTGTGACACAACTACTAATATAATTATATAACATGTAAACATGATACTGAATAGTGCAGAATAATAGTCAGCATAAGATCTTCCCGGGACCGACTCGGCGTCCGCCGGGTCAACTGGCCCGGCGGCCGCACTGAGGTGATGTGCTGATGCACAGCTTTTGTGGCGGTGTACACACGACATTTTACATGTGTATCTGCAATGACACGGCTTCGGTGACCTGAAACCCGCCAACCAATCGAGTGTCTTGGCTTTTTTGTGTCACCCTGAGAGCGTCGAGGCTAGTTATGTCGGGGCAACATAGCCGTAAGTACTGCAGGTCAATTCATAATGTTATACGCAGTTTAATCGAAGTATATTCTTCTGTATTGTCACTGCCATCACGCATGTCAATTAGACATGATAAATTCGTCGGCTTGGGCTAATTTTTGTTTTTGTCAGTTCGGCTTTGTTTCGCATCGCGGA
Organism: Semisulcospira habei; assembly: GCA_036245525.1. NCBI lineage: Eukaryota > Metazoa > Mollusca > Gastropoda > Semisulcospiridae > Semisulcospira > Semisulcospira habei. Next base: position 95,128,926 of record BTPG01000007.1, on the reverse strand, counting down.
AGTGTAGGTCAGTGGTGTGTGGAAAAAGAACGACAACTCGTGCCGTGCGTTCTTTCATAACTCTCTCAATCGCTTCCCATGATGTCACAGACATTTCGTTATATTCTCTTTCTATTTATTCATTCGGCTATTTATGCGTGTTTCAACTTCTTTAAAATCTTAAATACTCTTGCCTTCTTTCTTCTTCTTCTTCTTCTCTTCTTCTCTCTCTCTCTCTCTCTCTCTCTCTCTCTCTCTCTCTCTCTCTCTCTCTCTCTCTCTCTCTCTCTCTCTCTCTCTCTCTCTCTCTCTCTCTCTCTCTCTCTTTGGGGGGAAGGGGTGCGGATGGGAGGATGAGGGGGAGGGGGGGGTCTGGGAGAGACGCTGGGGAATTGATGATGGTACTAATGGTGTGTGTGTGTGTGTGTGTGGTGTGTGTGTGTGTGTGTGTGTGTGTGTGTGTGTGTGTGTGTGTGTGTGTGTGTTACTGTCCTAGCTCTAAGTCATTTCGGCTCATTTACGACACTGGTTGTCTCCCTGATCAGCGGTAGCGAATCGAGGGAGATAATCAGTGTGCTGCCTTACCTCACCCTATGACTGTTAGGCACGAGTGTTTGTGAGCCGGATACGTTTACAGTCAATTTGGATTTTTATGACCGAAATATTACGAAAGTGAAAGCCACTCATCTGCAAGGAGAATTAATTGACATGAACCCCGACAACTTGCGGGGGCTCATGAGAATCTATACCTTATGCTGACACAATTTACATCAGCGTTTGTCACAAAGGGAAGAGAAGGGGTGGGTGTTAGTGATGGTATTGAAGGAAACCCCGTCTTCACTATAACACACTGGAGGCACACTGACCCCACCCTGTACAATAGACTTACGTGCGACAGTGATTTCAGAATATCTTGGGCTGTTTTGCGTGAGTATATGGTCTGTTTATTTTGGCAGATTAGGTGACTAATGGATGTTACATAAAAACTATAATGAGCTGTGACTTGAAAAAAAATATGATAAATATAGACACAGGCATGGGAACATGGCATACGCCTTTTAGTTAACTGTTTAATCATAATTTCTCGTATTTATTGTGTAATGCTTGAGTTATCGGATGTGTTGTTAGAATGTGGTTTACTTATTTTATACTAACTAGTATTTAACCTGTTGCGTATTCAGTCTTTCACTTTTTTATTTGCCTGCAACTGTGATAAAAGGTGAATTTCCCTCTTGGGACAATGAAGTATTATTATTATTACTATTATTATTATTGTAATCGATCACTTCAGACTCTTAACACGTGTAGTAGTATTACTACTACCTGTATTAACTCATTTGCGGCCAGCCGCATCCGGATGCGCGGCTTATGCCGCGCATCCGGATGCGGCTTGCCGCGAATGAATTAAGAGGTGATCGAGTACGCATAGAGCGTCTCTTGCCAGTGTTTACTGAATCTTTTCTACATACGTTACGTCGGAATTAAAGCACTTCGACCGGTGTTGTGTTGAGTGAGTCACCTTAGTTCACTCTGTCTCCGCGACTGGCATAGATCCTCATATGCCTCAGCAGACTGATGGTGTTCTTGACCATGAGGATCTATGTCTACACCTCTTGCTTCCTTCGTTTCACAGGGCGAAGATTGTAATAATAATAATAATAATAATAATAATAATAATAATAATAATAATGAGTTCTTGTATAGCGCCTAACCTCGCAAATTAGATCTCTAGGAGCTTAACAAAAGCTAATTGTAAAAAAAAATCACTAATTAACAAAACGTAGTTTACATAAAATATTTAAAAATAAATAAATAAATAAATAATAAATAAATAAATAAGTAATAACATTGAAAACCAAAAATAGAACGCACTCTATAAACATTCTATAACGTCACCATTCACAAATGTGTATCAGTCATTCAAGGGAGGTGCTACGCTTATGGACTCATACTCGCACTCACGCACGCGCGCACACAAACACACACACACACACACACACACACACACACACACACACACACACACACACACACACACACACACAAACACACACTTCTAATAATAATAATAATAATAATAATAGAGATAGAGATGACTTCAACATTGCAAGTCTGTGACAAAAGACATTCGTAGAAGACATAAAAATGATGGATCTTAAGGCTCGCCGCTTAGACGCCTCTCTCGAATCCACGTACTTGTATCTCAGTTCGCGTGGGAGGTCATTCCAAATAGCAGGGCTCTGGTACCTGAATGACCTCTCACCGAACGACTTTGTTTTGACGAGTGGGATACGTAGGACTTAGAGTCGGAAGCTGAAAGCGCAAATTCTGTCTTGAGGGCGTATACAGCTGGAAAAGAGAGGCAAGGTAGTGTGGGCAGGAACAAGTAATACAACTGTACAGTCATGCGTGATATTTTATACTAAATCCTAGCTGTTACAGGTAACCAGTGAAAAGTAGACAGATGGTGTGCGATATGATCCGATCTAGGGACTCTAAGAATCAACCTAGCAGCTGAGTCTTGAATTTTATGGAGTTTGCCAATCAGACACTGGGAACAGCCAGCCAGAAGAGCATTGTAATAGTCTAATTTAGACAAAACAAAAACGCAGACAAGTACTTTAGTTGCTTCAGGTGTCAGATAGTGGCGGAGTGAAGCAATACGTCGCAGTTCAGTATAGGCGTTCTGCAAACGTTTACATGAAGGCGCGTGGACAGCCTACTATCGAGTGTGACACCCAGATTTTTTACAGGGGGTCAGGGGGAGGGGGGGGGGGAAGGAGAAGGGGACAGTCGTTATCTGTACGTTGCGTTATTTAACTCATTCCAGTCTCCCCGTATCATTAGCTGTGGAAGCGTCGCATAGCGCTGCCGCCGGGAACGCTATACGAATCTCTTGCAGCTGTTGATGCGGGGTACCTTGAATGAGTCAATTAACACAGCGCTACGGTAATTCGTTCGTTCCTCGTGCAATCCTCCAGATAAATGATAATCGCAGGCGGATTGCAAGTGAGACCAACGACCGCCATCCATAATATAATGCGATGGGTTTTTTTTAGTGATCTGTGAAAAGTTTATTTGTATTCAGTTTGTATTGTATCAGAGCAGACCTGAAGTTTCCCCTCACGGGATCAACAAATTATTTTTTCTCTTCTCTTCTCTTCTCTTCTCATCTCATTTTAATTAATTCAGCACGTATTTCCCAAATTTTGTAGGCGTCACCTAACGACTATGCACCCGTTGCAGGAGATGGCTCGACCATGATAATTCAAGGGCAGTGCCAGATTAGCTTGGCGCCTATCTGGCACTACCCTTGAATTATAATGGTCGACCCATCTGCTGCTGTTGGGCGTCAGGGCTGAATGGGTTAAACGATGCCGCCCCTCCCTATCTCCGTGAGCTGTTTTATCACACGAACAGAGAGAACATGAGGAACAGCTTACTCCATCTCCTGAAACCGAGACTCGACATCTTCAAATCTAGCATATCATTTTCCGGTGCTAAGTCGTGGAACAACGAGCCCTCTCATTTAAAGTTTATTTCAAAATTATTTATCTTCAGAGCTCGCGTCCATAAATATCTGTTGTCCTTGTGAATGTTCTTTCTGCTCAGTATGTTGCTCCAGCACAGCGTACATGTACCTCAAAGGAATTCCCCTACTATACATATACTTCTTATTTCGCCTATACTCAATGAAAGAGACCTTAAAACCTTCGTTATTTGCAATCTTTAACTGAACCTTTTTTACTCTTCCCTTTTCTTTCTTATGTACATTTAGTTGTTCAGTATTTTTTCTTAATTAATAAGTACTTTGTAGCAGTTTTGCATGTATTATGTACACGAAGCTAGTTATTGGTGTCTTGTTACAGTGATTGTTTTACAATGTATTATAGTGTACAAAGGACAGTTTGGAAGAGAGGTATTTCAATGCCTAAGACTTTATCCTAATAAACGTTTCATTATAGTCCACAAGCTAGGAAGGTCTACCGTGCACCCCCCCCCCTCCCCAGTACTCAATAAGATGGGTTTCAAAGTGTTCCTTAGTATGTCCTGAGATGTTTAAGCCATGTTCCCCGAAAATCCTTAGGAACACACCAGAGATATAGCCGATGGCGCAAGGGTACCCCCATTCACGCTCTTCACAGGTGCTAAAATGAGGTTGAGAAACATTTTCCTCTAAATAAATCAGAATTCATTCCAGAAGCCCAAATCAGGCAATATTATGTCAAGGCACACCTTCTGCAGCCTCTGCGAAAAACAGAATGAAAAAATATTGAATCTCTGGCTCACAGTGAAGGTATTTGTGCACCCAGTAAACGACCATTAACGCAAAATCGCAAAAAAAAGACAAAAATAATGTGTCAGAAGCCTTCAGACATTTTCTATAGCACTGACAGTCCATTTTCAGGCTTACGTCATTAAAACAGGATGTCACAATTATTATAAACTTGACTAGGTGATGCTGTGATTACTGTGAGTGCCACAGTGGTTGATTTTGTATCCCTACCCCCAAGTTGTAAAAATACACAAAATTAATTAGAAAAAATTACTAAAGTTATTCCATTTCATTTTGACCTCTCTTTACCTATTAAGTTTCAATAATGTGAGCATAAAGAGCAAGAAAATAAGGAAAGTCGGCATCCTTTACGGTACATTCGTGGTGAATGATAGCTTTTTCCCATTTAAAATTGCCGAATTGGGAAACGTACGTTGTTTCCGGTGCTCAGAAATTTTGTCAGTATACAACCGATAGGTCTTTGTTAGGTTTTATTGGTTAGGATAGAGTACCACAGTTACTCCCAACCTGATTTTGTGATGCTATGATGCATTTAGGGGTCACAGTGGCTGAATCTGCTGCTCTACCCCCATTTTACCAGTACGCAAAGTAACGCAAAATAATCATAAAAATTGCTTACGTCATACTCCTCTGTTTAAATATTTTTTGTTGCCAGTTTTTTTTTTAAATATGCATATTGAGCATAAAAAATTGTGATCATTTCATTAATTTCAATGTAACCCATCAATTTAATTGTAACTATTTTTAACTGGCTGGTCTTTTAGGTGATATTTTACCTAGCGTAAGGCGGGTCTAGTAAGGTCTCCCCTTTCCCTTTCATTTATTTTCATCTAGGAATGTGTAAATATGAATATGCGTAATAAAGTTTCATGGTTCCTAATAGCCAAAACAATGTTATAAAAACTACTTAGTTTCCACATGTTGACCACAAGATCACCACTTCCACCTTCTGCAACATTTAATATTTTGATGGCCATCTTTAAATCTTATATTGTTCTGGCTGCCAATAAGTGAGCTGTCAAGAGCTAGGCAGCATGTTTCCAGAGTTTGGTGTACAGAGGCGTGTCTTCTGGTCAGAACTGCCAGCAGACCGCTTCTCTGTATGGACATGTTTGGAGAATGTGCTAAGATTTTCTACGCCAAATTCGCATAGGGCTGTTTCCATATGACCCAGTCTCACGAGGTGAGTCCAGCAGGGTCCTTACGGTCTGTGAACATTAGTGAAAGGTGTTAAAAAATGACAAGGCTTTTTCAGGGCCCTGGAAAGTCTGTCAATTTCAGTCCTTTTCCTTAAAGTCTGTGAAAGTTTGTAAAAAATGACAACGTGCTGGCAAACTTGTGTCTACTTCTTTTTTTTTTTCTCCCCCAGTTTGTGACTATTCCATTGTGAACGATCATGCTAACGCTTTTTGCAAGTGATCTCTATTTAGCTCTGATCATAAAGTGACTGCATGGCCTTTCTGCCGAACATTCTGATTGGTTGTTTATGCTTCTACCGAAGTCCGCCATTCGCTAAGCGTTCTTTTATTTGGAATCTCTTCATGCATTAGGCACGGAAGCTTCAAATAATTGCTGATACAGAGTGATCTGATTAAAGTGTGTAAACCTTCAGGCTTCAGTTTGGGTTTGTGAAACGTTCCTGCTTTTCTGTATGGACCCAGTCCAGAGTAATCAGTGCGTAGATGAAAGATGGTGGCCTGGCTCTCCCTGTTCAGCTTGTTGATGTCATCTGCCCACGGGCTGCAGCCGCCATTCTGCTGTTGCCAATCACTTTACTGTTGTAGTGTCTCCATTCCCAGCTAGTCCAGAATGCACAGGAATCCACTGCAGCACTATTTTGTGGACAGGGCATCCAGTTTATCTTGAAGCTTCCTGGTGAGATCAGTGGATCAAGCTGCTGCCTTTCCCTAGCTAGTGCTCTAAACCAAACTCAGCACTTTCGGCCCCTTCTCAGTTTATGGTCCATCCACCTGGAACACTCTCCCACTCTCTCTCCGTCAGAAAGACTCTCTCTCCTCCTTTCAGTCCGCCCTCAAAACTCACCTCTTTCAACAGTTCTAGCACTATATCACCACACTCCCCACAAAAGATGACTGTCGCAATATATTTCACCATTTGTTGTACGTGAGTCGTTGTCTAAAGCGTGCGCATGCGTGCGCGAGTTGTGAGTGCGCGCTTAGAGTTATAATTATTATAAGATAAGCGCATTATAAATACCGTAATTATTATTATTATTATTATTATTATTATTATTATTAATGCTGTGTTGAGCACCTGCAGATCTGTACGATAGTTGGAGCTGCTGCCGCCAGCTGAAAAGGAGAGGGAGGTAGTAGTGCGGTCTGCACAACAGATGTACACGCCACTTCCTTCATTGCGCATGGCATCTTGTGTGGTATCACAGCTGCTGTGAGGGTAGCGCTTGTGCACAACCTCCAGCAAGATGGCTTTGTGCAGTGCCGCGACCTTTGGCAAAGAGTCCTGGAACATTGTTTATGTTGTCTTGAAGGCTCTTTCGAGATGCCCACGTATCTGAAGGGAGCTATTCACACATCTTTGGGCTTGGTTCCAGGACGTTAGTGTTAGCCCTTTGCAGGACCTTCAGTTGGCGGTTCAGATTTGGGCATTTCTGACGATTCTTGGTCTGCTCCTGTAGTCTCCCATGCTGTCGGTGTTTAGTAAGTCTCTTCATCATGTGTGCTATTCTGCATTCCAGTGGCTCCAATGTCCTATATTTCCTAAATTGGGGTGCTCCAGATGGCTCTAAGAATGTCAGTGCATCATGAGAATGACCCATGTTCTGCATCTTGTCAAGCCTGGCTTTTTGGGTTTTGCAGGCAGTGTTTCATGTTGTCGATGTATCTTGGTACCGCACAACTGGTCTGACCGAGCAGGTGTTTGCTTGTGCCAGGATGTTGTAATTTGCGCCAATGTGGTCCCCACCAGTTTCTTCATCAGAGACTTTTTTTGTTGTTGTTGTTGCAGCTCTACCTTCCATGGCTTCAATGTGAGGCCTCCACGTGAATCCAGTAATTTATTTGTTGCCAGTAACGTTGGCCTGTCTGTCTTTGGTACTGGAAGGTCTCCAGTTTTGAGGTGACCTTTTCCGTCTGATTGAAAGAGATGGTCTAGCTCAGTTTGAGTGGCCTCTTTTATTCCAGCTTCTGACTCTATTGGCAGCATCCTAGATTCTGGAGGATGCTGTTTCTTTATGTTCTGCTGCACTCCACACTGCAAAGTCATCCGCATGGACGAACCTTGGTACTGTTGTACTGATGTCATTAATGTAGACCAAAAACAGCATCAGACACAACATCTCCCCGAGTTTGACAAGAGTGCTGAATGTGCAGACGGTAGAAGCTTCAGCGGCAGCCCCTGTTAAGCATGCCTTAAATAAAAAGAATTACAATTAAATTGATGGGTCACATTGAAATTAATGAAACGATCACAAATGTTTATGCTCAATATGCATATTTTGTTAAGAAAACTGGCAACAAAAATATTTAATTAGAGGAGCAATTGTTATGATCATTTTTTTGTTCCTTTGCGTACAGGTAAAATGGGGGTAGGGCAGCAGATTCAGCCACTGTGGCCCCTAAATGCATCACAGCATCATAACATCAGGTTGGGAGTAACTGTGGTACTCTATCCTAAACAATAAAACATAAAAAAGACCTATCAGTTGTATACAAAATTTCTGAGGGCATCAGAAACAACGTATGTTTCCCAATTCGGCAATTTTAAATGGGAAAAAGCTATCATTCACCACGAACATACTGTAAAGGATGCCGACTTTCCTTATTTTCTTGCACTTTATGCTCACATTATTGAAACTTAATAGGTAAAGAGAGGTCAAAATAAAATGGAATAACTTAAGCAATTTTTTCTAATTAATTTTGTGTATTTTTACAACTTGGGGGTAGGGATACAAAATCAACCACTGTGGCACTCACAGTAATCACAGCATCACCTAGTCAAGTTTATAATAATTGTGACATCCTGTTTTAATGATGTCAACCTGAAAATGGACTGTCAGTGCTATAGAAAATGTCTGAAGGCATCTGACACATTATTTTTGTCTTTTTTGCGATTTTGCGGAAATGGTCGTTTACTGGGTGCACAAATACCTTCACTGTGAGCCAGAGATTCAATATTTTTTTCATTCTGTATTTTGCAGAGGCTGCAGAAGGTGTGCTTTGACATAATATTGCCTGATTTGGGCTTCTGGAATGAATTCTGATTTATTTAGAGGAAAATGTTTCTCAACCTCATTTTAGCACCTGCGAAGAGCGTGAATGGGGGTACCCTTGCGCCATCGTCTATATCTCTGGTGTGTTCCTAAGGATTTTCGGGGAACATGGCTTAAACATCTCAGGACATACTAAGGAACACTTTGAAACCCATCTTATTGAGTACTGGGGTGGGGGGGGGGGGGGGGGTGCACGGTAGACTTTCCTAGCTTATGGACTATTATCATCATCATCTGATCTCATCATTTCATCTCATCTCATCTCATCATGTACAACCTTCGCTTTCGCTACCTGTGACGTTTAAATGCAAATTCGACACGCACTGTGCAACAGCTGCTGTGCATGTTGTGCTTTTGATGTGTGTGATGGAGCGTAATTTTAAACCTTACGGCCCATGGCCATAATGTCCAAAATCACGGACCAGCACACATTAAACGGATTTTCTGCGTTTATGTTGCCGCGTTGCTTCATGACACAGTCACAGCGACCTCAAGTCCGTAAAATAAAAATAAAAACTGAATCGCGGCTTCCGTGAAAGGGTGAACGATTTATTTTGCTTTGACAACGCAACACATACGATGGAGATTTTGTTCAAAACTTATAAAATAATTTAACATCGCGTGTCTTTGAAAGTCAGTACGCCCGTGTGAAACCCGATTTGTTATACTACAGCTTAAAAACACCTGGATGAAAAATGTTTCGACTGAAATTATGTTCCCCCATCGCGATGATGCCTATGGCATCGGTTATTTTGAGAGGGGTGGGGGGGGGCTGTAGGGGGGGGGGTGGTGCCAGGATCAGGGGCAGATCCAGATGGTGTCTCGACCGGGGGGAAGGGGGGGGGGCTACTCCCCTCCCCCCCCCCCCACACACACACACTCCCCGCCCCCATTTCCAAACTGTGTCATACAAACAAATCCAGACCAAAACAGTGACTATCAATAGAGCATAATGCAAAAAAAAAAAAATCATAACAGAAAGAATCACGCTTTAAAAAAAAAAATACAAATAAGTTGTATTAAATATATTCTTTCTTGCTCCTTTTCTTTTGGGGATTTTCTTTAAAATTGTACTGTTGTGTTGTAACCGGTCTCTCTACGCGTGCTTCTTTTCTTTTCTTTGTTTTTGTTGGGGGTTTCTCAGACATACAATTTTCAGAGCTTAAGAGTTTTATTTGTTAAAAATTGTCTTCTTTTATCTCGGGACACAGCTCCGCTTTTGGCACTTTTTTTTTTTAAAGAAAGGGCTGATTATATTTACATGCACCTGTCCTCCTCCCCACCTCCACCCCACCTCCCTAACAAAACAGAATTAATCGGGCACTTCTGATTCTTATATGGTGTTAATTCTCTTATTGAAAAGAATGTTCTACCCGAAGTTTCTGCAGGAACAATCATCACGTGTTTGCAATTACTTCTCCGTTTAAGGAACAACACAGCCATTTGTGAAAATCGTGACACTGCTCTATCATCCGCAAACCTCCTCTATATAAGGAACACAATTGCAGATCATATAAATAGTCAGGATTGTATCGCACAGCACTGTTTTTATTCCCAAGTGGTAGTTGATATATCGAATGACATTATAATATAAAAGAATGTATATATGGAATAGTAACCTGACAACTTTTACATTAATTATGTACATAGACCGACTGGTCAGTTTTAACTTGTATATATGGTCCTTTTAACCATTCTTAATACATTATTAAATATATTATGACTCTTTTTAATTGAAAGGGCCGTTGTTGCTGGGGACTTATGGCCTTGGTGCCTGATGATCCATTTAGCCAAATAAATTTTATACTTAGCAACCTATGATAGTAAACACTTGTCGAACCATGATATTTTTATATATAGTGACCCTTGTGTCACTATCCTAAACTGCTTCATTTGATACCCCCTCCCCCCAATTTTTTTTTTTTTTTTTTTTTTTTTCTAAATACGTAAACCTTGTTAGTCCCCCATACCCATGTCGGTCGTGAGGACAGTAAATTGGAGTTAATGAATGAATGCACAGCAAAAGGCACTGCCTTAAATGAGCCCCCGTCAGTTCAGGGGCTCATGAAACATTATGTCTGGGTGAAGTACTGTGACGGGGTGCAGGTTAGCAGAGCCAAAGTGAGAATATTTGACTATAGACCCATGAACACACTAGGCCCACACACCGATCCCGCAAGATAGTATAAAATACGCCGTACAAAAAAAAAAAAAAAGAACCATCGAATAGTAAAACACAATCAACTCCCACAAATAACCATTCCCCCCCCCCCCCCCACCCCCCCAAAAAAAAATTGGGTCAGGGCTGAGAGGGGGGGGGGGGGGAGATGTGTCCGGAGATGGCTAATGGGACCAAGATATCCATCTCTCTCTCTCTCTCTCTCTCTCTCTCTCTCTCTCTCTCTCTCTCTCTCTCTCTCTCTCTCTCTCTCTCTCTCTCTCTCTCTCTCTCTCTCTCTCTCTCTCTCTCTCTCTGTGTGTGTGTGTGTGTGTGTGTGTGTGTGTGTGTGTGTGTGTGTGTGTGTGTGTGTGTGTGTAAGAGAGAGAGAGAGAGAGAAAGAGCAGTCACCTCAATATCACAAACCAGTACGCACCGATGCATACTATTGTCTTGTTTACGTGACTGAACACTGTTTCGTTGAGGATATAACATATTTACGCTACGCTGAGATTTTCAAGCAGGGTCAACGTCGCCAAGCCACAGGACCAGGAATCCTTCACTAGTAATTTGTCCCCATTTCAGTAAGTTTTTTCCCACAGAGTAGTGGCTGTCACGGCCTTCGGTCGTTCGTAGGGTTCCTGGACTTCTGCTCCAAACAGGGTTTTTACCACCACGCTCAGTAGGTCATCGTTTTATTTGTAACCATAGCTAGGTGCTGGCCTGCGATTTCGGACCTTGCGAGTGAAAGCCGTAAGGTCCAAAATATCAGCCCAGCACACACATGTCTGAAAGGCGGAAAAACTTAAGGGAAGAAAAGTTTGCTCAGTCTATCAGCTGAACAAACCTTTTGTTAACTCATTTCAGCCCGACGGCCGTATTTCCCAAATTTCGGAGGAGTCATCTAATGACAATGTTCCAGTCGCAAGAGATGGGTCGACCATGATAATTCAAGGGCAGTGCCAGATTAGCTTGGCGCCTATCGGCGCCAAGCTAATCTGGCACTACCTTTGAATTATCATGGTCGACCCATCTCCTGCAACTGGTGCGTCAGGGCTGAATGGGTTAGCCATTCGTTGCTTTGGCGTATGTTTGTTTGCGGTGACGTGGCCTTTTAGCAGAGTTTTGATGTTTCTTTTTGTTGCTTCTGAAGTTTTCGACGTTCTGTTACATCTTGACTATTCCTGACACTACCGCTCGGGGGATACGTTGCGTTTTTAAAGTACCATTACGCAAAAATCTGAAGACACATTTCAGCACCATTTGTGTTTGTCATGCCTTGTCGACACACCTAATGAACTTTAACAGCAGTATAGACACGCAGCAAAAGCACACGTGTAAACGCACTTCTTTATTCTGCCCAGCCGTTAGCGTGACAATCTATAATTATTTAGCTGTTCTCGTACTGATAGGGTTGTATTTATAGAACGGAGTGGAGTCATTGTCTGCTTAAATCACAAAGACGACGTGTGCTGAACTGGATTCTCCTGTGTCTAAACGAACCATAACTAGACATGTGTGTAGCGTTTCGTTACCATCTGTTACAGAAGTGTATCTTTGAACAGTCAGTTACGGCGGTAATGGGCCTTTAACCTTTTGACTGCTGCTATACTGACTATGCCGCTCGGCTTTATGGAGATATAGTCCTATTAACCTTGCAATTTCAAACCCTTGAAGGAGCTCTGGGAATGACTTCTATATGTCCCCTAGGGTCCCAGCCCTTCACCAGACACAATGCCTACCCCGTCTAAGCTCCTACATCACCCGTATTGCCGTTTAAGGAACATAGGTGTAGATTCATATTTTTGTGTTTTGACAAACAGTCTCTCAAATGTGTCTGGATCCTTCAAACCACAAGCTTGTTTGAAGGGTGACAAACAGCAACGGAATGGAAATGGCCGCCTATTCTTGCACCAAACAGGCAAATTGACAATCACCTGTGCTCCCGGGTTTCGATTATACGCCGTCCCACAAAATGCAGCCTCTTGCTACTTTTTTTTTCAAAAGCTTTAATTCCTTCATCCCTGACGCACTACAACAGGAGATGGGTTGATCATGATAATTCAAGGGTAGTGCCAGATTAGCTTGGCGCCGACAGGCACTACCTTTGAATTATCATGGTCGATCCATCTCCAGCAACAGATGCATAGTCGTTAGATGACGCCTCCAAAATCTGGGAAATTCGTGCGTCGGGCTAAATGAGTTAACGGTCATTAGCCCTTAGAATAAAAGACCCATGCAGGGGCTTAAAGTATTTGCCTGTGGCTTTTCATTATTCTGGATATGCTATGCACACTCATCCGTTAGCACCTTGTATCTATGTTTTCAGACAGCCTGGTCGAAATTACAACAGTAGTCATTTTTATGTTTGTGAGCAGGCCCATACGATTTACCGTATATATTGAAACTGTACTTGGACGAAATATAACATAATAATTCGTTAATGTATATCACTGTTTCTTGAAATACTCGTGAAATCAATGAATAGCGTGTCAATTTGGTCAGCTGTGCCATCAGGCTGGCGAAAAATAATGGGATGAAACTCCACACTTCCTTGCAAGAATACATGACGTTATACGGTGACGCAACAATAAAACGTAATGAAAAACGTCGCCAAAAATGTTATGCAACATCTCAAGCTAAAATCGCAAAAGGAAACTCTGTCCCGTGGACAAAAGATGGTTCTTTGAACAGTTGAGTAACACAGTAGCATCCTGACGTATCCAGTGTGTGAGTACCTCTGCAGATTTCGAGTGTGCCCGTACCCATACTGTGAACTTATTCGTATCTTCTTGAATATATTAATTTCCGGTTTTCGTTTTGTATCGGCAACATTTCATAAAACCCAGACATTAGGTTAGGGTTGATGGACAACAGCAACATGTTTTCTCTGACTAACTTTTCATATTTTCATGTTTGTACTCTAACAGAGAGTATATAGGAATTCTGTTGGTGTCCACTCAAAAACATGCCTTCAAATTCAAAGAACCTACTTTATTTGCCACAAACAATGTAACACAACCCCAACACAAGCAAGCGTCTCACATTTTTTTCATTATCAGAGGTAAAAGAAAATATCCGAGGAAGGCTGGGAGAAAAGGTTGTGTGATCGAGTTATTCTAAGCAGTAGAACGCGTAGTTCACCACTTCTCCGCTGCTGACTATAAGAAGACGCGTAGTTACGCGTCTTTTCCGTCGAGCGTTATCGTTAGTACCAGTCAAGTTGTACATTGGTTGTACATTGCTTAACGTCCCGACAGCAACAAGACTTTCTCAGGACGTGCCTGCACTGCTTGTGAAAAAAAATAAACAAAATAAAAAAAAAAATAAAAAGAATATTGAATTTTTTCGCCAGCCGGTCTAATACGCTAAATAAACCTAAGACCATTTAGCAACACACATCCAATATCAAGAGCTACAAGCAGCGCAGACAGTAGGGAGAGTTTAAAACAGAAAAAAAAAATACAGGTGAATGGACCAAGGGTAGACAGAAACACATGCCCCAGAATAGAGGGGAAAACCCACCCTGTGGGGCTGACGAGGGTGACCCTGGGAACTAAAAAGTAGTTAACCCCACCCAAGTCCCCCAAGGCAGACCCGGGTGGGGGTAGTACCAGTCAAGGGGTACATGCGTTGTTACGCGTCTTGTCCGCCTAGCGGTATCGTTAGTACCAGTCAAGGGGGTAAACGCGTTGTTACGCGTCATTTCCGCCGAGCGGTGTTGTCGGTAGCGGCCAAGGGGTTAAACTCCACGCCTTGAATCGCATGTGTGCTGCTCTGTGAATTTGTCCCTCGCGTCCTTTAGCACAGATTGTAATGGAGAAACCCGTTTTCACCGTACGTCAGTATTTATTTCTTCTCGTCAGTTTAAAACAAGACTTCCTTTGCAGTAACTAGAGGAACTGAATGTTGTGCATTGATATATATATATATATATATATATATATATATATATATAATATATATATATATAATATATATTATACATCGTGAAAACAGCTTGCGGCCCAGAGCACCAAGCGAACTAGACCCATCTATGAAACCTTATTAGTGTCACTCAGTTTTAAACACTTCGCTGCCAGTAGACGCAGATTTTGTTTCTGAAATCTTTGTCAGTTCAAACCCAAACAGCCCTAGCCGTCTATGGATACGAAGTAGAGACAGCAAGAGGTATAGATCCTCTTGAACACCCGCTACTGTGGGGGCTCATGGGGTTCTATCCCTCTTGCAAAATAGATCGTGCTCACATTTTCTCGGCAGTTAAGGGGTTACAATGTTGACACTGTCTTCTTTTTTTTTTCTGTCCATCAGGTAAACTGCAGTGTCCGATGCATAAGACGCGCAGGTCAACAATCAGGATTTCCACGGCGAGAATTGAAGAAAATGTTCTCATAGAATGTTAGGGGGGGGAAAGGAAACTGTTAATGAGCATTCGACGCGAAACCTTTGTCTGACGTGTCAGCAGCCTATGTAAATCAATGCTCATGTAAATCAATGAAGGACCACTCTACATAAATAAAAGATAAGACGTGCTCAATTATGCAGATTGACTCAATGGACACAGCTTGTGAGAATCAGTGCAATTCTGTTGTAACATAGGGGTGCAGACTTATCCTTTGTCTGTTAGAAGCCCGTATCCGCAGCAGCAGCCGGAATCCAGACGCAAGACTGAGGTCAAGAGTCACAGTTTGGCTTTAAGATGGAGGCTGTGTCCGCAACGCCTGAATATCAGTCGGCAACGACGAGGCCGTGGAAGGAGACGCTGATACTGGCCTTCGTCTTTCTCCTCGTGTTCTCTCCCTTCCAGGCCATCCAGAACCTTCAGGTCTTAAGTTGCTTTATTGGCGTCGTTAACCCATTCAACCCTGACGCACCTCGACCGTGATAATTCAAGGATAGTGCCAGATTAGCTTTGCGCCTGTCGACACCAAGCTAATCTGGCACTACTCTTGAATTATCATGGTCGATCCATCTCGTGCAACAGGTGCATAGTCGTTAGATGATGCCTCCAAAATTTGGGAAATACGTGCGTCGGGCTGAATGAGTTAACATATATCTTACACATGAATTGCAGGCCCGTTGTGTTTATGTGTATGCGAGTCATTAGGTTGTATGTGTTTCTGTCAACGCACAACACCTTTTCCTAGCGTTTGTTCCATCCGCGGGTCATGTTTTGTTGAGTGTCAAATTCAAGATGGAAACGGTTGATCATCGTGAGTTCATCGTGACCCCCCCCCCCCCTCCCAAGAAAAAAACAACCAACTTGCACCCCCACCTCACCCCAAAAGCTTGCATTGTGTCATCAGGACATCAGCTGCCATTTTTGTGACTGCATCGCTCACTAGATCTAGAAAGAGAGGGTAGTAGGAGAGAAGGAGTGACAGACCTATCATTTTGAGCCTTCCACTGAACACCTACCGCATATATAGCAATAGGGACTACCCCCAGGCGCCCCGCAATCCGCTGGAGAATATCCTAACCCCCCCCCCCCCGCCCCCCCCCCCCCCCGCCCCCCTCCCCCCCCGCCCCCCCTCCCCCCCCCCCCCCCGAGGGGAGAGTAATACAAGAATATTCCCAAACAGACCTTGGACCTGCAGGGTAGATTTTTGTTTTTGCCGCCCACGACCGGTTTCGCCCCAAGGGAGGGCTCTTCAGGTAGGCATACGGCGCAACACCTGAAAATTGCAATCAATAGAGAGAGAGAGAGAGAGAGAGAGAGAGAGAGAGAGAGAGAGAGAGAGAGAGAGAGAGAGAGAGAGAGAGAGAGAGAGAGAGAGAGAGAGAGCAGCAGCAGCAGCATTTTGTTTGATATAGTGCGGATAACAGGCAGATGTGAGTACGAGATCCAAATCAAAATGTCCGAGTCGGTACGACAAGGACATTTTGATCGGGTCAAATAGTCACATCTGTCTGTTTTTCGGCACTATTTTCTGTCAACGTCAACTTTGAGAGTTCATTTTCGTGTCATCTGGTGTCCATCCTTCGACTGCCCAATGATAGTTGGTCATTTGCTACATCCCACTCTGGGAAGAAAACAAAATGTATCAATCAGTTCTGCAGATTCTTATGCATGGTAGTCTTGAGTATTAAAATGACACATCATCAGCTTTTTATACCCCCCACATTTTGGAAGATATATGTCACATATTTGGGCCATGTTTCAGAGAACTACCCATATGTGTGTTTTTTGTTTTGTTTTGGGGGGTTTTTTTTGGGTTTTTTGTTGTGTGTGTGTGTGTGTGTGTGTGTGTGTGTGTGTGTGTGTGTGTGTGTGTGTGTGTGTGTGTGTGTGTGTGTGTGTGTGTGTGTTGATGTCAAGGGTGAGCTTACCACACACAAAACATGGTTTGTGTGACCAAAAACTTGTACTGCTCTGAAGTGAAAATCCACTGTTCAACATACGTTATCGTCTTGATCTTTCAGAGCAGCGTTAATCAGCTGCACGGGCTGGGAGTCAGTTCGCTTGCCTGCCTGTACGGCTCCATGTTTCTCGTCAGCTTCTTCACGCCCACCATCGTGTACCACCTTGGGGTGAAGGTCACGATAATAATAGCCTGGATAGGACACATCCTGTACCTCGTCTGCAATTTCTACCCTTCGTGGATCACGCTCATACCGGGCTCTGTGATGCTAGGTTTGATCTCATGCCCCCTTTGGACTTCTGCAGAAACGTACCTGTCCTCGCTGTCGCGCAAGGCCGTGGAGCTGAGACTGAATCAGAAACCTAAGAAGGCCAACACGTTGCACGCGGCTTTCAGTCGTCTTGGTGGTGTGTTCAGTTCTGTCTTCACTGCTAGTCAGTTAATCGGAAACCTCGTGTCGTCTATCGTGATTTCCCAGTCGTCCCGCAACGAGACGGAAGTGACGCAGCGGGTGAAGTATTGTGGGGCCCAGTACTGTCCAGGGGAAGGGGAAGGTTAGTGTACTTTGTGTATTGTTCATCTTGCTGATACAGGGCCACCACTCCTTCGTCATTTGACGAAGGAGCATCGGCCCTTTTTCAACAGGATATTCCATGCTTTGACTTTTTTTTTGTTGTTTCAAAAACATACATTTATTGATGAAAGTAACCACACAGTTCAACACCACTTATAATGTTTAGTAACACTTCGGTGCCCCCCCCCCCCCCTCATTTGACTCTTCAGAGTTATTTAACCTTGAACAGTTTTAGTTTCAGACAAATGTTATGTTTACCTGTCTTGAACACGTCATTTGCAAGCACATACAACCTACTAAATTGTAGACGACAGTACCACCTAATTGGCCGCGGACACTTGAACGAATTATACCAATGCCAAGGCCATTCAATGTAGAACAAATAAACAAATGCAGTCTCTGACATCATACATACTTTAGCGAATATACATTCTTCAAAACCTGTGATTCAATATGATCACTAGTACGCGAGAGCCCCTCTACATTTTTTTTTTTTTTTTTTTTTTTAAACACTGTAACAAAGTGTAATCACGCATACCATTCTCAGACGTGTAAACCAATATTTCTTAACGGTAATGCGGGCTTGTAATTATGACTGTCGCAGATACCTGCATTGGTCAAAATTTGACCTCGCACACATTAACCCCGCTCCCACTCCCTCCCCCCCCCCCCCGCCCTCCCTCCCTCCCCCAAAAAATCACAATTACGTCATTCACTGCGTGTATGGCGTATCTCAGTGTCGCTGAAGAGCACGCATTAGAAACAAGAACACGTGTTATCTCTGTGAACTGTGATCTGCAACATGAAATTAACTACACTTTCTTAATTGTGTGTGCTGGTCTTGCTTTTTTTCATAAAAATTACTCGGCCAGCTCTGAAATGAAGTGCTTTTGATGTGCGTGTAGGAAAGCCCCTGCTTCGCCCCGAGCCCCGCATCATGTATATTCTGCTGGGCGTCTTCTTGGTGTCGGATGTCCTGGGGCTCATCGTCACCAGCAGGTAGGCTAGTTTTGTGGAATGGGAGCACGTGCAGTTCTTAGGTCTAGTAGACCATAAATGTATCACGCCAATACGCGTAACAAGCTATATGTCCGAGCTGAAGATGACCTAACCCATAATCTTGCCATTTAAAAACAAAAGACAGTACATATTCGAGAAAGGTAAGATTTTCAATGAAAATTTCGTTTTTTCTTTAAAACAATGGATTTAATGTATTTTGCCTTCACATGGAAACACTGAGTCCTCACAATGAAACAACAGCAATATATGGATCGACGATGACTGTTCAAGTGATTGACATTAACAACTTTGGGATGTATTTGTAAAGACTGCGGTACGCAGGTGTAGGTGAGATATCGACGATGATCATAAAAAGGCAATGCTAGATTGGCTTTTATTGGGGGGGGGGGGGGGGGGCTCTGCGTGCCTGATATGCTACTTTCTAGCCTCCAATAACATGAATCAAAAGGAGGTGTGGGGGGGGGGGTTGGGGATAAGCAAGCTATAACCAGATTAGTTTTGCGTTGGGAGGCGGGACGGGGCCGGGACTGGGACTGCTGCGTACCTGACATGTTACTTTCCGGAGACTAGCAAGTTACAGTCAAACTTCTAAAAGATCAAACGGTACAATCCAAAATCTTAAGAGATTTTGTTCTCCAACTACCTAACCCAGACATCCTTTTTTTTTCTTCAAAAATATTTTTTCGTCTATTTTTTTTCTCCAAAAGTAATGTGAAGGCAGGGCATGCTCAGCTCCCCCTTCCCCACCCTACTTCTTCAATATTTTGGCAGTCGGTAGCGACTTTTGTCGCAATGATTCTTACAGGAATCATGGCGAATAAAGTCGTTACCCATAGCCAGTTAAAGGGTTAACTCATTTGCGGCCAGCCGCATCCGGATGCGCGGCACAAGCCACGCATCCGGATGCGGCTGGCCGCGAATGAGTTAATGAAGATGGATATACATACCATTACAGTTCAACGTCCCCGAGTGCTGATTCGCATCCGAAAAATATTTTCTCTCAGGTTCCTGCCGAACCTCGTGCAACCCCAATACACGGGCAAGGAGATCTGCCGAAAGCTGAAGTCCTACTGGCTGGCTTTCAGACAACCCAAGCTGTGGATGCTGGTCCCGCTTTTTGCCTGTCGTGGCATGATCTTCACTCTCCATATCGGGCTCTTCACGGAGGTAGGCCCCTACGGTGGGAGCGGCCATTTTGTTTGAGTGCTGTTCCGTGATTCTGACCTGTCCCTTACAATGAAAATCTCTTGTTTCATCGATCACGCTTCTCATAAAAATGAACTTGGCTGTCATTTGCCTTTAAATCGCAGATCTGACGTGTGTGGCATTGATCGTTGGATGTCTGAGAATCACCAAATGATCGATTATTTGACCTTGTCTTCAAGGTCTAACGTCGTCGACACCAGCGTCACTCAATGTCTCCCATACCGTTTGCGTCACTGAGTAATCGCCTTATGAGACCCACCGAGGGAGTACACCACGCATACACTTATATATTCAAATGAGATACCGAGCATCTCAAGTACACATCTATTAAAATGAGATGCTAAGCATCGTATTTGAATACAAGTGACCATGTACTTGACGTGGTGTACTCCACAAGTACACTTCTATTCAAATGAGATGCTTATATCTCGCTTAAACGGAAGTGTACGTATGGTATCTGTCCGGGGAGATCACCCGCAAACGGTACGGGTATATTGCCATTGTTTATTACAGGCCTACGTCAGCTGTGCACTGGGTATCCATTATGTGGGATACGTGATGGCGCTGTGGGGTCTGACCACTATGGTATCTTCTGCTTTCCTGGGATATGCCGCTCGTTTTACAGGTAAACTGTGTGGCGTATCATTAACTCATTCAGCCGGACGGCCCTACTATTTCCCAAATGTTGGAGGCGTCATCTAATGACTATGCACCAGTTGTAGGAGATGGATCGACCATGATAATTCAAGGGCAGTGCCAGATTAGCGTGGCGCCGACAGGCGCCAAGCTAATCTGGCACTACCCTTGAATTATCATGGTCTACCCATCTCCTGCTGTAGTGGGTCAGGGCTGAAAGGGTCAATAAAATGTCACTACTCCCAAATGAAAATCAAGAAATTAGTATTTTCTCGTGGAAAATATTGCTTTCTTGATTTTATTAGGGGTATTGACTGTTTTGTTGTTTCCACTACCACTAAAATGTAATAATTGTCAGTGTTTGGGATTACTTTTTGTTTTACGTTTTGTTTTGTAGGGAAAGGTCGAAGGTCCTTCATACGTGTTTATGCCGCGTTTTTAGTTTTGTTTGAAGACCAGACCGTCACAAAAAAACAATAAAATCAAAAAATCATGCACGCTGAACTGTGTGCATACCTATGCAATTTGTCAACTGTTTATTGATGTGTTACCTATTATTTATTTATTTATTTATTTATTTATTTATTTATTTATTTATTTTATTTCTGTAGGTCGCCAGTTTTTGTGCGGCTTCGCTTTTGTGGTGGACACAGCCATTTTGGTGGCGATGCTACTGTGGCGCCCCAAGTCGGACTACCTTGCGGCCTTCCTGTGTCTGTCTGTGCTGATGGGCATTGTGGACGGCATCTGGACGGTGCAGATCAGCGGTAGGCGTTATACTTTATTTCTAGAACCCAGCTTTCCCATGTATTAACCCATTCAGCCCTGGCGCACTACAGCAGGAGATGGGTCGACCATGATAATTCAAGGGTAGTGCCAGATTAGTTTGGCGCCTGTCGGCGCTAAGCTAATCTGGCACTGCCCTTGAATTATCATGGTCGACCCTTCTGCTGCAACTGGTGCATAATCATTAGATGGCGCCTCCAAATTTGGGGAAATTCGGCCGTCGGGCTGAATGAGTTAAAGTCTTGCCTGCCTCTGACGATACACTACTGTTCGGCGAGAAAGACGCGCAGCTATGTCAGCGGCAGTAAATAGGGCTTATGACGTCTTTTTCTGATCACGGGCGACATGTGACACATGGATCCGACTATGACCTGATAGAACAGATTGAGAAGCTATAGTCTGTCTTTCATGAGTCACTGTCTGTCTGTCTGCCAGTCATGAGTGGGTAGGTTGGAGGGTGGTCACGTGGCTGAAGGGGTAGATTGATAGATGGATGGGTGGGGGTTTATTTTATCATTCGATATTGTACTGTACAGTTGAAGAAGGCAATGAATGCTCATTGCCAACTTCAGAATCAGAGACCACCACACGTATGCGCGTATTTTCTCTCGTTTTCCAGCTCTTGTCGCTGTCATGTTCCCGGCTATAGTGGACTCGGCTTTCGCTGTAAGAGGTACCTGGGTAAGCCTGACCGTCAGCTCCTCCTGGCTCGCAGCCAACTACCTGTGCCCTGGGACTCGCATCTACATCGCCCTTGGTCTGTTGGCCGCTGGGCTTCTGGGATACATCGCCGTGGAGGTCACCCATAGGAGGAACCTGAAATCGTTCGACAGAGACGAGCACGAGTACATCCTCTTGTCGACTAACGGTCAACGGGAAGACATCGAGGACGATGATGTTATGAGAGAGGGTGAAGGGACAGAGGAGACTTTGTTCGACGCGAGAGTTGAAAGGAGGGTGGTGGGTGGGAGCCGCAGCGGCAGAGGTGAACGTGGAAGGCATGCAGCTTCGGCCAGGGGTAGAGACGATGCCTCGAAGAGCAGCCATGGCAGGAAGGGAAAAATCGGAGGCACCTTGGCATTGAAGGATGACGACGACGATTTAGAGACATTTTTCGATCCGACAGCAGATGCAAAGATGCTGGGAAGTGCCGAAAACGTTGCCAATGGGAGCGTTGCTTAACCCTTTTGCTGTCGGAACACGAGAAGAGCCCAACTGCAAGAGGCCTAGATCCACATGAGTCCCCGCAGTTGCGGGGGCCCATGTGGATCTATGCCTCCTGCTGATCCAGTTTTGTATCAGTGTTGGTTGAATAGACGAGGTATAAGGAATTTCATAAAGATGTCAGAAACGATCTGCATCCATGAGCCTTAGCCCATTCAGCCCTGACGCACTACAGCAGGAGATGGGTCGACCATGATAATTCAAGGGTAGTGCCAGATTAGCTTGGCACCTGTCGGCGCCAAGCTAATCTGGCACTGCCCTTGAATTATCATGGTCGATCCATCTCCAGCAACAGGTGCATAGTCGTTGGATGACGCCTCTAAAATTTGGGATATACGTGCGCCGGGCTGAATGAGTTAAAGGTCCCCGAACCGTTTACGGGTGCACTTCCCAGATAGACCCACTCGGGGAGTACGTATTGCCACCACACGTATACGATTTTTAAGTCCCTTCTATTTATGGAAGGAACTTTTTAGAATGGGTCGCGGTGGGGCGAATTTAATAGCATGTTCATGATGTCAAACCTCGGACAACTGAAGTAACGAGATAAAAATTACATCATGTATAGTTACGCTAATCTCGCTGCTCAACGTACATTTGGCGCGAAAGGTCGCGCGTGCGTGCGTGTGTGTGTGTGTGTGTGTGTGTGTGTGTGTGTGTGTGTGTGTGTGTGTGTGTGTGTGTGTGTGTGTGTGTGTGTGTGTGGACACGAGAATCTCAGATATTAATGTACGTACAAGCTTGAAACTTGGCGAAATACTGTGTTTAAGGGGTGGCTAAGAGAGCCTGCGAGCATGTTGTGACTGGATATCTCATTGAAAACATAAAATGCCGTTTATAGAAAGTCAGTTGATCCAGATTAGGGTCTGTCATTTTTGTCATATTTACTTGAACGTTTGGATATAGCTAGTTTGGAGAAGGACATTGGATGAGTTCGTTAGCAAGCTTTGTACCTCTTCAACTTGTTGATTAATAACTAATTCATTTTGTAAGTTTGGATCCACTATATACTCGCATCGGTCAGCCCTGGAAGAGATTGTGTGAAACAGAACAGTCAGCCCTGGAAGAGATTGTGTGAAACAGAACAGTCAGCCCTGGAAGAGGCTGCGTGCCTTTCGGATGAGTGACGTAAAACATCAATTTCCTCACTGTGCACACGGCGTCGTGAGACTAGCGATGTCATGACGTCATGTTGCTGCTCGTGTTATTCTTCAGAATTCCTGTCACTACTCCAGCCCACAGAGCGTAGTAATGGCGGGAAGCGCCATGTGTCCGCCTTATATTTGCGTGTGCCGGCGTGTGTGTTGATAAGAGGTTGGCTTAGAGAGGAAGGAAATGGATCATAAGGATAAGCTTCAAAATATGAACAACTCTGAATGTTCCTAA
This sequence comes from Semisulcospira habei, assembly GCA_036245525.1. Taxonomy (NCBI): domain Eukaryota; kingdom Metazoa; phylum Mollusca; class Gastropoda; family Semisulcospiridae; genus Semisulcospira; species Semisulcospira habei. Next base: position 95,105,049 of record BTPG01000007.1, on the reverse strand, counting down.
AAGAAAAACGCATGTGAGCTTCAAACACAGTACGGTTGACCACGGGATAAAATCCTGATCTTGTTCAGTAGGAGACATTTGAACATCGGAATCAGGTCAAAGACAAAAGGTAGAGACCCTTGACAGCGAAGACAGCTCTCATATAGAAGGGACTTTGTGGGTTATGATTTATCTTATCTTGTTTCAAATGAGGTGCTAAACATCTCAGATACACATGTACATACACGTGCACTTGTATTCGAATGAGATGCTAAGTATCTCATTTGAATAGAAATGTACTTGTTGTGTACTGCCCGGATAGATCTAAATGGAGAGTATACCCGAAAACGGTTCTTTATGGAGATGCCCAATTCAGGAATCGTCATCAGAAGACTGCACAGATCTGGAGATCAGCCACGATAATTCAAAGGTGGTTCTTTAACAGCTTGGCGCCTGCAAAAACATTTTGCCGAGGACAGCCGATGGTGTACAAATAGAAGTGTTCCTCGAGCCCGGAAGGAATTGTCATCCAAAGACTGCATTACACTTCTGGTGATCAACGATGATAGTTCAGTGGTGTTTCCGTAATAACTTGGCACCTACGAAAATGCTGCCGAGGACAATATTACTGCTTGATGCACTGACCGCTTAGGAAATTGTCGTCTGAAGACTAGCTGCATTACTGTTTCAGGAGAAGACCAACGATAATAGTTAAAGCTTTCCCCTCTCCCAGCTTTATTCCCCACCCCCACCCCACCCCTCAGCCACCCCACCACCAAACAAAAAAGAAAAGAAATGTCCTCCCCTCACCTGTAAATGATTTTCAGCCGGTGAAAAGTATGATAGTAGCTGGTGTCGTTCTTCCTTCTTACTCTTTCTCTTCCACTCCTCTCCCTCCCCCATCCCCATCCCCACCACCACCAACCCCCCCCCCCCCCCCACCCCATCTGTCTTTGCTGTTTTACATGTTGATGAAAAGGATGCAATTCATTTCGAGAAGCTATAACATTATGCAGTAATAATATTTCGAAATACATGCATTTAAAGACATCTTTATTTCTTACAAAACTGATCAGACGATCGTATTTTTGACGTCTTAAACTATGCATA
>BTPG01000007.1:95081460-95098960 GCA_036245525.1 Semisulcospira habei | reverse complement strand
TGGTCTTGCTTTATATTGGCCCCTTGTCGTAGGTTTATTTAACGTATGGACCGGCTGGCGACATACATTCAATATTCTGTTTAGGTTTTTTTTTCACAAGCAGTGCAGGCACGTCCTGAGAAAGTCTTGTTGCTGTCGGGACGTTAAGCAATGTACAATCAATCAATCAATTAGACCGGCTGGCGACATACATTCAATATTCTGTTTAGTTTGTTTTTTCACAAGCAGTGCAACCTCTCTCTCTCTCTCTCTCTCTCTCTCTCTCTCTCTCTCTCTCTCTCTCTCTCTCTCTCTCTCTCTCTCTCTCTCTCTCTCTCCAGCTGCTCTTCGGAGCAAGGCGCATCATAACATCGCTCCGTCTTCAAGTGCCAATTGTGTTCGCAATGTTTGGTTGTGATGTGAGATTTTTGCCCCAGTGACTTGCGATAGTAACTTCTGCTGGACTGTGATTTTTAATTCGTGTGACTTTCATATTTCGAGAGTTATTAACCTTTCATTTCTTCATCATTGTTTCTGTTGGATACTTCGAGCCGAGGGACAATGGACTCTTTGCTTCTGTTTCGCTTGGCGCCAGCCTGGCGTGCCGGCCGTAAGTAACCAGCTGCGTTATCTCATTAGTATCGGCTTACTCCCCCTGGGTCTGGCCTTTGCTCCAGCCGCTTTTCCAGAAACCAGTGTCAGAGTTGGGAGATGTTTATAAACCTTGACAGGCGAGATAACCTGAGGTCGCAGACACGGTCCCTGCCGGCTGGGATGGTGATGAGTGATACTTGGGGAATGAAGAACTAAATGTTCCTAGTATATAGTAAGCTAAATGGTCCCTATGTAGCTCTGTGCCTTTCATGCATGTTCAGAGGAGGGTGAATGGAACCAGTTCAGCTTGAGTAGAAGAAGTACATTATAGCTGGAAGGGTCCAGAAAGCAGTATTGGGAAATGGATTTTTGGAGTGTTTTAGCTCACGCCTACTCCACAGATTTTGGCGTGCGCTTGTAAGAGACAAATGTATTCGACTGTGTGCGTCAAAGAGCAGCCGTGAGCTATCAAGGCGTGCGTGGAGTGCCGGTCTGAGCAGAGTGGCCAGACCAGATCAGTAATCATCATGTCACCTCGAAAGTAGTAAGACAGCTCAGTGATGACACCATCCCTCAACCATGTCAGGCCCCAAAACCCGTTCCTTTTATGCCAAATTCCAGTGCCCACTCGAAACCCCCGCCCAGTCCCCACTCGAACCCCTGGAGGAGATCACTGATACCAATGATCCAATCCAAAAACACTTCCTGACCGACCCCTCCAGAGTCTTCGCGTGGAGACTAGCTCTGCACGAACGCTACATCGCCCATCCAACCCCCGGAGTATCAGCGTCATGGGAAGACCGTAACAAAAACAAGAAAACCGTCGACACCCCCATCCAACCCCCTTACTCTGATGATTTGAATAATACCCTTATACAAATTTCAGATGGAACCCCTGGGGTGTTGTCACAATTACCGTGTTCTACACGTCATATCTTATCAGAATACAGGGAAAAGACTGTAAGTGGTGGATAGACTCCCATCATGATGAATTTCAGCCTGTCCAAGAAATGGTGGATGAACTTGAAGCAAGTCGCACTGATCTTTAATCCCAGTGCCCTTTCTCCCCCCAGACCCCCTCACCATCGTCAATCAGACGACAGCGCGCTGCCAGCATTGCCTGTAGTCCACCCTCCACTCAGTCCTGCGATCATACTTCTCTACTCGAGGCTATAACCACCGGCTCTTCAACAACGATAACAAGTCGATGATGCTCCGCCCTCGTCCACCCAAAACACCATCGGTCTTGAATATGACATCGAAAATCCTTGCTTGGGGCAAGTCTCGTCTAGCCCCTCCCCCTCCTTCCTCTCGATCCTTCGCCTGACGTCACCCAGGACACTCCCCCGCTGAAAGCCACGCCCATAACACCCGGCGGCGAGAACTCGGTTTCTGTCCTAGCCCCACCCAACACTAATCCCTCTTCGGCTAGAGTGATTAACACGACGAGCACAAGCGATGACGTTGGCGTCCGTCAACAAATTGACCCTGCATCGCCTGATGAGAAAAACGGTACAGCGTCACCCTCTGGCCAAATCCACCACCCCTGTGCGTCTCAGATTGCATCATCCCCACTGTTGTCCATCCTGCAACAACAGCTAACGGAAGCCACCGTCTGCATCCAGGAACTTAGAACTGAGCTGCAGACGGTCAAACAGGAGCTGGCTACTGTCAAGCAACAGAATGCATTGCTCAGCGCCAGACAGGACAACCTTGACTGTAACATCAGGGACAACGAAGCCAAATTCAAGCACGGCCTCCAAGCTGGGGACCAGTCCCTACGAGACCACGCTACTTCAACTGACAAGGCGGTGGAGAAGCTGGCTCGAGAACAGAGCGCCCTGTCCACACAAGTTACGAAACATGCACTCAGCAAGGACACACAGCTCCGTACGCTGAAAAAACAAGTGGAGTCTCTGATGTCATCTTCACTGCCTGTCCAAGCGCATGGTACAAACAAGTCCCCACCACGCCCTCCATCACCCTCTAGCTTCAACAATCACCCCAGGGTACAGATCGAATCATCGGCCGCTAGCACTCCAGTGACTGCACAGCGCGCGCCGTCATCAAGCGGCTCAGCGGCTACTGTGGCCACCCGTAATCGCTTCGCAGTCCTCGCCACCGACGAAGAAAATGACGAAACCTCATGCGGATCATCCCAAGATGATATGCAGACATCCCCCAAAGCCACCCCCGCGCAGCCTGCTAAGACGCCGTACGACCACCTCTGCAACATGAGCATTAGGCCTGACTCGAACGTTCTGCTGCTCGGTGACTCCGTCATGAAGCGAGTCAGCGAGCGAAAAATGTCGAGTACAGACTGCAGCGTGCAGAACCTGGCTGTATCCGGCCTTTCAGTCGAGGCTTTGAGCAAATGGCTGACCCACCTCACCCCTACGCCACGTATCCGGCACGTGGTTTTCCACGTAGGAATCAACAGTTGCAGTGTCAACCAGTGTCCAGTTGCAAGTGACACGTGGCTACAGTTAATCCGTCTGGTGTCCGCCGCCTTCCCACGTGCCACGATCCAGGCCTCTTCCATCATCCCTCCCTTCAGCAGTCACCACGCCCTGTCACGACTTGCGCGCCTGTCCAACTTCAACCTAAAACAGGCCTGTCAACTAACAAACACTCAGTTTGTTGACCATACCTCTACCTTCCTGACCAAAAACGGCGCCCCCAAGCAGGTCATGTAAGCTTGGCTTGACTTCGCGAACGAAGATTTTATAGGAGTTGCCCACGACGTCTGCAGGCTTGTTCGTGGCTGCGGAGGCCAATCCGAGACAGGCAGGTTCGACCGCAGTGGCTGCAGGGGAAGGTATGGTCAGGGTTCTGAGCTGCGGCATCTCTGTTTTTTCTCCTGAGCCGCTTGTCCTTAAGGCTAGCTCTGTGAGAGTCCTCAAAGGAGACAGCTGCCTTGTAAATGGTGGAGCGCCAGGTGTCACGGTCCGCAGCAAGCGAAGACCACTGGTGGTGGTCGATTTGGCAGGCACTAAGTGACTTCTTGAGACAGTCTTTGTATCTCTTTTTTGGTGCCCCTCTGTCACGGTGTCCAGTAGCAAGCTCGCCGAACAGGGTGATCTTTGGTAGGCGATGATCCTCCATCCTGGAGACATGCCCCGCCCAGCGGAGCTGTGTCCGCAGCAGCAAAGCCTTGATGCTCACAGTTTCAGCCTGTTCAAGGACCTCGACGTTGGTGACATAGTCACTCCAGTGAATGCCCAGGATGGTACGCAGGCAGCGCTGGTGGAAGCGTTCGAGGAGTCGTAGTTGGCTTCGGTAGAGTGCCCAGGACTCGGAACCATACAGCAGGGTGGTGAGGACCACAGCTCTGTACACGCTGATCTTGGTGCCTGTTTTCAGCTGTTGATTGTGCCACACCCGCTTGAAAAGTCGCCCGAAAGCGCTGTTCGCTTTTGCCAGCCTGCTGTCAAGCTCCTTGTCCAGCTTGGCGTCCGACGTGATAACGCAGCCAAGGTAAGTAAACTGGTGCACTGACTTTAGTTCAGTGACGAGGGCACTAAGCTGATCGCTCTCAAGATCCGTTACGGCGACCCTCCCCGCGGCCCCTACCACCAACAGAGAGACGCCGGGGGCCACAGTCAACGGGGCGCGTCCAACCCACTTATCAGCCGTAACGGGTCACGTGGCGAGAGCGGGCAAGGGGACTCGTCATCAACCAGTGGCGGATCGCAGCACGTAATGTCTGCCGCCCCGGGCCGCCTGCAGTCCTCGCCAACCACACGCCAAACGTCGACCAGCCAGCTTAGCCAACCGCCATCGAGCAACGTGTTGGGGCGACAAAATCTCCAAGTCCCCCAGCTCCTCTCTTCAGATTTCCCGCCACTAGTGCCAGCAAGAACTCCAGTGGCCGCACCTCCCACCAACGCCTGGTTCCAGAGTCAGGGAGCGGAGACCAAGACGGCCCTGGATCCCCAACACCTGCTCCAGTTGCTGGCGCAGTTTCTTAGGCCGTTTGTCTGAAGGACATCCCGCTACCTCTTTTACTTCCACGGCCAAGCTGCACAGGCTTTAGAATCACATCTCTGCACTGTGTACACACGGAGAGCGATGGATGGACGTTTACTGCTCTAAGGTTTTGTCTGATCAGTTTTCGCCCTGCAGGGCGCACAACTGCTCGGGAATTGCCTTTCTGCTTTCAGGGTCAATCAGTCGCTCCTACCGACTTGGCGCTGGAAGTAAAAAGGGTATGTGTGTACAAACCCGTGGGTCGTGTGTGTGCATGTGTGTGTGTGTGTGTGTGTGTGTGTGTGTGTGTGTGTGTGTGTGTGTGTGTGTGTGTGTGTGTGTGTGTGTGTGTGTGTGTGTGTGTGAGAGAGAGAGATGGTATGAGTTTGCGTGAAGGTGTCATCAAACTCGCTTGTTTAATTGGCATAAACTCGGCGACGACTTACTCAGGCTAGCTGCTGATGGTTGTCATAGTTACTATGGATTAACCGATTTTTTGGTGACAGAGACACATGAACGATGACCACATCTGATGACAGAGACACATGAACGATGACCACATCTGATCATTAGTGCACTACTGCTCTGTGAAACAGTGTTTCTAGTACAGTGAACAAACCGTAAACTATCCGTGTAATGTTTTATTAATGACCGGAATCCGCTTTGTCGGACAGTCGGAACACCCGACTCACAGTGCACGATCATTGCGTGAACTCTTTTGACTAGTAACCTTACTTAAGTTCTCAAGTGACTGAGATTATCGCCTGTCTTACATTTTCAATGAAAAGCGAGTGTGTTGTTATAACATATGGACTTCGTTACACACGAATTCTGACATAAACCCTTTCTTTATAGCGGGTTTTTCTCAGATCGTACACTTGTCGTTTCTTACTCTTTACTGCAAGTTTTTGTTTTTGTGCTCTTTGCGTGTGCTGTAATACACGGTTTCTGGCGTGAACCGCCGTTCAGCTGACGTACTGAGACTAAAGTCGAATTAGTCTTTATTTGTTTCATCTGATATTTTACTTGTACATGTAATTTCTTTCCTGGTTTAACTGCGTAACCTTCTACTATTTGTATCCTGTACCTTAGTTTTGCCCCCTGGTTCTTTACCTTATTAGTCTTTATTTGTTTCATCTGATATTTTACTTGTACGTGTAATTTCTTTCCTGGCGTAACCTTCTATTTGTATCCTGTACCTTATTTTTGTTTCCTGGTTTTTTACCTTATTATCTGAACATGATTTATACAACTATGAACAGACCCTCGAAAAAAGGCCAACAATTTCGTATCGGTCACCTAAATATCTACCACCTGGCAAACAAAGTTCAGGATGTCTGTGTTTATGTTAATACCCCCAACTATTTCCATCTCTTCGGTTTAACTGAGACTCGTTTGGCCGCCCACATCAGTGATGAAGCCATCGCCATCCCGAATTATTCTATTATCAGGAGAGACTCGTCAGTACAGGGTGAGACAGGTGTAGCGATATATATCCATCAATCCATTCTACACATAACCCGCAGGCGACAAGACCTAGAAACTGGTGATGTAGAATGTATTTGGGTAGAAATCAAAAACTCTAAATCCCCGCCCTTACTTGTTGGGTTTCTGTATCGAAACCCCGCAGCCACCTTTGAGTAGTACGATAGCTTTTTACACATGATCGATAAAACAGACATTCACAACAAAGATGTTCTCCTTCTTGGATATTTTAATATTGACTTTCTTAAACCCCATCCATCATGGGAATGTACTACTACCCTTGTCGGTCTTCACCAATTGGTAACATCGCCCACCAGAATTACGCCATCATCAGCCACTATTATAGACCATATTTATACCAACAAACCTCAAGCAGTTAGCAACACTCAAGTAAATAGTCTTAATGTAAGTGACCACTATCCTGTTAGCTGCACATGGCTGTCAAAACTTCCAAAGGTAAAAAAGCAAGTCCACACTTGCATAACTTACAGATCGTTTAAAAAATTTAATGAAAGTGTTTTCTTGGCTGATTTAGCCACCGCACGATTCATCAACGTGTATAACGATAGTGACCCAAATAAAGCATTAGATACCTGGTACCGGATTTTTCTTGGTGTGCTGAACAAACACGCGCCTCTGAGACACAAAAGAGTGAAATACGCTACCGTTCCACCATGGCTGACTGCGGATCTGACTGAGGCAATGGAACATAGAGACCAGCTGAGAAGCGAGAAGCGGTTTACTGAATACAAAACACAGCGTAATCGTGTTAAATATATGGTTTTAAATGCAAAGAGATCTCTTTTCGATAAAGTAGTTAAACAAAGCAAAGACTCATCTACTGTATGGCGTGCCATTAATTTAGTAACTAGAGGTACAAATAAAAATAGTGCGCCTATATCACCCCACCTCACTGCAAATAGGTTTAATGACCACTTTACCTCTATAGCCGAATCGTTAATCCCAACAGGAAATAACTCATGTGAGTATGCTTGTCCAAATGTGCTAGTACACCACTGTAACCGGGAAAATACGGACAATGAACCATTCACGATACCGCCTATAGCAGTGCACGAAGTGGGTAAATTAATTTCCTCGATGGAAAATAAAAAGTCATCCGGGCCTGATGAGATCAGCTCAAAAATACTCAAGATATCTCTTCCATATATCGTCGAAAGTATTACATATATTTACAATCTCTGTATAAACCAAAACTCTTTTCCGGACGCATTTAAAGACGCAAAAGTGATCCCCCTACCAAAATCGAAAGATCTGAGTGAAATCAACAACTTTCGCCCCATATCACTATTACCTGTTTTGTCGAAGCCTTTAGAGCGGCACATCCATATGCATCTATCTGAATACTTAGAAAACCAAAATCTCATCCATTCACTGCAGTCAGGCTTCAGACCAAACCATTCCTGTCACACTGCCTTGATAAGGATGGCAGATACCTGGTTATCATCTATTAATGATTCCAAACTAACAGGTGTAGTGTTCTTAGACTTCCGGAAAGCCTTTGACATGGTGAACCATGACATACTTATAAAGAAAATATCCTCATATACTAAAAGCGCAGCCGTGTTTTTCAAATCCTACCTAGAAAACAGAAGACAAAAAGTTCTCCTTAATGGTACATATTCTAGTCACTGCAAAGTAAAGCATGGCGTGCCCCAGGGCTCTATTTTAGGCCCTCTTTTATTCTGTTTGTTCATTAACGACCTTCCACTCACAATTAGTGATGAAAGTGTTGCATGCGATATGTTCGCTGATGATGCTGCGATACACACTCCCGATAAGGATTTGTCAGTAATTGACACGCGCCTACAAAACACATTACAGGACATTAACAGCTGGTGCAGTAACAATTCCATGATCTTAAACCCTGCAAAGACTGAATGTATGGTTGTAAGTACCCGCCAAAAGCACCAGCTCGGCACTCTCTCACTCAGCTTGTCCCTTCAAGGCAAATCTATCAGCCAGGTAACGGAACATCGTCTTCTCGGCGTTACTGTAGATAACCAGTTTAAATGGCAATGCCATCTTAGTAATATATGTAAGACAATATCAAAGAAACTGTTTATCTTATCCAAGTTAAAACATATAGCTAATGTAGAAACACGAAAACTGTTCTTCAACGCCCACATCAGGTCACATATAGATTATGCTTCTACGGTGTGGGATGGCGCAAGCGAGGTCCAGTTAAAGAGACTGAACTCTCTTCATCGTAGAGCCACGAAGCTTATCCTTTCAGACCCTAACTCAACAACGGATAATAAACTGAAAACCTTAGAATTTCTCCCCTTGAAAAAACATTTATTATACAATAATTGATTGATTGATTGTACATTGCTTAACGTCCCGACAGCAACAAGGCTTTCTCAGGACGTGCCTGCACTGCTTGTGAAAAAAAAAAAAACTAAACAGAACATTGAATGTATGTCGCCAACCGGTCAAATACGTTAAATACACCTAACACATGGGGCCTAAATAAAGCTAAGGCCACATCCAATATCAGGAGCTACAGGCAGTGCAGACAGGGAGAGTTTTAAAAAGGCAAATACAGGTGAATGGACAAAGGGTAGACAGAAACACATGCCCCAGAATAGAGAGAAAAAAAACCCACCCTGTGGGGCTGACCAGGGTGACCCTGGGAACTAAAAAATACCTAACCCCACCCAAGTCCCCCAGGGCAGACCCGGGTGGGGTTATTATACAATAAGGGAATAACGATATTCAAAGTATTGAATAACAGACTCCCCGAGTATATTAAAAAAAAAAATGTTTTCCCTCACGGCATCAACATTCTCCAGATCAAGGCAGTCCATTACTGTGCCACGACCTAGAATCGATCTCTATAAGACAAGTTTAGCATTTTCAGGTGCTAGCATGTGGAACACATTGCCCAAACATGTTACAACATCAACAACGCTTTCGTCTTTTAAAACCGCTCTCTTCAAGTACCTCACCTCAGCATCGTAAGATTTTCACAGCAATCTGCACTTGCAGTGTACGATTTTCCCCTTTCTAACTCTTCAATTCAGTTATATTTTCAGTTAATACAAGATGCTAATGCTGCATGTATTGTGTGTGTGTGTGTGTGTGTGTGTGTGTGTGTGTGTGTGTGTGTGTGTGTGTGTGTGTGTGTGTGTGTGTGTGTGTGTGTGTGTGTGTGCGAGTGCGTGCGTATGTATGGAGATTTATACCATTACAATTGTGTGTATGTGTGAGATTTTCTATGTTTATTTCTACTTTTTCAATGATTTCTTCTTCTTTATTAAAACTTTATATTTCAATTTTTCGTTAGTTATATATTTAGTTTTTCCCAATTTAATGATAGTATTTTGTGATTTGTGCATTATATGTAAAGTAGTTTAGCAACGGCAAGTTCGCAAAATGGTTTCACCAAAACTTTCACCGTTGTAAAATAAAGAATCATTGTCATTGTCATTGTCATTCTCTCTCTCTCTCTCTCTCTCTCTCTCTCTCTCTCTCTCTCTCTCTCTCTCTCTCTCTCTCTCTCTCTCTCTCTCTCTCTCTCTCTCTCTAACTTGAACGTACTCATTTGAGGCCGGAGTGTGACTGTATAGTGAAAGTTTTCGTGAACTCTTAGTTATCTAAATTGTTTTTCTTCTTCTGTACAAAGATCAGTCGTACAGACGTATAAGAGAAAGGATAACTATTGACTATTGACTTTATAAAAAGGTCTTTTGTCGTCGTGTGTACACTAGTGTCTATATACAAAGAACAATATGGCGAGTGGATCCACTGGCACAGCCACTCATAAACTGAAAGTCGGACATTTAAATGTGTATCATTTATATCCGAAAGTACATGATGTCTCCTTGTTTCTGAACCAGCCGTCACATTTCCACCTCATTGGTCTCACTAAATCTCGTCTGGACTCTCGAATCACTGACGCATGTGTCAGTATTCCGAATTGTTCTTCTTATTCGACGTGATGCAACTTCTCCTGGTCATACTGGACTAGCTGTTTATGTGCACAGCACTGTTCAGCACAGGGTACGCAGACGTCATGATCTTGGAATCCACTTCTTCCAAAACCCTCTACGCTACCATGAACACACTCCTAGGCACTTCTAAAGACTCTCCTCTTCCCAACACACACAGCAAAGAAGAACTTCCGTCCGCTTTTTCCCTCCTATTTCTCCGACAAAATCCAAACTCTGCGCAACACACTCGACACTCTGCCTTCTCCGCCTTGCCTTCCTCACCCCCCCCCCCCCCTTTTCCGGCACTCCCCTCTCGTCCTTCCGCCCCGTCTCTCAGGATGAAGTCCTCAAGACCATAAAACCTGCGAACTAGACCCCCTCCCAGCTTCCCTCTACCGGGACGGCCTCCCAAAACTTTTGCCCTTCATTACCGACACCATCAACACATCTCTAGAGAATGGCTCCGTCCCCAATATCTTCAAGTCCGCCATCGTCCGTCCTCTTCTAAAAAACACAACCTTGACCCAAACGAACTCAAGAACTACCGCCCAGTCTCCAATCTCTCTTTCCTGTCCAAGCTTCTTGAGAAGGTTGTCCTCAACCAACTCAACCTCCACCTCGCCGACAACAACCTCCTCAGTCCCTTCCAGTCTGCCTATCGCAAACATCACAGCACTGAAACAGCCCTTCTACATATCCTTAACGACCTGCTTCTCTCCACTGACTCGGGCAACATCTCCCTTCTTACGCTACTCGATCTCTCTGCCGCCTTCAACACCATAGACCACTCTATCCTCCTCCACCGCCTTCACCACTCCTTTGGCATCACTGACTCTGCTCACTCCTGGTTTCTCTCCTATCTCTCCGACAGACAGCAGTCCGTCACCATCGACGGCGTCTCCTTCAACCCAGTCAGGCTCTCCTGCGGCGTTCCACAGGGGTCCGTCCTGGGCCCGGTCCTTTTCACACTCTACACCTCCCCCTGTCCAACATCATCCAGTCTCATCACATACACCACCACCTCTACGCTGACGACTCACAACTACTAGACAAAGACAAACTCGACAACACTCAGACACTACTGACTCGCACGGCTGACTGCTATGAAGACGTGAAAAACTGGATGACAGCAAACAAGCTCAAACTGAACGACGACAAAACGGAAGCCATGCTGGTAAGCACTCGCCAGAAACTTTCCCAGCTCCCTCCCTCCCTCCACCTTCAACTCGACAGCACCCCCATCTCCCTCTCTGACTCGGTCAAGAACCTTGGCGTTATCCTCGATTCCTCTCTTTCCATGACCTGCTTCGTCTCGGCCACGGCCCAGGCATGTTATTTCCACCTCCGCCGTATCAGTCAGATCAGAACATACCTCACTACCGAAGCTGCCACCAAACTCGCTGTCTCTCTCATCTTATCTCGCATCGACTACTGCAACTCTCTCCTTTCCGGCCTTCCTCACTCCACCACTCTCACTCTCCAGCGCGTCCAGAATAATGCTGCCCGCCTCGTCCTCAGAAAGATAAAATCCGACCACATCACTCCCCTGCTCAAGCTCCTTCACTGGCTACCCATCCCCCAACGCATCCAATACAAGATTCTGTCTCTCTGCTACAAATCCCTGAACAACTACGCTCCTGCCTATCTCTCCAACTTACTTCACCCCTACACTCCTCCCCGCTCCCTCCGCTCCGCCTCCGACCCTCTCCGCCTCCTCATCCCCCGCACCAAACTCAGCACTTTCGGCCCCAGCTCCTTCTCAGTATACGGTCCATCCGCCTGGAACACTCTCCCACTCTCTCTCCGTCAGAAACACTCGCTCTCCTCCTTCCAGTCCGCCCTCAAAACTCACCTCTTTCAACAGTTCTAGCACTATATCACCACACTCCCCACCCCAAGCTGACCGTCGTAATGTATTTTTCACTATTTGTGTTACGTGAGTCATTGTCTAAAGCGTGCGCATGCGTGTGCGAGTTGTGAGTGCGCGCTTAGAGTTATAATTATTAGAAGATAAGCGCATTATAAATACCGTAATTATTATTGAGACAAAGGAGGTGGAATGCGTGTGGTTGGAAGTCAAGCTTCCTAACACTTCGCCACTGCTAGTTGGCTTTGTGTATAGGAATCCAGCTCCACTGCCGAGTGGTATGACGACTTTGTACAGGTGATGGATAAAGTGAATGACACAGGCAGGGATATACTCATTCTCGGTGATTTTAACATTGACATCTCAAAACCCCATTCGATGTGGCAATGTACAACAATGCTGTTTGGACTAAAACAGATGATTACCACTGCAACCACATCTATACTAACAACCCTCAAGCTATCATTGACACTGATGTCCCTTCACTAGCTGTCAGTGACCACTTTCCCATCACCTGTACATGGTCATGTTATGTTCCTAAACAGAGCCGAACCCAACATTTATACATTACTTATAGATGTTTTAGAAAACTAGATAGAGATAGTTTCCTTCATGACCTCATTTTTTTTGCCGTTCCATCAAGTTTACAATCACAATGACCCTGATGTAGCGCTCTCACTGTGGCTTGAGCTGTTCCTCGGAGTGCTAAATAAGCATGTCCCTTTAAAAAGGAAACTAGTCCGGTGCCGTGAGCCCCCCACCTGGATTACGGAGGAGATTAAACAAACCATGGAAGCCAGAAATCGAGCCAAGCGGGGCAAAGGTTTTATTGAGTTCAAAAGGTTACGTAACAGAGTCAAATACCTTATCCGGGAGGCACAAAAAGCACTGGTAGAGAAAACTATACGCGGCGGGAATCCGTCTTCAATATATGAAAAGTTTAAAACTTACTAACTAACAATAGTAAAAATCGTTCTGCAAATACGACTGCCAACCTTACAGCCGATGCTTTTAACGACCACTTCATTTTAGCCCCGAAATTTTTACTACATGCTGAAGGTTTGGATCAGGTGGAACATGTCGCATCGCAGAAGCTTACTGACTTTTGTAAGCAAAGACTGTCCGCGGGCGATGCTTTTAATATCCCCTGCATCGCTGTACATGAAGTGGGCAGATTTATCTCTAGTCTCAAGAACAAAAACTCAGCTGGCATTGATGGTATCAATGGTTTTATCCTCGAACTTTCTCTTCCATACATTGTGGAAAGCTTAACCTATATTTACAACTTTTGTATTCAAAATAATATTTTTTTCCGGCGGCTTTCAAAAAAATCTAAAGTGGTACCTATACCTAAAACAAAAGACACATCTGATCCAAATAATTTTCGGCCTATATCCATATTATCTATTCTATCGAAGCCTATTGAGAAGCATGTACACAAACATCTTCTCCAATTCCTGGAAGAAAAGTCTCTCCTGAATAAATATCAATCTGGTTTTCGCCCTAAACATTTGTGTCACACTGCCTTGGCTCATATGATTGACACTTGGCTGCTCAACATCAACAGAAACAAAATGTCTGGTGCTGTCTTTCTAGACCTAAAAAAAGCGTTCGACCTTATAAACCACGAAATTTTATTAGAGAAACTAGACTGCTACTTTAACAATAACAGCCCAGGGACACTCTCATTCTTTCGTTCATATATCATAGGGAGAATTCAAACTGTGTACATCAATGCTACCTTCTCTTCTGAAAAGCGTGCCAGGGATCCATACTATGACCGTTATTTTTCTGTTTGTTTATAAATGATCTTCCACTTCATTTATCCAATCCAAATACCGAATGCGACATGTTTGCCGATGATTCAACTCTTCACGCTGGCGGAAAAACTGTACCTGAAATATCAAGCAATCTTCAGCTTAGTCTTCAGGAGGTCTCACTGTGGTGCAAAAATAATCAAATGCTTGTAAATCCATCCAAAACGAAAAGCATGCTAATCACAACACGCCAAAAGCATCAGCTCCGCCCCCATTCACTTAACCTCTCTTTTGATTCAGTTCCCATTGAGCAAGTCAAGGAATATCGCCTCCTCGGGGTAATTGTTGATGACCAACTGTGCTGGTTGCCCCATCTAACACAACTAGGGAAAACATTATCAAAGAAGCTATTTTTACTGTCAAGATTAAAATCTATCATTGATACTAAGACACGAAAGCTATTTTTCAACTCCTACATTAAACCTCACATTGACTACGCATCTACTATTTGGGACGGCTGTAGTAAGGCTAACCTTAAGCGGATTAATTCTCTATACAATCGCGCAGTTAAACTGATCCTCCCAATCCCTCTCTAACTTTGGAGGAAAAGCTTCAGGCAACAGGGCTCCTTCCTTTACATCAACACCTTACGTTTAATAAGTGCGTACTTATGCACAAAGCACTGAACGGGAAGCCCCCCCCCCCCCCCCCCTCTACCTGGCTAAGCTGTTCACTGAGAGCGAAAGGGTTTACAGCACTTTGAGGAACAGTCTCGTCATTGAACGGCCCCGAATCGACTTGTTTAAATCCAGCCTTTCTCAAGTTACGCGGGTGCCTATTTATGGAACTCACTTCCTCCACATATACAGCAAACGAGACATCTTCCATTGTTCAGGACGAAAGCTTTTAAATACATCTCTGAGCAAACTTGAAAGAAACGTAGATAATATGTCCAAAAGAGTTATGTCAATGATTTCCTGTGGTCCTCCATTTTGCACTTGTTAGCTTTTACATAATATCTCTCTTTATCGTGGTGTTTTCCCTGCTCACTAAATTCTTACACATGAGTAGCTGTATCATAAGTGTGCAGTCGCTTTCTATAAACACTTTACATCGCACCCCCCCCCCCCCCCCCGCACCCCCTCCCACTCCCCCAAGAACCTGACATTTTGCTGTGTGAGTGTGTAATCTTCAGCGACTTTGGAACTTGTATCGGAATGTAACACAAGTGACCTGTGGGTGTAACCGCTTGTTTTGTGCTGTTAACATATTGTTTTAATGTTGCTTTTAATGTTATAGTTTAGCAAGGACAAACATGAAAAGAGGCCTGTGCGCCTATTGTTTCCATCCTTGAGAAACAAAGTATCATTCATTCATTCATTCATTCATTCTCTCTCTCTCTCTCTCTCTCTCTCTCTCTCTCTCTCTCTCTCTCTCTCTCTCTCTCTCTCTCTCTCTCTCTCTCTCTCTCTCTCTCTCTCTCGCTCTCTCTCTCTCTCTCGCTCTCTCTCTCTCTCATCTCTCAGAACCCCGGACACCTGACCTTAACGCCCTCCAGCTCGCCAGGTGTCTCCGCCCAGCCAGCCGTGGAGAAATCCCCGCTGGCCCGCGACTCGACCCTCACCGTCCGCCCAGCGGGCGAGGGTAATCCCATTACCCCACCTAGAGGGACCTCTTCCCCCAGCGGCCCTAGTGACCCCCCGCCGGTCAACGCACTGGATCAACCTGATCAGGTCACCGCGCGCCCTGATGTCATCAGTCCTCTCAGCGCTGATCTCATCACCCCGCCATCTATCGAGCTCTCTGCGCTGTGTACTGGAGTGGATGCTCATGGTACAAACCCCCATCCGCACACCACAGGCAGAGCTACATCTGACGCGGAGAGAGCTGTCAGAAGTGAAAGCTCGCTGTGCCTCCTTGTCTGACAGCCAGGCACAGCTCGACAGTCTCGCCCGCGACAGTGACGTCAAACTGAAAAACTGTTCCAGGGCGACAGACAGATTTGTGCCTGAAGCGATCAACTCATCGCTAGAGCCAGTGACAAAAACACAGCAAGGCCATACCGACCGCCTGAACCAGCTGACGTCCTGCAAAGACAGGCATGCCAGCAAGCTACACGACATGGAGCGGCAGCTTAAAGCACCGAGTGCGGCAGCAGAGTCAAACAAACCCAGGCCTGCTCTCTCCGTCTCTCCCACCACCATACCACACCCAAACCATCCTCTCTGAAGTCGACATCCCCCATTTCCCCCAAAGCTTCAGGAAATATTACTCGTTCAGTACACACACCCCCCCCCCCCCCCACCCTGACGTCATCATCGAAAACATGTTTGCTGCCCTGTCAAATGGCATCAGATCTTAGTGTTGGTGACCACTGCCCCGTGATTTGTTGCTGGTCTGTAAAACTCCCCAACCTACAGGTCGTTTAAGCATTCCAGTCGTAATGAGTTTCTACACGATCTTAGTAACACTCCTTTTAACGAGGTCCTTCTCACAGATGATCCAAATATTGCGCTCTCCACTTGGTACACATATTCCTTGGAGTATTAGACAGACGTGCGCCGATTAGAGCAAAAAGAGTTAAGAGTGAGATACTTCCCCCTTGGCTGACAAAAGAAATAATGCATGCCATGTCGGTGCGAAATGAAAAGGAGAAAAGAACTTTGATGAATTTAAAAAGCAGCGAAACCATGTGAGGTCAATGGTGCGAGCCGCGAGGAGAGACTTTCTCCGAAACACTGTCAAGGACAACAAAGACGTGTCAGCAGTGTGGATTAGATCACCCGAGGCAATAGCAGTAGGTAAACAACCATCTCCAGTAATCTTTCCGCCGACACATTCAACAAACATTTTCTGTCTGTTGCGGATTTGATAACTACTCCTAGGCGTGATACAGAGGCTGACATTATGCCCTGATTGCTTAGTTAAAACAACTGGCACACCACCATTTAATATCCCCATACTTGCTGTGCACGAAGTGGGCAGATTAACTAGTGACCTAGCTAATAAGAAGTCCTCCGGCCATGATGATATCAACCCACAAATTTTAAAGTTGTCTGTACCATACATCATCGACACCCTTACGTATATTTACAACTTATGTATTCAAAGTTGTTCCACTGCCAAAATCAAAAGATCGTACTGACCCTAACAACTATAGACCCATTTCTCTGCTGTCACCCCTCGAAAGGCATATACATAAACACCTGTCTGACTACTTAGAATCCCAAAAGTTGCTACATTCGTCTCAGTCAGGATTTCGCCCTCGGCACTCATGTCGTGCGGCTCTGAGCAGATTAACAGACACATGGATTTCAAATAATATGAATAATTCGCAGCTGACAGATGTAATTTATCTTGACTTTAAAAAGGCTTTCGACTTAGTGAACCATACAATATTGATTTCCAAACTTAAGCATTGTCTTCCGTGAGATGGCCTTAGTCGCCTGCTTGACGTTAAACCCAAATAACTACCTAACATTATCTTCGAAACGACATGGCTGTTTCATTTTTTACGTCATACCTAGAAACAGAAAGTAATTGCTAATGGAGCCTACTCTTCTTCTAAAGATGTTAAACTCGGGGTTCCGCAGGGGTCAATCTTAGGTCCTCTTTTATTTTGTATTTACATCAATGACCTGCCTCTAAGTCTCACCTACGAAGCAACACAGTGTAATTTGTTCGCCGATGATACCTCAATCCACACAGCTAACAAATATATACGTGTAGTTGAAAACGGCCTTCAAAAAAGCCTCGATGATATATCAGCATGGTGTAAAGTCAACTCAATGGTTCTGCATCCTACTACAACAAAATCTATGATTATTGCAACACGCCAAAAGCACCAGTTCGGAAACCATTACAGCTTAATCTATCACTCGGCGACGACATCATAG
>BTPG01000007.1:95066460-95078960 GCA_036245525.1 Semisulcospira habei | reverse complement strand
CTGTTGGTCAGTTTCAAAGTGTCACAGAATCGTCTGCTGTTGTCCGATCTGCTAATCGCGATGATTTCCGTGCAACAGGAAGTGGTCTGTCGTTTTCCGAGAGTTTTGCAAGCTCGGGATACGCAGTTGCCAACTCCGTCAACTGTGTTAAAAACCGATTTGACCCACTTAGGGGCAGGGCCCAAGCTGGGTCCTGTAGAGTCTTTTTAAAACACGCGCTGGGCGGGTTTTTCTCATTGCACCTCAGCTTTAAATACAAAACACAGCGTAATTGCGTAATATCACTGGTTTTAAAAGCAACAGAATCTCCCTTCCATAAGGTAGTTAAGCAAAGTAAAGACTCCTACACTGTATGGCGTACCAATAATTTAGTAACCATCATCATCATCATCATCAGTCCCTTGCCCGAACTGGGCGTTGGGGGGACTGAAAGGCAGCAGCAACAGACAGTGCTCTCCACTGAGTTCTATTTTGGGCGGTGGCAAGCAAGTCTGGCATCTCGAGTTCGGTCCATTCTTTTATGTTTGCGACCCAACTCTTTCTCTGACGACCTCGCCGACGACTTCCTTCGAGAGTGCCTTGGAGGATAGTCTTGGACAAGGTGTTGTGTCGGGTCACGTGGCCAAACCAAGCAAGCTTGCGCCGTTTCACGGTTGCCAGAAGGGGTTCATGTGGGCCCACCAGGGAAGTGACGATGCTCCGTACATATTCGTTGGTCTTGTGCTCGCGGTACGAGATGCGGAGCAACTTCCTCAGGCACTTGTTCTCAAAGGCCTGGATTTTCTTTTCTGAGTCTGCAAGCAGTGTCCAAGTCTCACAGCCGTAGAGTAGAATAGACACTACGAAGGACTTGTAAAGCCTGTACTTGATGGTGAAGCTGATGGAGTTACTTCGCCATATCCTGTCCAGCCTGGCCATTGCGGATGTTGCTGTACCTATCCTGATACGGATCTCTGCTATGCAACTACCGTCTTTGGACAGGGTGGCTCCCAAGTACTTGAAGCTATTGACCTCTTCTAGCTTCTGGCCGTTCATGTGAATGTTGCTGCTGCTGTCGCTTGTGGTGTTGATCATCACTTTGCTTTTATCCGTACTGATCTCCATGCCATAAGACCCTGCGCTACTTGAAAGTTTGTCTGTCAGGTTTTGGAGCTCACTATTGCTGCCTGCCATGAGGTCAATGTCGTCTGCGAATCGAAGATTGCACAGGGATCTGCCACCAATAGAGATTGAAGTATGGTGGTCGTGGAGGGTTTCCTGCATGATCTTCTCCAGGAATATGTTGAAAAGGACAGGAGAGAGCAGGCATCCTTGACGGACACCGATCGTCGTCCTGAAGAACTCGCCTGACTGATTGTTAAGTAGAACCGCGCTGCAGGCGTTCTTGTAAAGCGCTTCTATCATTTGGATCAGTCCCTCCTCTATGTTGAACGATCTCATGACTTGCCAGAGTCCGTCGTGCCAGACGCGATCAAATGCTTTCCTGAAATCAATGAAGTTGTGGTAGAGTTCGCGCTGATGCTGCAGATGTTTCTCGATCAGGACGCGGCAGTTGAAAATCTGCTCTACAGTGCTTCTTCCAACTCTGAAGCCAGCCTGTTCTTCTGCCAGCAGTTCCTCGGCGAAAGTTTTGAGGCGGTTGAGAATGATTCTAAGCATTACTTTGCTAGGGTGACTTATCAGACTGATAGTTCTGTAGTTCTGGCACTGTTTCAGGTTTCCTTTCTTGGGGAGCGGGATCACTAGAGACTGTGTCCATTCTACTGGCCATTTCTTTTGCTCCCAGATCTTTTGACAGAGTGTAGTGAGGACCTTCGTTGTTACTTCTCCTCCATGTTTCAACAGTTCAGCAGGTACGTTGTCTACACCTGGAGACTTTCCTCCCTTCAGGCCGCGTACGGCTGCTTCCACCTCTTCAGCTAACACTGGCAGGTCTTCAGCCTTCCTGGCCCCAGCCTGGTTGTTTTGGAGGATGCTGGTGTCTGGCTCAGCCTTGTAGTTATACAAGTCTCGGCAGTACTCAGTCCATCTGTTTAGTACAGCAGTGTTTTCCGTAAGGAGTTGGCCGCTGCTGTCTTCGATGACTGTGGCTGTTCGCTGTTGAGTCTTGGTGAGGGTCCTTAGCGTTTCATAAGCCTTCTTGCTGTTGCCGTTTGCCATGCCCTCTTCCACGCTACAACACTGGTCTTCAATCCAATCTTCTTTGGCTTCTTTCATCCTCTTCCTGATCTTCTTGTTGACAAGTCTGTACTTGTTTGCTGATGTGAGGTCTTGGCCTCTCTTTTTCTTCCAGGCTCTCCTCTCATCACAGAGATCGAGGATGTCATCGGTGACCCAGGGCTGTTTGCGCTTCCTCTGCTTCCCCAGCACTTCTTCTGCTGTAGAAAGTAACACCTCTTTTATATTTCCAGCAAGGGTGTCTACGTCACAGTCCAAAGTAGCCAAGGCTGCAAATCTGCCTCCCACCTGGGCTTGGAAGAGCTCTTCTACTTCCAGGTCTTTTAGCTTCTGGAGGTCGAATCTGATGCGAGGGCTCTTGCTATCTCGTTTCAATGCCAGCTTCAACTTGAGGCTAGTAAGGACGAGGTTATGGTCGCTGCCAATATCAGCGCCAGGAAAGGACCTCGTTTGTGCTTTGTTAACGCTGGATTTGAATCGTCGAGGCAGCAAGATGAAGTCAATCTGGTTATGGACCAGGCCTCCTGGCGATTGCCATGTCACTGTTCTTGACTTCTTGTGTGGATGGAGGGTATTAGCAACGGTGAGACGGTGACTCTGTGCGAACTCTAAAAGTCGCAGGCCTCTGTCGTTTGTTTCTCCAAGGCCAAACTTGCCAGCTGTTCCTGCCCATTGTTGGTAGGCGTCAGGGCCGATCTTTGCATTCCAGTCACCGAGGACAGTCAGAATGTCTTTCTTAGGTGTTTTCTTGATGATGTTGTCCAGTTGTTCGTAAAATTCTTCTAATTCTTCATCATCATGATCTGCTGTTGGAGCGTATACTTGAATGATAGTGATGTTGTGCGGTCGGGCGGAGATGCGGATGGAGATTAGTCTGCTTGACACGGGGGTGCAGCTGATGACAGTTCCAGCCACCTCTTTCCTTACGATAAAAGCTACGCCATGTTCGTGCTTGGTTTCTTTTCCGCTGAACCAGATTTTATGGCCTTCATCTGTTGTTGTTTCTCCGAAGCCTGTCCATCGAACTTCTGCAAGTCCTACAATGTCCCAGCGATAGCGCTTCAACTCGTGGGTGAGTTCCTTCACTTTGCCGCACTGGTAGAGTGTGCGAACGTTCCAAGTTCCGATAGTTATTCCTTGCGTGGGCAGCTTGATGGTGGGTTTGGTTCCAGTAACACACTTGTCGCCCCCACCCTGGAGACCTCCAATGGGGTGCGCGGTCGTTGGTGATCAGGGCCCCGACCGATCCGGCATGTTATTCTTATTCTGTTGCTGATGATAAGGACTGATGGACAAGCAACAGAATAAGAATTTAGTAACCAAAGGTACAAATAAAAGTAGTGCGCCTTTACCACCCCACCTCACTGCAAACAGTTTTAACGACCATTTTGTCTCTGTGGCGGAATCACTAATGCCACTGGGAAATAACTCACATGAGTATGTTTGTCCTGACAAGCTATTAGACTACTGTAATCAAAAGAATAAAAACTACTAACCTTTCATGATACCGCCTATAGCGGTTCATGAAGTTGGCAGATTAATTACCTCGATGGAAAATAAAAAGTCATCCGGGTTTGATGAGATAAATAATAAAATAATAATTACGGTTATTTATTATGCGCTTATCTTATAATAATTATAACTCTAAGCGCGCACTCACAACTCGCGCACACATGCGCAAGCTTTTCACAATGACTCACGTACCACAGATACATTACGACATTCACCATGGGGTGGGGAGTGTGGTGATGTTTTAGTGCTAGAAATGTTGAAAGAGGTGAGTTTTGAGGGCGGACTGGAAGGAGGAGAGAGAGTGTGTTTCTGACGGAGAGAGAGTGGGAGATCAGTTCAAACATACTCAAGACATCTCTTCCGTATATCATTGAGAGTCTCACGTACATCTACAATCTTTGTATAAATCAAAACTGTTTTCCAGGTGCATTTAAAGGTGCAAAAGTAATCCCACTACCAAAATCAAAAGATCTGAGTGAAATTAATAATTTTCGTCTCATTTCATTACTACCAGTTTTGTCAAATCCTTTAGAGAGGCATATTCATAAACATATATCTAAATATTTAGAAAACCGAAATCTTATCGATTCATTCCAGTCAGCTTTCAGACCAAATCATTTCTGCCATACCGCGCTGATTATGATGACAGATACGTGGTTAGCATCTATCAATGAATCGAAACTAATAGGCGTAGTCTTTTTATCCTTTCGTAAAGCTTTTGATTTAGTAAACCATGATATACTGATAAAGAAACTCTCATTATACACCAACAGCGCTGACACGTTCTTCAAATCCTTCTTGGATGACAGAAGACAAAAAGTCTTTCTTAAAGGTACATATTCTAATCACCGCTTAGTCAAGCATGGCGTGCCCCAGGGCTCTATTTTAGGCCCTCTTCTATTTTGTTTGTTCATTAACGACCTGCCGTTCACAATAAACGATCATACTGTTCCATGCGATATGTTCGCGGATGATGCTGCAATACACACGCCCGACGAGGATTTATCTATTATTGATACACGCCTACAAAACGAACTACAAGACATTGACAACTGGTGTAGTAACAATTCCATGATCCTAAACCCAGCGAAGTCTGAATGTATGGTATTAAGTACCCGTCAAAATCACCAGCTCGGCTCTCTCTCTCTCACTCAGCTTGTCTCTTCAAGGAAAACCCATCAGCCAAGTAACAGAACATCGTCTTCTCGGTGTTACTGTAGATAACCAGTTTAAATAGCAGTGTCATATTACTAACATAATTATGCAACATAATATAAAAGAAACTTTACATTTTAGTCAAATTAAAATATATCACTGATGTACAAACACGTAAACTGTTCATCAACGCCCACATCAGGTCACAAATCGACTATGCTTCTACAGTGTGGGCTGGAGCAAGCGAGGTCCAGTTAAAGAGACTAAACTCTCTTCATCGTAGAGCCGCAAAACTTATATTTCCAGACCCTTACTCAACTACCGATAATAAATTTAAAACCTTCGAGATTCTCCTTCTGAAAAATAATTTAATGTACAATTATGGAATAATTATGTTCAAAACATTGAATAGCAAAATGTCTGATTATATTAAAAAAATATTTTCCTTTCCAAAATAAACGTACTCAAGATCAAGACAATCCATTATTGTACCACGACCTAGGATCGATCTCTACAAAACAGGTTTAGCGTTCTCAGGCCATAGCCTGTGGAACACTTTGCTTAGGAAGGTTACAGCATAAACAACCCTTTTGTATTTTAGAGCCAATATCTTCAATTATCTCAGGTCATTATTGTAATACTTTAACTGCGACCCTATTAGTCCATAAGCTAGGAAGGTCTGCCGTGCACCCCCCCCCCCCCACCCCCAGTACTCAATAAGATGGGTTTCAAAGTGTTCCTTAGTATGTCCTGAGATGTTTAAGCCATGTTCCCCGAAAATCCTTAGGAACACACCAGAGATATAGAGGATGGCGCAAGGGTACCCCCACTCACGCTCTTCACAGGTGCTAAAATGAGGTTGAGAAACATTTTTCTCTAAATACATTAGAATTCATTCCAGAAGCCCAAATCAGACAATATTATGTTAAGACACACCTTCTGCATCCTCTGCAAAAAAACAGAATGAAAAAATATTGAATCTCTGGCTCACAGTTAAAGGTATTTGTGCACCCAGCAAACGGCCATTTCCGCGATATAGCAAAAAAAAAAAAAAAAGACAAAAATAATGTGTCAGATTCCTTTAGACATTTTCTATAGCGCTTGCAGTCCATTTTCAGGCTTACATCAGTATGTCAAAATTATTATAAACTTGACTAGGTGATGCTGTGATCACTGTGAGTGCCACAGTGGTTGATTTTGTATCCCTACCCCCAAGTTGTAAAAATACACAAAATTAATTAGAAAAAAATTACTAAAGTTATTCCATTTCATTTTGACCTCTCTTTACCTATTGAGTTTCAATAATGTGAGCATAAAGTGCAAGAAAATAAGGAAAGTCGGCATCCTTTACGGTACATTCGTGGTGAATGATAGCTTTTTTCCATTTAAAATTGCCGAATTGGGAAACGTACGTGGTTTCCGGTGCCCTCAGAAATTTTGTATACATAAGATAGGTCTTTGTTAGGTTTTATTGGTTAGGATAGAGTACCACAGTTACTCCCAACCTGATTTTGTGATGCTGTGATGCATTTAGGGGCCACAGTGGCTGAATCTGCTGCCCTACTCCCATTTTACCGGTATGCAAAGTAACGCAAAATAATCATAAAAATTGCTTATGTCATAATCCTTTGTTTAAATATTTTTTGTTGCAAGTTTTTTTTTTTAAAGTATACATACTGAGCATAAAAAGTTGTGATCATTTCATTAATTTCAATGTGACCCATCAATTGAATTGTAACTATTTTTAACTGGCTGGTCTTTCAGGCGATATTTTACCTAGCGTAAGGTGGGTCTAGTAAGGTCTACCCTTTTCCTTTCATTTATTTTCGTCTAGAAATGTGTAAATATGAATATGTGTAATAAAGTTTCATGGTTCCTAATAGCCAAAACAATGTTCAAAATACTTAGTTTCCACATGTCCACCACGAGATCTCCACTTCCACCTTCTGCAACGTTCAATTTTTTGATGGCCGTCTTTAATCTTATATTGTTCTGTCTGCCAATAAGTGAGCTGTTAAGAGCTAGGCAGCATGTTTTCAGAGTTTGGTGTAGAGGGGCGTGTCTTCTGGTCAGAACTGCCAGCAGACCGCTTCTCTGCATGGACATGTTTGGAGAATGTGCTAAGGAGACTGATTTTCTACGCCAAATTCGCATAGGGCTGTTTCCGCATGACCCAGTCTCACGAGGTGAGTCCAGCAGGGTCCTTACGGTCTGTGAACATGTGTGAAAGTTGTTAAAAAATGACAAGCCTTTTTCAGGGCCCTGGAAAGTCTGTCAATTTCAGTCCTTTTCCTTAAAGTCTGTGAAAGTTTGTACAAAATGACATTGTGCAGGCAAACTTTTTTCCACTTCATTTGTTTTTTCTACCCAAATTTGTGACTAATCCATTGCGAACGATCATGCTGACTCTTGTTGCAAGTGATCTATATTTACTATTTAGCTCTGATCATGAAGTGACTGCATGGCCTTTCTGCCGAACATTCTGATTGGTTGTTTATGCTTCTACCGAGCTCCGCCATTCGCTTAGCGTTTTTTTGTTTTGTTTTTTTTTAATTTTGGTATCTCTTCATGCATTAGGCAAAGAAGCTTCAAATAATTGCTGATACAGAGTGATCTAATTAAAGTGTGTAAACCTTCAGGCTTCAGTTTGGGTTTGTGAAACGTTTTATGAAAAGTTTGTGAACTTCGTTCCTGCTTTTCTATATGGACCCAGTCCAGAGTAATCAGTGCGTAGATGAAAAATGCTGGCCTGGCTCTCCCTGTTCAGCTTGTTGATGTCATCTGCCCACGGGCTGCAACCGCCATTCTGTTGTTGCCAATCACTTTGTTGTTGTAGTGTCTTGGTTTCTTTACAAGAGGTTGTGATCTTGAGGTAGTCTGGCGTCTGCTTTGGCCAGGCTGTCAGCCTCTCTATTCCCAGCTAGTCCAGAATGCACTGGAATCCACTGCAGCACTATTTTGTGGACAAGGCATCCAGTCTATCTTGAAGCATCCTGGTGAGATCAGTGGATCAAGCTTTCCTTTCCCTAGCTAGTGCTCTGCTGCTGTGTTGAGCACCTGCTGATCTGTACGTTAGTTGGAGCCGCTGCTGCCGCCAGCTGGTAAGGAGAGGGAGGTAGTAGTGCGGTCTGCAGAACAGATGTATATGCCACTTCCTTCATTCCGCACGGCATCTTAGGCGGTATCACAGCTGCTGTGAAGGTAGCCTTGTGCATAACCTCCAGCAAGATGGCTTTGTGCAGTGCCGCGCCCTTTGGAAAAGAGTCCTGGAACATTGTTTATGTTGTCTTGAAGGCTCTTTCGAGATGTCCAGGTATCTGAAGGGAGCTGTTCACATATCTTTGGGCTTGGTTCCAGGACGTCAGTTTTAGCCCTTTGCAGTACCTTGAGTTGGCGGTTCAGACGTGGGCGTTTCTGACGGTTCTTGGTCTGTTCCTGTAGTCTCCCATGCTGTCGGTGTTTAGTAAGTCTTCATCACGTGTGCTGTTCTGCGTTCCAGTGGCTCCAATGTCCTCCATATGTCCTCCATTTCCTAAATTGGGGTGCTCCAGATGGCTCTAAGAATGTCACTGCATCATGAGAATGGCCCATGTCCTGCATCTTGTCAAGCCTGGCTTTTTTTCGTTTTGCAGGCAGTGTTTCATGTTGTCGATGTATCTTGGTACCGCACTACTGGTCTGACCTAGCAGGTATTTGCTTGTGCCAGGATGCTGTACTTTGCGCCAATGTGGTCCCCTCCAGTTTCTTCATCAGAGACTTTTTTTGTTGCAGCTCTAGCTTCCATGGCTTCAATGTGAGGCCTCCACATGAATCCAGTAATTTGTTGCCAGTAAAGTTGGCCTGTCTGTCTTTGGTACTGGAAGGTCTCCAGTTTTGAGATGACCTCTTCCGTCTGATTGAAAGAGATGGTCTAGCTCAGTTTGAGTGGCTATCTTTCAGTCCAGCTGCTGACTCTATTGGCATCATCCTGGATTCTGCAGGATGCTATTTCTTTATGTTCTGCTGCGCTCCACACTGCAAAGTCATCCGCATGGAGGATGTTCGAGACGAACCTTGGTACTGTTGTACTAATGTAGACCAAAAACAGCATCAGACACAACATCTCAGTGAGGTACACCTTCCCCGAGTTTGACAAGACTGCTGAATGTGCAGACAGTAGAAGCTTCAGCGGCAGCCCCTGTTAAGCATGCCTTAAATAAAACGAATTTCAATTAAATTGATGGGTCACATTGAAATTTATGAAATGATCACAAATGTTTATGCTCAATATGCATATTTTGTTAAGAAAACTGGCAACAAAAATATTAAACAGAGGAGCAATTGTTATGATCATTTTTCATTCCTTTGCGTACAGGTAAAATGGGGGTAGGGCAGCAGATTCAGCCACTGTGGCCCCTAAATGCATCACAGCATCACAAAATCAGGTTGGGAGTAACTATGGTACTCTATCCTAACCAATAAAACCTACAAAAAGACCTATCAGTTGTATACACAATTTCTGAGGGCATCAGAAACGATGTACGTTTCCCAATTCGGCAATTTTAAATGGGAAAAAGCTATCATTCACACGAACGTACCATAAAGGATGCCGACTTTCCTTAATTTCCTGCACTGCGGGGAGGGGGGGGGGGGGTGCACGGTAGACCTTCCTAGCTTATGGACTATATATTATGCAGTGAGTGCGTTCACGCGCGCGCGTGTGTGTGTGTGTGTGTGTGTGTGTGTGTGTGTGTGTGTGTGTGATGGTGTGTGTGTGTGTGTGTGTGTGTGTGTGTGTGTGTGTGTGTGTGTGTGTGTGTGTGTGTGTGTGTGTGTGTGTGTGTGTGTGTGTGTGTGCACAAAACCCCTGAAATGGGTGACTTTCTTTACCATCCTTATGGAAAATGGGTGTGTGTAAAATTCTGGGTGACCAAGTCAGGCACCCAGTTTTTCTGAGGGTTGTCTCTGCATTATCTTACATTAAAAATTCCAAAAATATATCAAAAAAGAATTTTCCCATTTTCTTGGATTTACATGCTTTGGTGGGTGTACAAGACGCTCCGCGAGTGTGTCCCTAACGCAAGCCAGTGTGTATGTGTGTGACATCACCCTGCTTAGCAATATGGACATAACTTTATATCTGATTGGGCAACATCCCATTTGGACGACTCCCCCAACAACAAAAACTGAGTAGCTTCCCCTGCATGACCGGCGGTTAGAAGTTTCCATGCTACAAAATCTGTCTTTCTTTCTTTCCGAGTCGTTGGAGTTGGTATGTAAATTTGTCATCGTTCTTGCATGCCCATTTTCATTTAAGGGAACGCCCAAGTGTACTTATTCAGCTCAATCTTTAACTTAGATGCCCCCAATCTGATACATTTCCACAGTCAGCCGAAAACCCGCCTGGCAAAACTGTAGACGTCTGCTACAATGTCGTCTGCTTCTATTCACCATTTCGTTTCCTAAAAGATAATAGAACCCCACGATTTTAACTAAAGCTTTCATCTTCAATGAAAGGAATTCGTCATATAGCACCATTTAAAAGGCCAATCTGTCATGCGATTTTTGTTTGCCTTTTCTGACGTGTGATTGTGTGATCGAAAGTAACGTCACGGAGATTTCTATTGCTATGATGAATGATTTGTAGGGACAATTTGCATGCATATCAGACCCACAAAGTAATTGAAGAAAAAAAGGACATTTGCAAAGCCTCACTCATACTACTACTACTACTACTACTACTACTACTACTACTCAGTGTGTATTTCAATCATCCTACACAAAACTGTCTGGCAATTCCAAGAACAGACTTCCACAAACAGCTTTTTCGGATTGTGCAAAGTGTCGCTTTTTACTGTATCACCAGTTATTGTGGGGGGAGGTGGGGGTGGAGAGGATGGCATGAGGGGGGGGGGGGTGGTGTTGCGGCGAAGACTTCTCTTTTAAAACCTATTCAGTGCCAAGGACGTGCGCTGTTCATGCCAAGAGCAAGCGTGTCTCAGATTTATGCCAGAGATGCCTTTCTTTCCTCGCCCTGCTGGTAACATATAGGTGTAGGGAGCTTTTATTACACTGAAGAGTTAGTAATCGGTCCACAGACATGAGAATGTAGACAAGGAGGGCTAGAGAGACAGGCACGTATATGCACAGATGTGTACATAGGGCTAATCCTACACAACGACAGTGAAATTAAAGTGGAAGGTAATGTTGCGAGGATATGTGAACGGATGGTTCAATAATTTATGGATTTCTTTTATCAAAGTAACTAAAGGTTTCACATGGTTTAACCCTTATCATTCAGAAAACCAGTGTGCGAAATAAGTTTGAAGTGTGGTGCCAGAATAACTTGGTGCCTGAGGCCTTTGACTATGATACTTCAAGGGTGGTGCCAGAATAGCTTGGCGCCTGAGGCCTTTGACTATGATACTTCAAGGGTGGTGCCAGAATAGCTTGGCACCTCAGTCACGCCAAGCTATTCTGGCATCACCCTTGAACTAAAGCCATTGGTCTATATCTTTATCTGTAAGTACTATAATGTAGCTTGCATGTGGCAGTGTACAAATAAAATGAGCTTTTAGCCTCAGTATGACATGGGTTAACTCATTCTACCCCAGCAAGATAAGGATCAACCATGATAGTTCAAGGGTGATGCCAGAATAGCTTGGCGCCCATACGCGCCAAGCTATTCTGGCATCACCCATGAACTATCATGGTCGATCTGTGTCCTGCACTAGAGTGCAGTCTTCAGAGGACAACGGCAAAATTTGGGGATTTTGGTGTTCGGGTCGAATGAGTTAACTAAATTACATTCACCAAACAAGGATACTGCAGTAATTATGTATATATATCTGATCCCAACTGTCAAGTTTACATGGTTGTATTTGACATTGTTTTGCAGCAATATTTTCACCACACTCAAGACTTTCTGCACACCCAGTGCCAGATGGCAGCAGAATATGCAAAAGCATCCGGATCTGTGCACGCCCCTTCCAGGCACATGACCAAGGCCCACAAAATATTTCAGCTGCCTGAGCAGCAGAAGGTTAGCCCAGCCTTTGCCTGGGCTAAACTTTAAAGTTGGCATTTTCTCGGAGACTGTTCAAGCCGCAAACTTGGCCCAAGGATACTTTGTGGCAAGACCTTTCTAAACATTCCAATTTGAGTGACCTCTCGCAAAGGTCAAGGTCACAGGAGATGAGGGAATAGGCCAAGAATAGCTATATTTTGACATAATTGTTTTTTGTTTCAAATACTATTCACAACTTCAAACCCAAACTTGGTTAAAAAAAAAAAACATACCTGATAGTAAGATCTGTGCATACTAATTTGGTCGATCCCTCAGAAAGGTCACGGGTCACAAGAGCTCCGGAAATAGGTTCAAAATAGACATATTTTGACAAAAGATGTTTGTTATCAAATACTATTTCACAACTTCAAACCAAGTTTGGTACAGATATACCTGATGGTAAGACTTAGCTAGGCATACTAATTTGGATGACCGCTTGGAAAAGTCACGGGTCACGAGAGGCCGGCAAGTGTGTGTAAAATACATACATACGCACCCCAGGGGTCCGATGATAGTAGCTTTGACTAATGCAAATCCATTTCGCCACCGCGTGTGCGCCAGTGCCTATACTAAGCTCAAGACAAAATACAAGGGTGGAAACGAAGACGCC
>BTPG01000007.1:94933861-95057263 GCA_036245525.1 Semisulcospira habei | reverse complement strand
TGCTTTGACCAAAGTGATCTATTATCATAAAGTAGATCTATTATCATTGGTCGATAATGCACAATTCTTTCCCCTGACAGTACTTTTTCCTACTCACCTGGTAGTTTCTTCACACATTTTTACATTCAAAATATAAAGACATTTTAAATTATTATTTAAAAAATGAAAAAAAATCTTTGTTGATGTTTTTACTTTTCGTCTGCTTTTGATCTGCGTACGAATATGACTTCAAGCTCGATGTTGTTTACTGCTGTAAGGGTACATGCTACAGGAAGCCTGTACTGGTTAAAAACGGACTCTCCTTAGTTTGCAATGAATGAACTGGACGCACAGAAAGCCAGTTGCACATTTATGTAGCCTGGAACACTTTCTCGCATTTCGGATGAGAATAAACATGGCGATAATGTGACTCCCTTCACTGACGTCAACTTGCAAATCGGTTAGGTTGAATATAACCTCACAGAACAAAGGAACAAGGAACGGAGAGACTGTTTTCAAATCAACGGGTTGCATTCGATTCATGGTGAATTGATCGATTACGGATCGAAATCCGATTAATAATTTATATAATGCATTTTGTGTGTGATTTTCGTTCTTAAAGTACACCTATGTTGCAGGTAAAAACTAACCAGCAGTGTTAGGCAAAACCTGAAGATATGCCTAAAAATAGCAAGTTTCAACGAACAAAATGATTTACGTGACCCCCCTCCCTCCCCCCCCCCCCTCCCCCTCCCTCCCCCCCCCCCCCCCCCTAATATCATTTATGTCTGGCCGAGAAAGCCATTCCAGAAAGAAGAAAAAACGACGAAAATCGCATTATGAGGTCTAAATTTTGGCTCTTTTTGGGCGCGGGAAATGAGTCACGTGACATGTTTTTACTGTTTGTCATTGGCTGCAGGAGGACTTCCTTTTTTCTTTTGGGCGTCATATCGAGGCTCATTAAACATGCATGGAGGAATTTCCTAAGGAATGGGGACTGGACCTCACCGGTGCGCGCATTTTCAGCCAATCAGAAAATAGAAAAAAAAAATTGCCGCAGCGCAGTTCTGTTGCTGGGTGCCACAAGCTTTCCCGTAACTGAGCAAGGAAATAGCGAAGCGCCGTACTGTTTGTGCGTAAACATTTCACTGCAGTCGGGACAAAAGCTACCCTGAAACCATCAAAGAAAAGCTTCTGGCTTTTATTCCCTCCCGAAACCAACGCAATGGGCTGAATAAAACTGAACTTGCTGTAGACCGCACACTGATTCGCGGCATCTCAAAATGATCGGAATACTGCCCCTAGAGGACAAGAGCAAACGCAGAGCTGTTTGTATGCGGTGTCATTTTTGTAGATTGTTCTGAAAATGGTTACAATTCACTTGCGGAAGGGGTACATAATTCGGCGATCGAGTTATCACGGCCGGAGCATACTGTGGACCTACAATAATGTGCAAGCACTCGCTATCAGGCAGTACCGCTACAATGATCATCTGCACACTTGGGATGAATGTGTGTGTGTGTGTGTGTGGTGTGTGTGTGTGTGTGTGTGTGTGTGTGTGTGTGTGTGTGTGTGTGTGTGTGTGTGTGTGATTTTAAATATGGAATTAACTCTCCAGAAAAACCATAACCAAAGGTGTATGCCCTTACGTTTCTTCAGTTAGCACTCTCTCACTCAATGTAACAAATCATATACTGTTTATAATTTTTTTAGTTTCTCTTTTAGGGATTTCACCATTATACTTCCTGGCCATCGCTGCTGAGTGCAAATTCCGAAATATCAAGCTAGAAGATAAAGATAGACCTGCTGGAGGAGATCAGATCAAGAATTTGAAAATCTGAATGACCCCATCTCAAGGCTGCAAAGAACTAAAGGTGTGCAGACGCAACCAGCAAAAGAAGTATTTGGAGTAGACTTTGTGAGAAAAGAGGAGAGACAACTAAACAACCTGTTCCAGTTCTACACTGCATTAACATCTGTTTGGGTTTTGGCTTTTTTGTTGCCAAATGGTCAATCTTTTAAGCACAAGTATAGTGAAAAAGGGCAGACTTTCAGCACCTACACTCTAGGTGCTGAAAGTCTGCCCTTTTTCACTATACCTGTGCTTAAAAGATTGACCATTTGGCAACACAAATGACAAAACAGCCAAAAACCAAACGTATGTTAATGGAGCTGTAGTACAGCCACACGATAGACTGTTTCTCACTCTTTGCTGATTGAGAAATTTTGAAGACTTCATAATAAAATGAAAATGAGTTTTGAAGCTAGTATTCCTATGCTATCAAATTGTGTCACTGTGAATCAGCCATTTATGACCTGAACCATCATTTCTCTGTGTGTTGTGTTTTGGCATGCGAACCACTTATATTCCAGAATAAAATATAATTTACCAGTTAATAATAGCTTTGATTTTATTTTAGGTAATGCTTACTTCTTGCTTGTGTTGATGTGGCATGTTATGGGCCTTTTCGTCCGCTTCTCCGCTGGCCTGGCTAGCACACCATGGTTTTATTCTTGGGACGGATGCGATCTTGGTGCCTTTTGATATTGCTGCTCCCCAGGCTTGTGGCATGCCGCTGCAGCTCAGTCGATTAGGCACATGGGTCAAACAGTTTAGCTGCCTTGAAATACTGAAGAGTATTCTGAAGCCGAATGACATGAGAACAGTGACCATTGTTCGAACCTGAAATACAAATCATACATGTATGGTTATTTATTAATAATCTCTCTCTCTCTCTCTCTCCCCTCTCCTCTTTATTTCACACACACACACACACACACACACACACACACACACACACACACACACACACACACACACACACACACACACACACACACACAACACACACAAACACATCGATTTTATTTGTGAGTGATAGTAATCAGCTCAGCCTGACACTGAACACAGCCAGCAATAGAGAGCGCAGAGCAGCACTGCCATCCTGCTACGATGAGACAAGAGTACTAAAATAGCTCGGATAAGTGTGGTAATTTTTTTTAAGCAACACCAATAACAAAAACACCTACCCGGCTCTGCAGGCACTGATAGCTTCTGTGATCTGTACTTGCTGATGCTCATTTTCCACGTACAGTTTGTGTGGATCGGCGCGTTTTTGTAGATCTGCGACCGGCGGTCAACACGGATGCAACTTGAACGGAATCACTGCAGGTTGTGTGATAAATACGAACAGCAATGAAACTTGACGCAAACTTGCTTTGCCCAGATCTAGAGCCGTTTTTTATGTAGCTTTGTATCCTGTTATAAATGTAGGCTTGTAGAATTTGCAACGCATTCATTCGAATCACGCGCGCTACCGTCCGCCATATTGCCCAAGGGACAGGAAAGCTTGTGGCACCGGCAACAATTGCTAGGGGACGTGGCTTGTGTGGCGCGTGCCCTGTGAGGTCCCTTGTCATGCAGACTGACACACACCACGCAAATTCCTGCACTGTACAACAAAATAGTATTTCAACATTGGGTGCTTAGAACAATACGTGACGTTTACATGTCAATACGTCATAAGAGGAACATTTTATTACGTAAAAGATTTCTGCTTATTTGGCTCGTGCGGTACTTTTTACCAGTGTGCTCTCGACACCCTGTCTTAAATAGACACTTGGAAAATACACGTTGAAACGCGCGTCGCCTGCGACACTATGCGTCGACTGTTTCAATAGGCGTTGCACACTTATACTACATGTAGTTATAGTAATAGACTTACGGCCCTATGTCTGGAAATCAGCTAGAACATTGCAAAGTTGAATCCTCTAATACGTGCAGAGAAGAACCCAACGGATAAAGAAACACGCCAGTTACAACACAATTTATTAATGTTTCGGGTAAATACTATTTTTTAAAATAGACAAAGAAACAAATATAGAGAGCAGTCGCTACTTATCTTTATTATTTATTAGTCTAGCAGCTGCCCTTGATAGACGATCAGCCGTTTACGAGATAGTGATTTTCTAGAGAGTAACAAAGGTTTGGGTATATCAAAATGAAGTCTAGTATAAATAAAAGCAGTGCGCACTGGTTTTAAACCGCCGGAGGATGGAGGCATTTTTCTGTAGCACATTTTGTTTCCGGTATGGCTGCAGACGAAACCAGGACCGTCGCAGCCATGTTCACAGGGGAT
The DNA here is from genome assembly GCA_036245525.1 of Semisulcospira habei. Lineage (NCBI taxonomy): Eukaryota > Metazoa > Mollusca > Gastropoda > Semisulcospiridae > Semisulcospira > Semisulcospira habei. The sequence continues at coordinate 95,053,145 of BTPG01000007.1, read as the reverse complement.
CAGTAGTTTACACGAGTCTCATTGTTCCTGTATTCAGTAGTAGCATGCACGATATGTCACTTAAAAGGATTTCATTTCTTTAAAGTAATATTTTCACACTTATATATATATATATATATATATATATATATATATATATATATATATATATATATATATATATATATATATATATATATATATATATATATATATATATTAAGAGAAGAAACAATTACGACAAAGCTTGCCTTGAACTCAAATATCGTTATTCAACAATAAGGTATCCCAAAATCACGTGATCAAAACATGACAACCTACGCGGATTCGTTGCAGTAAATTTCGGTGTGCCGACGGGTTCTTTTTGATTTGTTCTACATAAGCTTGTTTGTTTCCAAAAAAAAAAAAAAAAGCAACCGTGTAAAGTGGCAGTGTCCATTTTTACGGCTTGATAAAGGTTTGTCACGTTTATTTCCATTCACTTTACCATCGCTTTGCCCGTTTCATTTCGACACCACAGCACCAAAACAAAACAGAACCCACAACACAAACGCTATCTTCGAAACCTATGTCCGGAGCGCAACATGCTGCATTCTGTAAAAGAAAAAGAGTGCCAAACCACTTGGTTTTAACTGTCATGGCTGAGCAAAGTTTCGGAGCTTGATTAATTATTTTATGCATTAACATTTATTTTGATCACTTGCACTGACAAGCTATGTTGTGATGTGCGATCACTGCCAGTGCCAATTATGCAGTCTCAGTGATCACTGATGGTACAGTACACTTCACACTGAAAAATATACACAGCACAATGTGAACACGCTTGGAAATCATGCAATGCTTTGTTTAAAATTAAACCCTATCTTGCTAGCATTAGTCTACTGCACAAAAGAGGAACTTATTTTGCTGCTGTGTTATTTGCAGTTTGTCTGCGTATAGACATTTGCAGTTCGCAGCAAGGATTCTTAGCAGCTGACATTAGCACTGACATATATATTGGGATTAAAACGAGAAAGAAAACGGATGGATTGTACATTGCTTAACGTCCCGACAGCAACAAGGCTTTCTCAGGACGTGCCTGCACTGCTTGTGAAAAAAAAAAAAAACTAAACAGAAAATGAGAAAGAAAACGGAGAAAGGTGACACAGAGATGATTTAATACATCAGTCAAGTGATCAAATGAATGAGATATATATGTTTTATGATAAACAGCTAGTTAAGGGGGGGGGGGAGTTATAATATACACGTACTATTTCTTTGAGTGTTTCCATCACCCACTCATAACACCATTAGGCTCGATGAGTTCGCATGTTTTGAGTGTTTTACAAAATACATGTGCTTGTTGTTGTTACATTATCTTCTTACTGGTTTTGACATTTCGCTGTACGATTAACAGTCCCATACTTTAAGCCTGTTCCGCCTAACGCACATGGAGGTTGACTGTATCATTGATATGTGTGTGTAGGTAACGTTTTGTTTGAGGTGGTAGTTTTGGCCTCACCTTTAAGTTTGGTGCCGCTGTGCATGTGGCCACCAGTACTATTTACAGAACTGATGACTGCATGTGCAGGCTAGTTCACGGTATCACTTATCAATGTGAACTGGGCAGCCTATTGTTTGAAGTGATCAGTGGTAGCATCATCCATGATGTATGTGTGCATTTGGCCACTGGTACTGTTTACAAAGGTGTTGTTTACAGAACTAGTGGCTGAGTATGCATATTATTATTAGTACTGTTATTGTTATCAGGTGTGGCCAACAGTACTTTTCACAGAACTGATGGCTGCAGGTGCAGTGTGGTTAACGGTACACATGAAATTTGTAGTGGACAGCCGCTAAAATACAGACAGTCAATACAAGCCACTTTCTTAACCTGAAGTCTCTATATATAGGTTTTACAGTCCACTAATGTCCCTCAAAGTACAAGTACATGTACAAAGTGGTTTATTGTCGGAGGCATCTGGGCCCATAGACAAGGGTGGTGGGGGTAGGGAAATTTGACATACATACACGAGCGATCGATTCAAAGCCGAATACAAAAACACATGACACGGATAACCGACAGCCATTCGTCTGGTTATAGCATTTCAGCATCAGTGGCACGGGTCACTGGGAATAATAATGTCCGTCAACCACACGTAAGTGCGACATCTGCCATGAAATGAACGTCTCATCACCCGAGGTAAGATCGCACAAGTTCCATCACCCTGTGCATGTCAATCTCTGCCCACTCCAACTTCTCCTTATACTTGTCTCTTTCCACCTCGTTCCACATATTGAGGCTTTGAAGGTACATGAGTTCTTTCCGTGAAGCATGTGGCGGCGGTCCTGTTTGAAAAACCAAAACTTGATGCAGATCTGTCTCCCCTCACTGAAATCAGTCACGACAACAATGTCACAACTTTCGCAGACAAAAGTTTTGTCAGGGGCCATAGGTTCACACACCACTCTACAGAATGTTCGGTTCCTAGTGTTGTCCCGCAGACGACGCTGAAGTGACCTATCAGTAAGTCCAGACACGTATTCTTACATAAAACTTATGGGTTTGTCTGTCATATCGTTTCTCATAGTCTCATTTTCAGCACATTGCAAATATGGGTCATTGTCACGGTGTCTGTTTGCATCACCGCAGTCCATCAACCCGCAGGGATACAGCATGGCTGTCATGTTTGCTTGCATCATATCTAGGTCAGACAGGACTCTCGTGCCGCTCGGCGTGTCAGGAGTGTGTTGTGTGTCGTCTGCTCTTGGTTGCTTGTCATTTGGCGGTGTTGGCATAAACAATGGCGTGACAAAAGTCTCTTCACTTGCATTTTCTCCGTCTGCTTTTTCTGCCTTGTGGCGCCATTCCTCTGCTCTCTTTCTGTCTCTCCTCAGCTGACTGGGTGGTATGCGGCGGTAAGTATTCAGTACTCGATCATATTGTGTTGGCGGGCTTGTGTCATGGCTGGCGACACTTCCTGTACCCGACGTAGATGTGAGCCTCAAAACGACGACCGTTTTCTCTCCCTCCCCAGTGATTTTCCATGAGGACAGCGTGGATTCGTTAAGCATGGCCATCAGTATACAATTGTGCATGTCTTTTGTGGGTGTTGTGTGGTTTTGTGTGTGTATGTGGGGTGGGGTTAAAAGTAGGGCGATATGGCACCTATTACCGTATATGTGTATGTACAAACCCTACATTACAAACAAACATAAATTAATAATTTAAATAAATAGTTATTTGGTTTTAACGCCGCGCGGGCGACTACGGCGATCTCACGGCAGTTAAATAAATAAGATAAAGTAAGTCAAAGATACCTGGGACATATGAAGGATAAGTAAAGTATAGATTATGATCATGCACAGATGTACATTCTTTTGGTGGGTGTTCTGCGGTTTTGTGTGTGTAAGTGGATTGGGGTTGGGAGCGAGCGGTACTGCACCTATTACCATGTACGTGTTTAAGACATAAGACATTTATTCACCAAGTAAAATGTTAGAAGAATTTTTGTGTGGCATGGCGACAGTAAAATACATCCTCACTTGTAGGGCATTCATCATGTCATACACTCAGTTGGCGATCATCCTATATACAGCACTAAAAGATAGATAAACACAATATTAAACACAAATCAGTCATATGTCACAAATCATGGAATCACGTTGTTCCATGCGTGGTGATATATTGAGGACAGCTTCTGGGGGGGGGGGGGGGGAATGCATATAAATCAAGAGATTCTGGCTTTAAAAGCACGGAACCGCCGGCCAGAGGGCAGAAGCTCGAAGAGATGATTGGCTGGGTGTGACAGATCAGACAGAATAGTACTGGTGGCCACATGCACAGGGGCACCATGGTGTATGTTCTTGAGCTGCATGCTGATGTGTATGTACAAAACCTACATTACAAACAAACAAAATAAATAAATAAAAAATTTAAATAAATAAGATAAAGTAAGTCTAAGGTACCTGGGACATATGCATGCTAGGTAAAGGATAAAATTTAAATAAATAAGATAAAGTAAATCTAAGGTACCTGGGACATATGCATGCTAGGTAAAGGATAGAAGTACCCAACGGAGAAAGAAACACGCTTAGGAAAGAAAATTTAAAAATTTAAATAAATAAGATAAAGTAAGTCTAAGGTATCTGGGACATATGCATGCTAGGTGAAGGATACAATTTAAATAAATAAGATAAAGTAAGTCTAAGGTACCTGGGACCTATGCATGCTAGGTAAAGAATAGAAGTACCCAACGGAGAAAGAAACACGCTTAGAAAAGACGGGTACAACACACGGGTACCCGTCTTTTCTAAGCGTGTTTCTTTCTCCGTTGGGTACTTCTTTGCATATTACACGCTTGGCAGTCACCTTTTTGGTCTGGATTGTTTAGGTAAAGGATAGATTAAAAATTATGAACATACACAGATGGGCATGTCCTTTGGTAGGTGTTCTGCGGTTTTATGTATGTATCTAGGTAGGAGTTGGGAGCAGGCAGTATGGGCACCTATTACCATCTATATATGTGTATATTTACTTGTATGCTGATGTGTATGTACAAAACCTGCATTATAAACAAACAAAATAAATAAATAATTTAAATAAATAGTTATTTGGGTTTAATGTCGAGCAGGCTACTAATGCCATCTCATGGCGGTTAAATAAAAATGATAATGTAAGTCAAGATACCTGGGACATGAATGGTAAGTAAAGGATAGATTATGAACATGCACAGATGTAAGTGTCTTTTGGTGGATGTTCTCTGGTTGTGGAGTGGGGTGGGAGTGGGCAGTATTACCATGTATGTGTATGAGAACGTCACACAGCATATGTACAAAACCTACTTTTCAAACAAATAAAAATAAATAATAAATTTAAATAACTAGGACATATGAATACCAAGTAAAGGATATATTATGAACATGCACAGATGTGCATGTCTTTTAATGGGTGTTCTATGGTTTTGTTTGTGGGGTGGAGATCGGGTGGTATGCACCTATTACCATATATGTGTACATGTTATGTTCACATCATATATTACCATAGATGTGTACATGTATGTTCTCATCTTGTATGCTGATGTTCCCCACCTGGGTCTGCCCTGGGGGACTTGGGTGGGGTTAACTACTTTTTAGTTCCCAGGGTCACCCTGGTCAGCCCCACAGGGTGGGTTTTCCCCTCTATTCTGGGGCATGTGTTTCTGTCTCCCCTTGGTACATTCATCTGTATTTTCCTTTTTTAAACTCTCCCTACTGTCTGCGCTGCCTGTAGCTCTTGATATTGGATGTGTGTTGCTAAATGGTCTGGTTAGGTTTATTTAGTGTATTAGACCGGCTGGCGACATACATTCAATATTCTGTTTAGGTTGGTTTTTTTTACAAGCAGTGCAGGCACGTCCTGAGAAAGTCTTGTTGCTGTTGGGACGTTAAGCAATGTACAATCAACCATTTTATGCTGATGTGTATGTGCAAACATACATCACAAACAAACAAACAAATAAATAAAATAATAAATTAATAAATAAAATAAGTTGGAGATATCTGGGACCTATGAATATGCATGTTAAGTAAAGGATAGATTATGAACATGCACAGATGTATGCATATTGAAAACAAATTTCCTCTCCTTCACGGCCACTACCATACCACTATAGTGATCATGTGCAACAAGGAATTCCTTCCATCCATAATTAAAAGGATAAATAATAAATAAATATGTAAGTGAATAACATAAAAGAATCAATAATAAATAAATAAATAAAACATGTAATACAATGGAGAGGGCTACTATCTGTATTGTGTCTCATTCAGTCCCGATAAAGCTTGATCATAAGAGTCCTTGTGAGTACTTGAGTGTGGATTGGTTGAATGGGTTGCAAAAACTAAAATTTTTATATTTAGGTGTTTAGCTGAACATGGTGATTTAGATGGAAAAGGTTCGGAGATGGATTTCACTCTGCCTGGCTTGTGCTTAAGACCAGTCGATACGAGTGTGCTTGACCAGTTAAAAATCCCATCTCCACTAATTTAAAAAAAAAAGAGCAGACCTGCACTTAGAGCCGTTAGGCTGAAAAACAGACGAACAACATGCATGTTGTATCCGGACAAAAAGTCTTCAGAATGTTGAAGATGGTCGGCAGACACATTGCACAACATGCACAAAGGGAGTTTACTTTCGATATGCTTTCCTCCCACAAAAGACCGAGTTCTATGGAAAAGGCTGTTTTCAAGACCAGGAAAAATAACGCATTTGACGTTGATAAGATGTACTTCAATGTTCAAATCGAAAATAATCTCTGTTTCACTTCAGGAGCATAGTAAAGCTGTATCAACCGTGCGCGTCTGATTGACTTCTTTCGACGGCATCTCGCTGACCGCCATTTTGAAACTAGCGACGCGAGTATGCTTACCGCATTAAAATTAATACTTTTAAACTTATTTTATCGTATATATGTATGCATGTTTACTTGCTCATGATTTGAATTTACTCACTGGAATAAACTTGTAGCTTGTATGCTTAGAACTTTCAATGTTATGCACAAAAAAAATGTCTTGCACCTTATCCGGGCCGTGTACGAGGACTGGTTCCCTCACATCGAAAAATAGCTTTCGAAAAACACTTCTACAAAAATGTCTCCATCCTAAGGACAAATATTGTTGCCATGCATAAACTATATGGTGGCATTAGTACTTTCGTTTCGTACCTGCAAACAATTGTTACTCTTTTGACGAACTACTTACCTCTGCAGAAATTGCGTAAGCTGCTAAACTATATCGCAGAAGAAATGTGGCAACTGAAGTTTGTGACGTAAATTAAAAGAAAAGAAAAGTGCGTAAAAAAAAAACCGAAGAAGTTAAATAAAAATGACGTCAACTAAAAACTAAATAAGAGAGAGACCGAGTGAAGTGATCACAAGCAACAAGGAGAGTGTGTGTAAGCGCGCGCGTGCGCAAGCAAGCGTGAATGCGTGTGTGTGAGGCCAGATAGAGAGAGACAGAGAGAGAGAGAACGGGGATTACCCTTGGGCACGAAGTAGACGAGTGTCTAATACACAAAGCCTGCTAAACACTAACCCGAAGGCAAACTTTATATCACCTTCAAGTTGAGGACTACCTCGGGGGGAAACGGGAGGGCCCCCGGGAGAGGGGGGGGGGGGGAAACAGCATTTAGCACGGTACACAACAAGTAATAAACCATTGCTGTGCAAGCGAGCCGTCACCTGCATACCAGCCCCTCTATCAGGCATCCGTAGACTCCGGTGTTGTCCCCACCCTGTGGAAGTCAAGCACCATCGCACCCCTCTCCCCCAAAATAACTCTCCTAAAAAAACTGAATGACTACAGACCCATGGCCCTCACCTCCCTCCCCATGAAATCCCTTGAGCAGCTGATCCTCAGTAAACTCGTGCCACTTGTGCAGGACAAGCTTGATCCTTACCAGTTTGCCTACCGGCATGGACGTAGTGGAAAGGATGTGGTGGCCACTCTGCTACGTTTACTTACCAGTCATCTGGACACTCCAGGCACCTACGCACGTGTGCTCTTTGTGCAATATTCGAACGCATTTATATCATTCAGCGCCACAAAATGCTTGAGAAGCTGCTAGATTTGCAAGTTCCACCTACCTTCATTCACTGGGTGTACAACTTTCTCAGTGACAGACCCCAGCGTTTTAGAGTAGGCGACACTCTTTTCCCCAGTATCACCACCAACACGGGCGCCCCACAGGGCTGTGTGGCAGGCCCTGTAATTTACTCACTGTCGCAGTAAAAAACACTCCAATTCCTTCGTCCAGTTTGCTGATAGCATGGCAGTGGTGGCTCGACTTACCAACAGGGAGTCCTTTAGTGTGTATAAGGACACAGTGGCCGACCTGTCTACATGGTACCAAGAGAATATTTTGGAATTAAGTGTTTCCAAGACAAAGAAGATGGTCTTTGATTTCCGCAGCAAAAGCCACTTTGACAGCTTCATAACCATCAACGGTAAAACTGTAGAAATTGTTGACAGTTAACTATCTGGGCGTGATCCTTGATTCTAAACTTACCTTTGGCCCACACGTGTAGACAAAAAGTACCAACAAAAACTGTACGTACAGAGGACACTAAGATCCTTTAACGTGAGCCCCAAACTCCTGTCACTTTTGTATGTCAACATCATTGAGTCTGTTTTGTCATTCTGCACGGTCTGTGTCTTCCCCGCATTGTCTGCAGCAAACAAAAACGTCCTGCACCGCGTTACCAAGACAGCCGCCAAAATCATCGGCTTACCTACCAACAGACTCCTACAATTGATCGAGAGAGCGCTGGCTAGGAAAGCACGTGCAATCCTGAGTGACCCCACCCACCCACTACACTCGCATTTTGAACTCATTCCCTCCAAAAGACGCTATCGCTGCTCGAAATGTAATAGGAACAAATTCAAACTCTTTCAAATAAGTACCCAACGGAGAAAGAAACACGCTTAGAAAAAAAACAGTTACAACACAATTATTAATATATCGGGTAAATACTCTTTTTCAAAATAGACAAACAAACAATAGAGAGATCAGTCGCTACTTATCTTCATATCGCAGAAGTAATGTGGCAACTCATCTTTCTCCGTTGGGTACTTCTTTGCATTTTACACACTTGGCAGCCGCCTTTGTGGTCTGGATTGCGTGAACTCTCATTCCGCAGGCAATACAGTTGTTGAACAAGATTAAACTGTAACAACCCCCTCCTCCTCCCCCCCCCCCTCCCCCCGGTCGGAGTGAAGAGTAGGTAGTTGTGAAACCGTCTTCAAGGGTAACCCAAAAATAAAAAAAATATATATAAAATATAAAAATGTCGTGGAGGTGAAGGCGGGGTGAAGGGTGGTGGGGGAGGGAGGCGTGGAGAGAGAGAGAGAGAGAGAGAGAGAGAGAGAGAGAGAGAGAGAGAGAGAGAGAGAGAGAGAGAGAGAGAGAGAGAGCAACTGAGAGAGAGAGAAGAGAGAAGGGGAGGGGGAGGGAGAGGAGGAGACCGGCAAAAGATACGTCCTACTGGGCCTGCATATAGGGGGAGGGAGGAGGGGGGAAAAAGGGGGGAGGGGAGACGAGAGTAAGAACTAAGAAAAACAAGCGTTGGTCAAATATAAGCGACACAGTAAGGTGCAGGTACAGTTAGCAGATTAGAATGTCACAGGTAAGTTTAAAAAATGTTATTCCTTCATATTCATCCCGAGTGGTGCAACAGTGCCCAGTTTATTAATCAGAAATTTTTCTCGGCCTTTTCTGGCCCAGATATTGCTGACTTGCATAAGCCACAGGTCTTTAACCAGAATGCCCGAAACTGAGTGGTCGGCCTGGTTGAAATGTCGTCCGACCGGTCTGTTGTATTGCTATTTGACCGACTAGAGATGTTCTTTGAAACGGCCGTTGATGGTTCTGTCTGTCTCTCCAATATATATTTGGCCGCATTTCACACAGGAGATTACATAAATCACGTTGGTAGTTTCACACGTGAAGTACCTATCAATGTTGAATTTGTAACGTGGGCCATTCACCAAATTGGAAAGGCAAATAAAGGGACACGTCTTGCAATTAGGAACATTGAAGGTCTGGTGGTATGACGAGGCTTCAGAGTAGGTCGAACAAGCATGTCCCTCAAATTAATGTCCCTCTTGTAAGCCACCAACGGAGGTTCTGAAAAAGATACCGGCGGACTGTTTGTTGCGTGGAATATTTTTACAACGCTGAGTGGCGTATAGCATCAATTTCGTCACTATGAAAACGGTGTCGTGGAACTAACGATGTCATGACTTGAAGCTTAATTATAGTGACGTCATTTCGCTGTTCGTGCTATTATTCTCCTTCAGACAGATGTGTCGCTACGTCAGCGCCGTGTGTCCGTCTTTATTTCTGTGTGCCGTGTATGGATCAGAGTGTAGGTTTGGTAGAGGGAGATGGATCGTTAGGATAAGCTTAAAAATAGATACAACTTTGGTCTGGGGTCTCATCTTGGGTTTGTTGTTTGGGTAGGTGGGTGGTTGGGTGGGTGGGTGGGTGGGTGGGTTGGTTGGTTGGTTTGTTTGTTTTAATGTGTTTTTGTGGTTTGTTTGGATTTTGTGTGTGTGTGTGGGGGGGGGGGGTGTCCTTTCTTTCTTTTTTTTCAAATTCCTTATAAGTCGTCGACGTGTGATTTCCCCTGCCTTCCATGCTCTCATTAAAAAATTAAATGCTTTGGAAAAAGTGTCCCAAAGCGGACTTTTGAATGTTTGAGGTGCTTCTACTGTGCGTCTTCTTCATACATTATGAAAATCAGACTTCTAATTTTTAACCTTGTCCACAGATTGACTGGCTTATAATATAAGTTATTGGTAGCAGAGGTTTACTACACCGACCCTGGCAGGCCTGAGGGAGGTCAAAGGAACCATTGTACCCCGAAGGCCGAAGGCCTGAGGAGTACACTGGTTCCTTTGACCTCCCGAAGGCGTACAAGGCTCGGTGCAGTAAGTCCCTGCTACCAATAACGTATTTGTTTTCATTCCTCTACAATTTTCGTAACATAAATCAAGAAGAATTCTCCCGACCTGGATCACGCCATACATGACTGACGTCAAAGGAATATACATTTATACATAATAGATTTATGACGTAATTTTAAAATATGTCATGACATTTCCATCTCCAGTAGTGTGCTTGTTGTTTCGAACAACACTAAGTAACTTTTTTACTTTAGAACGTTTTAGTGTCTAGCTTTTATAGAACAAAACTCGCATCCAAGATGCGTCACAAAGAGGGCTACAAGAAGTCCGCCATTTTTTGCTACAAGTTTTTTTTTTTAGCTCGGTCATGTGGTACAGTTTGCGCTAAAGGGATTGGTCGTGTGACGTAGGGATGAAAACACGTTATATTGTAAAGAAAAGGGGAGACTGCCAGTGCTAATATTTTAGGAAGGTTACAAAGTAAAGAAGATAATAGCACTGTCAGGGGAGAGAAGTGTGCATGATCGACCAGTGATCATAGATCTGCTGTGGCCAAAGCACCAAAAAAAAAAGAGATAGGAAAGAGAGGGGGCGCTAAAAAAGTGACTGAAAGCAATGCATATGGAAGCTCCCCCCCCCCCCCCCCCGAAGGGGGGCGTATCACATATCCCACTGTTCCAGCCACTCAGTGCATGAAAATTTAAATCTAGGTCCCCCAAGGGGGTCCAGATATTTAGCTGGTGTGGACAGCTGTTTCGGTCTTGGCGACCTCTTCAGCACACCATCGGCGATACTGGAGGAGGCAGGAATTTCTGCCTACCTGCAAAGACAACCACATTTTACTGTGGTGTCTGCAGGGGCATACATTCCATGCCACCACCTAGAGCAAAATTTCCATGCACCCTAAAAGAGAACCTACCAAAAGGGGGGAAGGGGTTGCAGTCGATATTGTAGTAGTAAATGAAAAGAAAAGGGGAGACTGCCAGTGCTAATATTTTAGGAAGGTTACAAAGTAAAGAAGATAATAGCACTGTCAGGGGAGAGAAGTGTGCATGATCGGCGATACTGGAGGAGGCAGAAATTTCTGCCTACCAGCAAAGACAACCACATTTTACTGTGGTGTCTGCAGGGGCATACATTCCATGCCACCACCTAGAGCAAAATTTCTATGCACCCTAAAAGAGAACCTACCAAAAGGGGGGAAGGGGTTGCAGTCGATATTGTAGTAGTAAATGAAAAGAAAAGGGGAGACTGCCAGTGCTAATATTTTAGGAAGGTTACAAAGTAAAGAAGATAATAGCACTGTCAGAGGAGAGAAGTGTGCATGATCGACCAGTGATCATAGATCTACTGTGGCCAAAGCACCAAAAAAAAAAAAGAGATAGGAAAGAGAGGGGGCGCTAAAAAAAGTGACTGAAAGCAATGCATATGGAAGATCACATATCCCACTGTTCCAGCCACTCAGTGCATGGAAATTTAAATCTAGGTGCCCCCAAGGGGGGGGGGGGGGGTCCAGATATTTAGCTGGTGTGGACAGCTGTTTCGGTCTTGGCGACCTCTTCAGCACACCATCGGCTATACTGGAGGAGGCAGGAATTTCTGCCTACCTGCAAAGACAACCACATTTTACTGTGGTGTCTGCAGGGGCATACATTCCATGCCACCACCTAGAGCCAAATTTCCATGCACCCTAAAATCCCCTTGGGGGGACCTAGATTTAAATTTCCATGCACCGAGTGGCTAGAACAGTGGGATATGTGATACGCCCCCCTTCGGGGGGGGGGGGGGGGGGCTTCCATATGCATTGCTTTCAGTCACTGTTTTTAGCGCCCCCTCTCTTTCCTATCTCTTTTTTTTTTTTTTTGGTGCTTTGGTCACAGTAGATCTATGATCACTGGTCGATCATGCACACTTCTCTCCCCTGACAGTGCTATTATCTTCTTTACTTTGTAACCTTCCACGTTATATTGTATCTCCTGTACGTCGTAAACACATTTGACGTCAGTGTAGCTTTGTAAAGAGGCGCCTTTGTAGTTCCATCTTGACTATGACGCCACTTTTCTCTTCCTTCCGGCATCACGGAAGTGCATGATAAACAATGAACACATTATTAGTCGTGGGGGATGCTCCCAGGGATTCTTCGGGAATAGCATGGGAAGCCAGCCATGGACTCGAGTAGTTATCTGCTGTATGCACACAATTCTCCTACACGGTGTTATTGGCACTAGGGCGCAGCATTTGTCAGGACATTCAGGTATCACGGACTCAGTTTGTTAAATGAGACACAAAAAGGCCTAAAATCAAAATAGATATTACACTTGCCAACACACACGTATGTGTATAGTGGCAACAAGTAAAACAAATTGAAATACAATATTTTAAAAATGATTGATTTGTTGTACACGCATGTGTATAGCGTCAGGAAGTCAAATAATTATTATGTGTGTAATGACAACTAATCAAATGATTATTGTGTTTTTATTTCACATTACTGACTTGGTAGTACTATACCAATATATATCAAATAATTTTTATTTTATTTTATTCCAGTCATTGTGTGTGGTGTTCACGGAAGAGAAAGGGTCTATCGCTGCACTTTCGAAGATTTATCTGTTCCCAAAACGGTGAACAGTTCTGTGAAGAGGATGATTGTCTGCGTTCAGGAATCAACGAGAGTCCAGTCCATTCTTCTGACAGTCAAGTCTCGTATGTGGGGCACGGACTACGGTTATGCTTCACGGACTTTTACGTCAAATGTTTTATTTACAACACACTCGCTATATCTTTTCCAAGGTAGAAGCACATTTTGCTTTTTACCTCGGCAAATAACTTACACCCGCAGCACAGACATGTGTCTATTGCCGTGTGTCCGCAAGTCCTGCCTTCAAAGGCCCGGGTGCCTACATTCAATTTTAAACAACGGAGGTTTGTTTGCGAGCAATAGCCTATCATCTGAAAACATTTACTGTTTAGTATTTGGGAACAATCTTGCTTTAGTAATAAAAACTTGTGTTTCGTTTGCAAACAAAGGGCTTTCGTCCTCGAACAACTGTGATATGCGTGAAATGTCAAAGTGTGTTAGCTGTTCTTGTTTACTGGCGTACTCGGGCACAGAACTGTTACGGACAAGAAAAATAGTTGACGCCAGTGAACCATTTTTTTCGTTTGTCACGGAATATCTTGAAACACGTTTTTTGTGGACACTGTTGTTAGCCGACATGTGGTCGTGTAGAGTGTCAGAGAGACATATGAAAAAAAATATTGTCGTTTTTATCAACGCCCGTTGTAAAAACGGCCTAGATTTCAAGTACTGTGTACAGGCCGAATACCATGCTCGGTGCAGTCATGTGACTTTGAGCTATAGGAGCCTACAGGACATTGCGCTGGCGACAAATAAATCGCATGTTTCTGTTCAAGTGTGTGTGATCAAGTTTAGTAACGCTGATAGCGGAAAAATCAGCGTACTTCGTGAGGACGGAGAAAATAGTATCTTGATTGAAAGGACACTTATTTCTGATGTTGTTAGTGTTTCCGTGTCTGACGTTCACTCGACACCTCTGACGGAGCCAATTATGCTCGTGTTTGCACACCACATGACACCGGCGTCATCAGGAAGTGTACATTGCGTGTTTTGGGACAGCATAAGCGAATCCTGGTCAGAGCGTGGTTGTTACGTGCTGTCTTTCAACACTACACACACAAGCTGTCAGTGTGACCACCTAACCAGCTTCGCCATTCTGGCGGGAGAAGGTTTTAACACGATGAGCAGCGAGGTCCAAAGCTGGCTAACGCAACTGCTGAGTGTTGCATCCATCATATGCCACGTGCTTAGTTTCGCCACCTTCGTGTATTTTCCCAGCTTGCAGTGTCACCGTAACACCATCCATAAGAACCTCGTGGCCAGTCTGGCCGTGGGACAGACATTGTTTTCTATCGGTATCAGTCTCACAGAATCCCCGGTGTTCTGCTCCTTTGTAGCAGTGATGCTGCATTACATCTTTCTCAGCGCTTTTTTCTGGATGCTTCTGGAGGGCATGCAGCTGTACCTAATGCTTCTGCAACCCAGCAAGAGTACGGGGAAGGGCACAACATTCTTCTTTGCCTATGGGTTTGGCTACGGTATGCCCATATTGATCCTGATCACGTCGTTCAGCGCGAACTACACAAAGTACGGTACCGCTAATTACTGCTGGCTGTCCACAGAGGACGGCGTGGTGTGGGCCTTCATGTTCCCCGTACTCTGCGTCCTCACTCTCAACACTATTATGTTTGGCCTCTCCGTGTGGGTCATGCTCAAGCACTCCAAAACCTCCCAGATGATGAGATGTCGCAGCAAGCTGGAGAGAAACAAGACTTACATCACGGGTACGTTGACCATAGCCTCTGTCCTCGGGATCTTCTGGTGGCTGGCTTTCCTCCACCAGACCGGACTGGAGATATTTTCTTACCTGTTTATCATCTTTAACGCCCCTCAGGGCGTGACGATCTTTGTGCTGCACTGTTTAATGAACGACAAGGTGGTGGACCAGTACCGCTTCCTTTTTCGCCGCTTCACCTTCTTGCCCGCCTGGCTCAACTGCTTTCCCATGTTATCTGACGAATCAACTCACCAGTCACATCGTCACGCTCAGACCTCACGCCGCCGCGGTACAATAGATGGCCAGCCGATGGACTTAGATGGCCTGCTACTGGACTTTCAGAAGGCGGGCGGCTTGACCATGCTGCTGGAGAATGAGCGAAGCTCGGAAGACGACAAAGTGGACGGACACCCGAAGAGGAAACGTACGAAGATGCGCAAGATGTTCGAGTGGATCGTCAACACGTCCGCTAAAACCGTGGCCAACCTGATGGGGGCGGAGCTGCAGGCGGTAACCGAGGAGGTGGCAGACGACACGGTTTTGGAAGTAGAAGAAAAGAAAGAAAACAAGGGCTGGCTCGGGATTATTGTACAAACGGTGAAACAAGGTTTCGGGCCTGACGATGACGATGCGATGTTTGATACGTACGACGACTATAAACTATCCAACGTGGTGGATTTACACGACTCTGTCGTAGCTGCATCAGAAAGAAACAGACTGCCGATAATAGAGCAAGACACTCTACGTAAAATAAGTAGTCGGAAGGGCGTTTCACTACAAAAAATACCTCAGTCATATTCTGTCGTGCGCTCTAATTCTTCAGAATCTATCTTACACCTCCCACATTTTTCTGAAGTGGAAATGGATGGTCGTCAAAAACAATTTTCTTCAAGCGACAATCAATTGAGCAACACTGCCTACAAGGTCCTTCAATACTGCAGTTTGAAAGACGTCATCCGTGCAGATATGAGAACCCTTAACAGCTTCCTGATGGAGAATGAGCCTCTCAGTCGCGGAAGCTCGTGTGTAGACTTCGCTGAAGATCGCGACTGCTGGCTAGCCCGCGCTATCACGACCCCTGCAGTCAGAAGCGTGCATACACAGACTTGCGACGTGCTGACACAGACTGGCTACGTCATGTCACCTGACTTGCACGAGTCATCATCCCTGCGCATTGTCAAGTCCTCATCTTTCATCTGGAAACAGAAGGCCGCGTTACACGCGGACCCAAAGCCGAGGACTAATGTTGAAAATCGGCCATCTACCTCTGTGGACACCTCGTGTCTTTTTAAAGGCTTGCGTTCTGATCTGTCTCTTACAAGCAGTGAAGGGGAATGCCTGCTGTCTGTCCTCTTCGGAGAGCCTCACACAACAGTCGGCACGCAGACAGAAGATGTGCTCGCTATTGCCAGACAGTCCCTAATATCCGCTGACTTTGACAAGCCCGAAAAGAAGTTTTTTAATATGAACCTAACAAGGATTAAAATACAATTGCCAGGAAGCAGCGATGACGTTCAGTTAAAGGGCACAGAGCTGACTGGCGGTGGCAGACGAGGAACTCGGGCGAGTATTCGCTTAGTGCTGACGACAACTTCTGACACGGAGGAGAGTGAGTCAAACGCTTTCGCCAACTTGCAGAACACTTACCAGAGGAAAAAGACGGATGCCGCGGCTGATAAAGTCTCAGGGTACATTGGTACACAGCTAACAGAGAAATTTCGCAGAGCGGTTTGCTACCTGAGAATTGCTGGCGGAGGTTTGTTCTGTAGAACCAGGCGAACTTCATCCTCATCCCCAAGTGTAAGAAAAACAGTGCCGAGCAAGACAGCATCTACAACTGCAGAAAGTTACGTAACCTATGTCGAAAGTCCTGCTTCTGAGACGGGTTCCCCAGCCAACGAAATTCAACAAAAGCGAATGTTTTCTTCAGTCAGGTCACTATTTGCCAAGATCACGTCCCGTGAATCTCAAGGAGAAGAGGAAGGGTTTTCATGTTCCACATTCATAGCGCCAATCACGTCGTTGTTTGCTAGAATCAAGTCCTGCGGGTCTCACAAAGGTAAAAAAGAACACGAGGAGATCCCTCCTCCCACTGATCGTCCAAAATCATCGATGTCCGTGCCAGTTGCAGGGCACACGGTCAGTACGTCTTCACTTAAAAGCGAATCACCGTCCTCATTTGCAGAGGATGATTAGGCATAGCAGCCGTAGCTTAAGCGTCTAACCCATTTAGCCTTGACGCACGACAGTAGGAGATGGCTCTACCATAATAATTCAAGGGTGAAGACAAATTAGCTTGGCGCCATCAGGCGCCGAGCCTACCCTTGAATTAACATGGTTGATCACTCTCCTGAACTGGTATGTAGTTGTTCGGTGACCCCTATTCGATTTGGGAAATATGGCCGCGCGGTTAAATGGGATAACAGCCGAGGCAAGACAAACGCTACGCAGCTGTAAGAGACATAAACCCCCTGGAGCCCGGCAGTCGCTGGGGCTCATAACGATTTATGTCTCTTGTTAGTCTTATGTTCTTTCGCATATTTTTTTGTTCCATTTACATCTTTGTTTTTCACGCTAATGTCGGTCAGTGTGCAGTCGCTTCCGAAGCCGTAAGATCCAAAATCACAGACCAGCGCACATATCTGACCAGGAGGTTTCTGCGCATGTATCTGACCGGCGCACATGTCTGACCATCCATATGTATATTACTATAATAGTAATAGACTTATGGACCAGCAGATGTCTGCACACATATCTAACAAGCTCACAAATCTGACCAGCAGATGTCTGCGCACATATCTGACCAGCGCACAGCATCAGAATATGTTGTAGAAGGAACAGCTAGCTAACCATGGGCACAGTTAAAGCGATCCGATCATGGCAGACTAAACATTTGCCGATATAACGGGTCATCTAAGCTAAGACATTTTTGTTTTTCTTATCCCATTCAGCCCTGACACACTACAGCCAGGAGATGGGTCGACCATGATAATTCAAGGGTAGTGCCAGATTAGCTTGGCGCCTATCGGCGCCAAGCTAATCTGGCACTACCCTTGAATTATCATGGTCGACCCATCTCCTGCAACAAGTGCATAGTCGTTAGAGAAACCTCCAAAATTTGGAAAATACTTGAGTCGGGCTGAACGAGTTAACACAATCAATGAGTATGCACACGTACCAGCGGTTTTCCACTGCCTTTGCGGTCTAACGGAAAGAAGTCACCTGCGTACGAAGGAGAAAAAGCAGAAAAGTCTTTCACTTTACCACATTCAGACTTCACAATTTAACTCATTCAGCCCGACGCACCTATTTCCCAATTTTGTAGGCGTCCTCTAACGGAATATGCACCTGTGGCAGGAGGGGGATCGACCATGATAATTCAAGGGTAGTGCCAGATTAGCTTGGCGCCGACAAGCGCCAAGCTAATCTGGCCCTACCCTTGAATTATCATGGTCGACCCATCTCCTGCTGTAGTGCGTCAGGGCTGAATGGGTTAAGTTATCCTTTATTGTGCAGCATTATTGTAACACACACACACACACACTAAGAACAATTATGAAGGAGATAGTGTGATCTACTTTCTGGAGTAGGTCTCTGATTTTGGACCCTCCGGCATCACGCCATGAGATCTGAAGTCACAGACCTTTTACACCTTTATACTTAGACAGCACACGTCATCAGTACCGTCTGCGGTTGTACTCCCCATGTAGACCTAATCGGGGCGTGCACCGTATGTACACTTCTGTTCCACAAGTACACTTATATTCAAACGAGATGAAAGCATCTCATTTGTATAGAAGGGTATTTGTGGACTGCGTACTCCCCGTGTTGGTCTGTCTGAGGAGTACATCTGCAGGTGGAAAGGGACGTGTTTGGTGAAAGCGTAGGAACTAGACACTTGGAAGAGTAATACCTGCCTTGTAGTAGTCGAAACTAGCGGAAGTGGAAAATAGTCGGTAAATCATGTTTGTTTGTTTTTTTAATATGGACGGTCATCAGAAAAAAAGAAGAAATAATTCACTGTATTCCGTTCAACATGTACCCGCTTATGATACATCCCCGCCGTGTAGTTTTCAGCAAAGTACAGCTAGCGCAATAAAAACGCAATACATGCGGCGCTCTTGTCATTCACGCAAAAGCGGTGGGTTTTTGTTTTTTTTTTTTGGTATTTTTTTTTTTTTAATATTTAGTTTTGCCAATGAAAGACATATGTTACGGCCTTTCAATGGCCGCGCGCCGTACTGTAAGTATAATTTGTATTTGCAAAATCCGACTTAGAAAATTATGGCTTTTGCACGAATGACACCAGTATTTTAAAGGTGTGTTTACATATGGCAATGCGACAGCAGCAAAACGTATGATGGCGACAGCGACAAAAGTCGAGAACATACAAATAACAAAATGGGATCGACCAGCCCAGAAAGTCTCTTATGAGTATAATGAGCTTGCATGCCTTTTCCCACTTTTTCGCAGAAACGCTCGCAGATATTACTAATAGAAAAATAGAGTTGTTCTTCTTAAATCAAACTGTCAGAAAGAAAGAGAGAGAGAGAGAGAGAGAGAGAGAGAGAGAGAGAGAGAGAGAGAGAGAGAGAGAGAGAGAGAGAGAGAGAGAGAGAAAGAAAGAGAGAGCAGTGTGTCAATTCATGTATGCACCTACTCCTTAAAGTTGTTCCTTCTTTGACACATGTATTGATATGTTGTATAACAAGCAAATTAATATTCTTAAATTTGCTTGATGTACTGTCTTTCCCAAAATCCCTTGCGCGCCAAGATAATTCAATCTTGATGATATTTGCATTTTTCAAAACAGAAACGCGAAATATGCTCATACTGCAACATTAATAAGCTCCTTATGTGTAGTAGTAATGAAATACTTCTTAGCGTACGTACGCTTGAAATGTATGTCCTATACACACAAACGAACGGAGAACAGACGCCAGCAAACATGCGATTCGCTTTAACTAGTGAAATTGACGAGATGTAAGCCAGCGATATCAACAACCTGACAAAAGAACTAAATAAACAAACCTTCTGGCATTTTCCGCCGTTATACGTGATCTACTTACAGGTAGAATTTATTTAGTAACAAGCACGGTTATACAAAGCACTGATGTCTTCTTAGTCAGACGAGAATCTACGCGGTGAGTTGACAGTGAGAGAGAGGAAGATGGAGAGCCCAACCTCACCCCTCCCATAATCAATAGATTTATTTAATTAACTAAGTAATTAGACTAACGAGCTCCCATTATTACAGTCAGCTCTTTGTTTTTCTAGCCATATTAGTTCTATTTCAAAAAAATCGTTGAAGCAACATTTTTGATCCTGTGATTATTAATGTAGATCTTTAACTCCACCTGTACCAACAATGCCATCGCTCTTAAGCAATGAAATAAATCTATTTATTATGGGAGGGGTGTGGTTGGGCTCTCCGTCTTCCTCTCCCTTAAAAGATCCAACCTTTTACATCATTCTGGTCAAGATTCATAATATAGTTTGTTGATTTTGTTATATCGCACTTTGACAAATCATGCAGATAAAAGTTTTTCAAGGGCAATAATTCACACATCGCGAATCCGTACAAATTATTGGCGTCAAGGTACGTAATGAATGACCTTGACCTTGAGGGGTCAAAGTCAAGGTCATCAAGATATTTGTTGTTGGCTTTGGCATAGTTGTTTGCGGCTATACTAATGCCTCCCCTCAATCCACGTTCCACCATTTCACCCATCGTACGATCAGACAACAGGTCTATATTTATCTTACTGGATTTTAAAAAAGCATCCCATGTCATGCCAGGACTAGTTATGTAACAAGCTGGGTCAAGACCATAGTGCAATATACCCTTTTCACGATAACTTTCAAATACGTCTGCTAGCAAGCAAACATCAGCTTTCAAGTACTGGCCATGGTAGTCATCAATCGTTTTACACCCTAGTTTACCCCATGCATCGAGAGCATGTTGGTATTCAGAGTCAGAAATACCTTTAACATTTAGTGTAGAATAAAATTTCTCTTTTGGAGGCAGTCTCCTTTCTTCAAACACAACCCAGTGATCAATATACTCGTTGGGATAGACTCCTTTCTTGATTAAATCAGGCTCAAAATATTTACTTGTTATTGGAAACGATGTCAGACCTTCTGCCAGACTAGCAAGCCCTAAAGACAAATGTTGCATGAAGACATAAAACACTAAATTTGTTGTCCAACCTAAAAGTCAAGTATTTTCTCAGTTGTCTGGGCAATACAACTAATTTGTTTGTAAGACTCATCCACAGCCTGCATGATAATATGTGAATCATACCCCTTGAGATTGTGGAAAAAGATTGGTAGTTTGTATGCCTTGGGATCTATTTTTAGTTTTAAGTTGCATTCACTGTGCGCAGCACCTCTGTAACGTCCAGTTGTGTGGTCATGATCGCGAACTTGATCACAACCCAGAGGTTGTTCATGACCCAGAGGTTGTTCACAAATCCAACATGTCTCTGCTGTATCAAAATTTTGTTTGTCTTCTTCTGTCATCATCAAAGGCATCTGACACTTTTCCAGATACTGTACTACCTGACTATACAGTTGTCTCATTTCTGTTAAAAACTCAGCTGCTGCATTTTCACCTCTGTAGATAACAGGTTTGGTATGCTGACCCTCTGACCTAACAAGAATGTAACCAAAAGAACACACCACTTGGTCACTTCCCCACCGGGTCTGCCCTAGGGGACCCTGGTGGGGTTGTCTACTTTTTAGTTCCTAGGGTCACCTTGTCTAACCCCTGCAAGGTGGGTTCTACTCTTTTGGGGGTTTGTATTTCTGTCTTTCTGGTCCATTCATCTGTATTTTTCTTTTGAAATTCTCCCTCCTGTCTGCGCTTCTTGCAGTTCTTTTCTTCATTTAGCGCAGGCACGTCCTGAGAAGGCCTTTGTCACTTGCGGGACGTAAAGCAATCTATACTCACTCACTCACCACTTGGTCACTCAATTTTACAGTCTTTGGTAATGATTCTGGAACAGGGCCCTCATATGGTACAACCAGTGATTCAAAATCAGCATACACTACAAACGGTAGCTTTTGCTGATTCCCATGGTTCTTAAAATATACCTGACTACCAGGTTCTGGATACTTCAGTATTGTTTGAATGTCATCAGGTGACCTGCAATGCTGGACATGTTTGTGTGCTACTTTAATAGAGGAAAACCTTTGTAAACATCTTTTACACACTTCCTGTTTGCCATTGTGTTTTGATACATGATTACGAATTAGTCGTGACATACTCCTGATAATTGTGTAGTGAAAGTTATCACCAGAGCCAGAGCTTATTAGTCCTCGCACTGGGACTATATGGCACTGAGGCGTGTCCCCTGGGTGGTGGATAGGGGGTCCCTCACAAAGAGGGGTGCACCGAATGAAATAAGGTGCTGTGAACCAACATGGTCTTAGGGAAGGTGACCCCGACAGAAAACCCCTGGTCCTCCTAGTAAGGGGGTTGGGTGTGGGGGTAGCTTCCCCACCCTGCAAATAAGGAAATAGCTACAAAAACGCTGACGAAAAGACAGAGAATAAAATTGGGTGAAGAAGATGGGGATGGACTGGTCACAGTCTGAAAAAGCCATCTTCCAGTATCACTAGGCAGGCATTGTCATGGAACCCCCAGAGAAATAGGAAAAGAGGCAGGCCGAGAAACACCTGGCGTCGAGACCTCTAAGCAGACATCAAGAGACTGGGAACCACCTGGAGTAAAATCGATGGAGAAGCACAGGACAGGAGTCGCTGGAGGTCTCTCGTCGACGGCCTATACCCGGGGAGGGGTGACAGGCATAAGTAAGAGCTTATTAGTAACATGTCAACATGCTTATCTTCTGACTGACCGTAGGTTGGGGCAATTGGTGATACTCTAATTGGTTGTAACTTTTTCTCAGACTCATTATCCCATACATACACATTCACAGATATACCAGGATTTAGTTTTTCAAACAAATCTTTGTCCTCCACCTTAACAGGAAAATCTATGCCACTAAAGTTGAGTTCATTTACAAATTTGATATAGATAGATACAGGTTCAGGTTTTGTTTTTACAAAGTGTAGTTTAGCAAGCACACACCACATAAAACAGAAATTATCATTGTTCTGAATATTGACCACAGCCTTTTTGTCTACAACCTCATTTGGCAGTGGCAGCCATGATTTGCCTAATATAGGATGATAATATGTTGACTGCTTCAGTTGTAGTTCATGTACACGACCTTCATGCCAACCAGATCCCCTCATTTTTGCTCTGTCGATTGCTTCGAGAAAGTCAGTCAACAGTCTTTCTCTAAACACTTTTTCCAATTCCTCTTTTCAATTAACTGTGTGTTGTCTTTTTGATATATATGATACAATCACTTCGCCATCTACTCTGGTAAATTCTATTTTCGCAACAATCTGAATCTTTACACTTCCTGTAAGAAGATTATGTTGTATGACAGAAAAGACCTTTCTATCGTTTCATAGACACTGTAAGTGTTTGATATAGGCAAGTCTGCTGTGTGAAACATGTTTCTTAAGCCTGACGAGCTTTGGGCATTGTCCGTCATTTTTATTTGTCCGACAAAATAATAAATAGAAAAAAATTACATCTTGTGCAGTACCACTTTATTGACTGTAACCCCTACAAAACAAACATTTCGGTTTTTTAGTTGTTGGTGCATGTGTTCGCACACTGTATTAAACCAATCATCATCAACTTCAAAGATATTTGTCTTAAAATCACCTGCAATGTACTCTACAAATGGGTTTTCATCAATATATTCCAAAGTCACTGTATTAGCTGTAACGGGTGGAGCGGGTGGTGTTCCAGCTCTGGCGCCTTCACCAACCCCTCCGGTTCCATCAGACCCAAAAGATTTACAGACGTGGGTTAAAAAAAAAGTTGTCACATATATATCAGACTTGCTTCAAAAATTGGCTGTAAAAGCAATGGATGCTTTGCCTGGCATAATAGGGAGTGTTGTCAGTTGGCTGATCAGTACAGCAGCAAAGGTAGTAGGGTTTATGGTGGAGCATGTGTGGGTCTTTTTGGTGACAGTAGGAGGGTTAATAGTGGGTTATTTAATGAAACAGGTAAAGAAGTAATATTCCTAATCCAGTAAGGCCTATTACCAATGCTGTTCTCTCTGACTCATGTGTGTTTACTGGGGTTACTGGCTGTATGGGTGCTGGTGCCAGTGCAGGTGTCGGTGCTGGGGCTGGGGCTGTTACTGACATTACTGGCGTTACTGCCTGTATGGGTGATGATGATGTTACTACCGTTACTGGCGTTATTAATGGTTTTAATGGTTGTAGGTGTGTGGTTGTTGGGCTCAAGTTTACAGATTGAGTCCTAATTTCTGATCACGCCCAGCAACAATTATTTCGTTATTATAATTTGTTATTGTCCCCATTTGGAGTTAAAGGTCAGATGGCAACATGTATAACCCAATGCCAACTACAAAGTCAACTTTTGATCTGGCATATCTGAGAACGTCTTGGTAGCGTTGTATGCTTGATGGGAGATCTACTACTGAGTTGATCGAGTCTTCCAGGTTTGCAAGAAACTGTTTTTGTGCTTCAAATTTTCCACTCCTGTTTAAAATATTTGATTTTGTTTGAGCTTGTGCTCCTAGTATACACCACACATACGTTCTGATAGACTCATTAATGCGTTCAACTTCTGCTTGAGTAAACCCGTCACTCCTGTCTAAGACAAATGTGGTCCAGGCATTAGACTATTTCTGTTCTATTGAGCCTAACCAGATTTCAGATTTTTGTGAAAATGAAGTGCAACCAGGGTAGTAATCTTGGGGATATTGCTTGTGACTCATAGCATAATACAATGTACCCCTGCCGTTGTGATCATCAAGTTTTTGAGTAAAATCATACCTGGTGCTGATGTTAAATTCATTACAGATGCATTCAAATGCCTTCATATCCATGGGGTTGTTAAACTGGTTAAAACTGGATTCAGTAGGCAGTGGGGTATGCAGTTCTGACAGTATTCTTCTAAGCTGATAATACGTGTGAAATGATACACAGACCTAATCAGTTTGTTTGAGTGATTCAAATGGTCTGTAAATGAAACACCACAGCCTGTAGTTGAGCACAGTATAGCAAAGTTAAGCTGGTTTTGGAACATCTGTAGTGGGCTTGTGGACCACTTTCTTGCTGTTGCATAATCTATTATTGGAGGGTTTAGGTAATGATCATAGGGATTTGGCACTTTCACTTGAAATAAATTTCCTTTGGACAAAGCTATATCGAGCTGATTTAGTTGAATTATTTTCTGATCATAAGTTGGTGCGACATTGTACTTGGCATTACATTAAATTGAAACGTGTTTACTGTGGCAATTGTTGGCAATTTAAATTCCACTGTACTTTTTTAATGTGATAATAACAATGTTTATAACCTTATCAAATATTGACACAGCAAACCAGTGTGGTTAGCTAATGGGATTGATAATCGTGATGGTAACAAGGCTGTAGCTATCCATGGAATGTTCTACACTGTAAAGTGGTTTAATATACAATACAATACAATACAATAATACTTTATTAATCCCTCATGGGGAAATTCACATTTTTGCCACCACAGGTGCTGCTTACATTCACTCACTCGCTCATTCCACAAATTACAATCACAGAGCTACACAATGGACAATGACTCTGGACAGGTGAAGCCCATCGCCAAGGCATCTAATGGCCAGCGCCAGTGGCCTCATCCCGACCCAAACCTCCCTGACAAAAACAGAATACCGCTAAGACAGCCCTATGCCCCCTTAACACACTATTATAATGTTCTTTATTACTGAAGTTCCTACTTGGCTAAAACTAGTACATAAAACAAGTTAACAACAGAAACAAAATACCCGCATCAATACGGAGAAGATCTCCGATCTAGGCAACATAAAACTGAACAACGGTCAAACAGCACCTGGGGGCCCGTCGCCGCCATAGTACAGCGCCGGTGTTCAGACAGTCGCTCCGGCATAAACAGTCACCACCTTAATTTTACTGAACTTAACTAGTATATAACTTCATAGTCATTTTAAAAACAAAAGTAGTAGAACTACATCATTAACGTGAAAGCAGTCCAAAATAGTTTCTAAAAAGTACACACGCGGCTGTTCAGTAAGAAACACAGTCACTGGGTCTGGGAGGTGTCTGTCATTACATCATTCGGAATGTGGGGCCTGAAGCTTGCTGGTACTCCGGCCCTTCGTTGAGTGCACTAGGGCAGGCAGTGAGGTTGAGCGTGGCGTGCCGGAAGAGCCACTCCTTAGATGAGATGATGAAAGGGGAGGAAAGCATGCTGGTGGTATTGCCACAGCATAGCGCGCGCTGTTCTTCTGATATCCGCTTGGTACAACAAGAATCAGCGTGTATCAACTCCCAGCATAGGCGTAATGTAACAGATGATAAAAATTATTATGTAAGTGGAACTCTTGATGGTTTAGAGAGGCGTGATACTTTATGAGCTGGGTATTATGACTTTTGTACTTTAGCTGAATGGCTTCAAAATGAATTTAAAATTAAGGCAACTTTAAATCCAACTAATTCACTTGTTACAATTGAATTTCCGAAAGGTGGTCAGTTTTCTTTATCAACTAGTCTTTTATTATTACTTGTTTTTTTTAGGTAAAGAAATAATACATCCAGATGAAGATTGGACACCATCAGATGGACGTCTACTATCACCAAAAACATCAAGAGTAACTGGTAGAGATCCTGTTCATTTGTCAGTACGCACAGTGCTAAATGTTCATTTGAAAGAACTAAGCACTACTGATAATGTTCACAATGGAAAGCTTTCATCTTTGTTGAAATGTGTGTCGACTGGAACTGCTCCTTATTGTGAAAATGTAGTTGTTAGATTTCCTAATTCACAGTTTTAAAAATTACGCTCCAGTTTTTTTTTAATTATTGTGCTTATATGTAACTAATCAGGATGACAAACCAGTTGTGATGCATGATTGTTATGTTGAGTTGAAGTTAAATAAATTTTATTTTTGCTAAAATAAAAAATGAGTGCTGGTCCAAAGTCTAGAATTATTCCAGTTGCATGTCCGTCAATAGAGTTAAAAGATTTGGCTGATGTGCAAGAGTTTGAAAAAGAAGGTGAGGTAGGAGAGGTGTATGGCCTTGAACTTGTTTCCATGGGATTGTACAGACGAAAGGTAATTGATGATGTGAAAGATGACGCAGAAAAAAGGTATCCTAAACTTAGTCAACTTCGTGATGTTACTGTACCGACTCCTGTAAATAATGTGCTCTACAACTTAAAACATGTGGGAAATAAGTGGGTAGTTATTCCTGCTCCTGCTCCTCTTTTGCCTACACCTATTGACTGGGATGTAAAGTTTGTATTTATCAGTCCTTATGTATATTATACTGATGAAGGAGCCTTAGTATTTAGAAAAGTTGTTAACGCTGAGCCAATGCTTGTAAGTCTTGTACCAAGCTATTTCGTAGAAACCATTAGCAGAGAAAAACTAAAACTGCAAGAGTATGGAAAACGAAGATATCTTCTTACAAATAGAAAGGGTAGATCAGATACTACTATTGTGTTCGTACCAGCAAACTTTACCATAGCTAGAGAAGCGACAATAGTTTTTGAAATTATCATGAGATCTGTGGATGCTGCGAAAGAAGCAGATATCACACAGGGAATCACACTTACGTGGGATAGCTCAGTAGCAGAGTCAACAAAGGTCATTATTGCTATTAGAAAAGGCACAGATATAGAAGTTTCGAGCAGTATCCCCGCTATTAATGTAGTCATTGATAAAACAACTCTAGTTTATCTAAGTTTTATATGACTGGAACACACAGATCTTGTTTCGTTTTATTACGCTAGCAAATTATATACCTTTGAAGAGTTGCAAAATGTAATCTCTGATTAAATAATTTTTTAAAAAATTGCCATAAAAAATGGTAAACTTGTATCCACAGATACAACCTGGACCGCCTGAGCCTATTGTTTCTGATAAAACATTACAGGCAGACTCATTCCGCTTAATGAATATTACAGAAGCGTTGAAGTATTTGAAAGGAGAACAGGTAGGCCAGAGTATTACTGAGAAAAAAGTTTTTTGTTGTCCTTGTAACTTGGGAAGTCTGTCCAAGTGTCTTAATGACTTGGGTCAAGAACTTATAAGAACTTATGTTAAGACACTTATAAGAACTTGTTTTAAGTCACTTATAAGAACTGATGTCAACTAACTTTAAAGTTACTTACAAAGTTACTTGTTAGTTGTAGGTAACTTTTAGGTTACCTACTAAGTGCATCTATTTTGTGTGTGTGCAGTATGTGTGTAACATGGTAAGTAACATAATGTGTTTGACTGCATTTTATTTTGTATTGAAAGGTGGTGTGTTGATAGAGACAATTGGGTTAATAACCGAAATACCTTTGCTTAAGAGAGAGGAAGACGGAGAGCCCAACCACACCCCTTCCATAATCAATAGATTTATTTAATTGCTCAAGAGCGATGGCATTGTTGGTACAGGTGGGGTTAAAGATCTGCATTAATAATCACGGGATCAAAAATGTTGCTTCAACGATTTTTTGAAATAGAACTAATATGGCTAGAAAAACAAAGAGCTGACTGTAATAATGGGAGCTCGTTAGTCTGATTACTTAGTTAATTAAATAAATATATTGATTATGGGAGGGGTGGGGTTGGGCTCTCCGTCTTCCTCTCTCTACAGTGGTATCAACTCAGCGCGTAGATTTCGTCTGACTATGACGACATTGGTGCTTTGTATAACCGTTTCTGTTACTGAGTAAACTCTACTTGTAGGTAGATCACGCATAATGGCGGAAAATACCTGTAGGTTTGTTTCTTTAGGTCGCTTCTCATGTTGTCGATATCGCCAGCTGACATCTCGTCAATTTCACTAGTCAGTGCAGCGACTGGCGTCTGTTATCCGTTTGTGTGTGGGTGTGTAGGATACATATTGCGAGCGTCCGTACACACTAAGAAGTATTTCATTACTGCTACACTTAAGGAGCTTGTTAATGTTAACTCATTCAGCCCGGCGCACGTATTTCCCAAATTTGTGAGGTGTCATCTAACGACTATGCACCTGTTGCAGGAGATGGATCGACCATGATAACTCATGGGTAGTGCCAGATTAGCTTGGCGCCTGTCGGCGCCAAGGTAATCTGGCACTACCCTTGAATTATCATGATCGATCCGTCTCCTGCTGTAGTGCGTCAGGGCTGAATCGGTTAAAGAATGAAAACATTTCGCATTTCCGTTTTGCAAGTATCATCAAGTTCTAGTCTTCTTGGCGCGCAAGAGATTTTGGGAATTAAAGTATATCAACCAAGTTCATGACTATTAATTTTCTTGTTATACGATAATCAATACATGTGTCAAAGAAGGATACAATTTATGGAGTGAGTACATAATATACTAACAATGACATGTCTGGTGCCTTGCGTCAGTTCAGCAACAATGTATAAGACTGACGTGTCTAGTGTTTTACATCACCGTCACTGTCTGAAGTCGAGAATTCTACGTTTCGACTTTTTTCTATGATGAATTATTTCTTACGAAAAAAGTTCGAAGAGGTACAAAACTGGTTAGCAATCTCATCCGGTGTCTTTCTTTAAGCTAGCTTTATCCTAAATTTTACAGTGAATATACGAGTAACATCAATTACGGATTCAAATGCCGGTCAACCGACTTTCTATAAACGGCATTTTTTTCTCTTTATTCAGACAACCAATTTAAATATGCTCGGAGGCTCTACGAAATACATCTTGAAGGCAGCATTTCCTAAAGTTGTAGACCTGTACGTACACAAACACAGGACACATACACTCACACACACACACACACACACACATAAACACACACACACACACACACACACACACACACACACACACACACACACACACACACGGCATTTCCCGCCAAATGTATTTTTTTAACAGCGCGGTCAGCGTAGCCAGACATGGCGTAATTTGTATCGTGTTACTTCACTGTCAGAGTCTTGTACGTGCCCGCCTATCTCGTCATTTGCATGCTTCTGAACGAGCTCCGACCAGCCCCATCCTAAGAAATCTCTTCTATAAATAGGCGAGACTTTAATAATGAGTGTTTGAACGTCGCAACTCCCATGGGCGCGAAAGCGACTCGACAAGGGACAGTGGCGCGACAAAATTGTATTCCCCCATGAAGTGATTGAGTGCAAAGAGATTCGGGATTGAAGAGGGTGTGGCTTTCACTCCTCATTTTTTTTCAACAATTTTAAACACATTAAATAGGGGCGCGATGCGCCGGTCGCGCCGTTATACGAAAACACACGAGGTGTTATTCCGCTTGCCCCTGAGGTACTTTTTGTCGTGTCGCACGTCGTGTCCCTGTAAGGAAACACTGCTCAAGGGGGTGTTTTTATGTAGCGGCGCGACGCGAAAGCGGTGGCGACAGCGACAGCGACATAAATCAAGAAGAGAGAAATAAAGGATTGCTTGTACCACGGCACATCGGGTGCGACAGGAGACAGCGGTGCAAGGCGATTCAGCCTCGATTTCGCCGTGAAGGTAGCGTTGTTTTCAGTACGTGTATGTGACATCAAAGGGCTGTACGTAACGTTTGTCGACCTAACAAAAGCGTTCGACACTGTGAGCAGGCAAGGCATGTGGCAGATCCTGGAGCGACTTGGCTGTCCCCCAAAGTTCCTCAACATGATTGTCCAGCTACACGAGGACCAGCAAGGCCAGGTCAGACTCAACAATGACCTCTCAGAACCATTCCCTATTCTCAACGGTGTAAAGCAGGGCTGCGTGCTGGCACCGACCCTCTTCACCATCTTTTTTAGCATGATGTTGAAGCAGGCCACAGTGGACCTCGATGATGACGATGCAGTGTACATCAGGTATCGTCTCGATGGCAGCCTGTTTAACCTCAGACGACTGCAGGCCCACACGAAAACCCTAGACCAACTGATTCGCGAGCTGCTTTTTGCTGATGATGCTGCCCTCGTTGCACACACAGAGAGAGCCCTGCAGCGCATCACGTCTTGCTTCGCAGATGCTGCCCAGCTCTTTGGACTCGAGGTCAGTCTTAAAAAGACAGAGGTCCTCCATCAGCCGGCACCCAAGACAGTGTACCGCCCTCCTCACATCACCATCGGCGAGTCTGAACTAAAGTCAGTTCACCAGTTTACTTACCTTGGCTGCATTATCACGTCGGACGCCAAGCTGGACAAGGAACTTGACAGCAGGCTGGCAAAAGCGAACAGCGCTTTCGGGCGACTTTTCAAGCGGGTGTGGCACAATCAGCAGCTGAAAACAGGCACCAAGATCAGCGTGTACAGAGCTGTGGTCCTCACCACCCTGCTGTATGGTTCCGAGTCCTGGGCCCTCTACCGCAGCCAACTACGACTCCTCGAACGCTTCCACCAGCGCTGCCTGCGTACCATCCTGGGCATTCACTGGAGTGACTATGTCACCAACGTCGAGGTCCTTGAATGGGCTGAAACTGTGAGCATCGAGGCTTTGCTGCTGCGGACACAGCTCCGCTGGGCGGGGCATGTCTCCAGGATGGAGGATCATCGCCTACCAAAGATCACCCTGTTCGGCGAGCTTGCTACTGGACACCGTGACAGAGGGGCACCAAAGAAGAGATACAAAGACTGTCTCAAGAAGTCACTTAGTGCCTGCCAAATCGACCACCACCAGTGGTCTTCGCTTGCTGCGGACCGTGACACCTGGCGCTCCACCATTTACAAGGCAGCTGTCTCCTTTGAGGACTCTCACAGAGCTAGCCTTAAGGACAAGCGGCTCAGGAGAAAAAACAGAGATGCCGCAGCTCAGAACCCTGGCCATACCTTCCCCTGCAGCCACTGCGGTCGAACCTGCCTGTCTCGGATTGGCCTCCGCAGCCACGAACAAGCCTGCAGACGTCGTGGGCAACTCCTATAAAATCTTCGTTCGCGAAGTCAAGCCAAGAGATGTGACATCAAATTGCAACAGTTCTAAACAGCTCATATAGGGGCCCGATGCTGCCTTTCGCGCCTCTATATGGAAACACACCAAGTGATTTTCCGCCTGCCGCTCAGCTACTTTGTTGCCGTGCCGCCTATCGCGCCGCTGTCGCGTAACTGTATTGAAACACAGCTGTAGTGCTGTGTTTTAATTAGCGCTAAGTGTATGCATTTCACAACAAAAACTACAGGCTAGCCTTATCGCGGCAAGTTACATTCCATATTTTGCGACTGTATAGCCTATGGAACCCAACACTCAGAAAAGGATCACATCGGACATACATTGAGGCACAGCACTGCAGCTAAACGCAGTAAAACATTGACGTTACAGTAAAATTCGATTAAAAATTTGTGACCACGTAGTTGTAGCACTCCGTGAAAAGGAGGTCCTCTCAGGGTTTTTATAAGATAAACCTAAGTAAGCAAAACGCTTGTGTAGGCTCACTCGAGTTAATCTAACCATCAGACAGGTACGACATGAAACAGGGATCATACGACAGTGGTATAAATACGTTAAAACATAGCTGCTGATGTTTTTACGAACCTCAATTTGCTTTTGACACACAGTTCTGGCTTCTCGGCAAACCTCGAAGCCAGAGTGTGTCAAAAGCAAGTCTTAGATGAACACCACTCATGGTTTAACATACACCCAATTCACGCATATGTGTTTTGGTCCGTGATTTTGAACCTGACTAGGCCAGAGACTAGCAAGGCACATACCAGACAGAATAATCCAACGAAGAAAGAAGCACGCTTAAAAAAGACAATTACACCACAATTTAGCGTACTTCTTTCTTCCTTGGGTTGTTCTCTGCATTTTACACGCTATATATGGATTTCACATACCAGACAGGACATATATATGTGAAAGACGATCAGCCGATCAAGACAAATGAAACAGGACCCAAAGGATGCTTGGAAACTTCATATAAAAATTAAAATAAAACAAGAGAGAACGCACTTAATAATATACGAGTTACTGCCAACCGAACTTGACGAAATGAGCAATATTGGAAAGGAAATTATATTGTAGATTTGTATATTTTTCGTGTTTGATTATTTCTTTTTTGCTATATGATGAAATATAAGTGAACAGTTGTGGTGCCTTACTCTGTGTGTGTGTGTGTGTGTGTGCGTGCGTGCGTGCGTGCGTGCGTGCGTGCGTGCGTGCTTGCTTGCGTGCGTGCTTCGGTACGTGTGTTAGTGTGTGTGTGAGAGAGACAGAACTCAGAAATCTTACAACTTTATTGTGAGGCCTCCGCCTGAAAAAAAAATCGAAACAAAAAACGCCTAAAACCATGGTCAAAACTGTGCATTTCCTCATACACAAAATGAAATCCCACTGAAACGAACATTAACGTAACAAGATTTACTCCTTCCTAAAAACAAAATGCCTGACACTCATTTAACTTTTTTATTTCTTTATGCGTTTGGCGTTTGTTTATATAATGTAAAAACCGTTCTGAAACAACCGCCAATAAAAAAAATTTGGCCGCCGACAGCAACAGGGTTTTAACCCATATCATACTGAGGGTAAAAGCTTCAAATGTGTACACTGCCATATGTAAGCTATATTATAGTACTTAATGGGCCTCTGTCGGTCTGAATCGACCATTGATAATGCATCCTAGTTGTACTGATTTGATTGCCTGCTCAGCTAGATTTGAAGCGGCATCTTTTGTGACTGTAGAGGCCAATGCGCGAGTAGCAGCCCCTGCTGCAAAGATCACAAATGTATGTGGTCGCTGGTCTGATGGAGTTGTTGCACTCCTTTCTGCGTGCCCGCTTGTCTGCTGCTGCTTCGACATCTTCTCTTCCCCTGACTTGAGGTGTTGGTGGAGGATACTTCTCCACTTTGCACGGTCATCCGCAAGGCGTTCCAAGGACCCAGTGTCATTGTCCAGTGCTCTCATGTCCCTCTTGCAGACATGTAAAAATCGTAGCTTGGGGCAACCAGTGTTTCTTCTCCCAGCTCCCAGTTCTCCGTAGAGGATGTCTTTTGGGATGCGGTCATCTTCCATCCGGTCAACGTGGCCGAGCCAGCGCAGGCTGCGTTGTCCGAGTAGGGTGTACATGCTGGAAAGGCCAGCGCGTGACAGGACTTCGGTGTTGGCCACTATCTTCCCAAGATATGCCCAGGATACGGCGGATGTTTCTCAGGTGGAAGGTGTTGAGTCTTCTTTCCTGTCTAGCATATGTGGTCCATGACTCACTGACGTATACCAGTGTGCTGATGACGCAGGCGTTGTACACAGCCATCTTTGTTTTCACAGTCATCTTGGGATTTGTCCACACTCGAGTTGTGAGGCGTGCAAGAGTTGCAGCAGCCTTCCCGAACCTCTTGTCGATCTCGATGTCCAGAGAGAGGTTATCGGTGAGGGTGGACCCAAGGTACGTGAACTGGTGGACGACTTCGAGCTCCTAGTTGTCAATGGTGGTGTCTCTGTGTCCTGTCCCAGGACGTTCGTCTTCTTTAGACTGATAGTCAGCCCGAAGTCCTTGCACGCCTGGGAGAATCGGTCCATCAGTGACTGCAGTTCCTGCTGGGTATGGGTCGAAACTGTCGCATCGTCAGCGAACAGCATGTCCCTGATGAGGGCTTTTCGTATCCTTGTCTTGGCTTTGGGGCGGGCAAGGTTGAAAAGCCTGCCATCTGATCTGGTTTGCAGGTAGATTCCTTTTGTTGCATTACCAAAGGCATGCTTGAGCAGGACAACGAAGAGGATCCCAAGAGAGTAGAAGCCAGGACGCAGCCTTGTTTGACTCCGCTGCATACGTCAAAGGATTCGGATGTGTTGCCGTTGAACTGCACTGCCCCCTTTAGGTTGGTGTGGAAGGATTCTATCATACTCTGCAGTTTGGGTGGGCATCCAATCTTTGAGATGATCAACGGACCAGTTCGAAGGCTTTGGTGAGGTCAATAAAAGCGACATGTGTTGTTCCCTGCACTTCTACTGGAGTTGACAGAGGGACAAGATCATGTCTACCGTTGACCGCTCAGCTCGGAAGCCACACTGTGACTCGGGATAGACACGTTCTGCCAGGTTCTGCAAACGGATCAAGATTACCCGGGCAAAGATTTTGCTGACAATGCTGAGAAGGGAGATGCCTCTGTAATTGTTACAGTCGCTTCTCTCGCCCTTGTTCTTGTGGAGGGTGGTGATCTTGGAATCCCTGATGTCTTGTGGTACCTCTCCTTCCTGCCAGCACTGAAGTAGGACCTCATGCAGGGGGAGAAGGATGGTGGCCTTGCAGTTCTTGATCAAATCTGGGGGGATCCCATCGGTGCCTCGGGCTTTGCCAAGAGCCAAGCTGTCAATGGCTTTGCTGCGCACCTCTTTGTTGGCGCTGTATCTAGCTCATCTATTACAGACAGGCACTCGATGGCGTCAAGAGCTGATCTGTCTGGAGTAGAGGTCAGAATAGTGTTCACTGGCCCCTGTCCGTAATAACTTCCCCGGTGGAGGATTTGAGGGAGACCGTCTTGTTTTGTGTTGGTCCTAATGCCTTCTTAATGCCGACGTACACTCCTCTGATGCTACCTGTAACGGCTGCAATCTGGATGTTCTCACTGAGCTCCGTCCACTACTCGTTGGCGCAACGCCTGGCAGTCTGTTTGACCTTGCTCCTGGCAGCTCTGAGAACCTGCAGGTTCCTTTTGCTGGGCGACCGTTTGTCATCAGCAAGGGCAGTTCGCTTGGCTACGATGATGGGGGACATTTCGGTCGAATTGGCCTCGTACCAGTCTTGTGTCTTCGAGGTCCTCTTCCCAAAGATGGCCAAGGCTGTGCGGTGCATGGTGTCCTGCAGGGTTTCCCACGTCTCTGTGGCAGAGTCAGAGTCACTGGGCTGTGAGGTTTCAAGTTCCTTCTGGAAGGCCTCTGCAAACTGTTCAACGAGGTCGGCTGGGACATTTTGCTGACATCAATGCGAGGTTTCCCTTGCTGCTTGGTGCGATGGAATTTCTTCGGTTACAGCCTGATCTTGCAACACACCAAAGAATGGTCTGTGTCGCAGTCCGTGCTATGATAAGAGCGTGTGTGGAGAACGTTCTTCAAGTTGGCGCGCCTGACCAGGATCAGATCCAGTTGGTGGCAGTGCTTGGAGCGCGGGTGTCTCCAGGAGACCTTGTGCTGAGTGTTGGTTTTGAAGTAGGAGTTAGTGATGCATAGGCCGTGGTATGTGCACATCTCAAGCAGCGCTGCCCATTCTCGTTTATCTTGCCCACACCAAACTGGCCGAGGCAGGAAGGCCAGGAGTCGTGGTCTGCACCAACTCTGGCATTGAAGTCGCCAAGGATAATAATCTGTTCCTTGCTTGGGACGCTCCTGATGATACTTGCGATGTTTTCGTAGAACTCATCTTTGGTGTCTGGCGTGGCGAGCAGTGTCGGTGCGTACGAGCTGACAAGGGTAACGGGGCGCTCGGTGGTGTTGAGGCGAAGAGTGATGAGTCGCTCTGAGCCCTTGCTGCCTGGTTGAACCATCACTGCAAAGCCTACTCCGTACTCTCTCCGCTCGTCAGAACTCTTCCCTTGACAATAGAACGTATAGCCCTTCTCATTTAGTGTGCCAGCAACCTCTAGCCGAGTTTCCTGCAGGGTGGCTATGTCTACACTGAGTCTCTTGAGCTCGTCGTTGACGACAGCGGTTTTCCTGGCATCGCTGATGTCGTCAAGGTTTTCGGAAAGTCCAGTCAACATTGTCCGGACATTCCAACTTCCCAGTTTTAGAGCTGGCCTCTTTCTTCCCAGTTTTAGAGTTGTTCTATTTCTTTCTCTATTGTTGTTGCCTGGTGCGAGTTTGCGATCTGCTGTTCGGATGGTCCTAATCTCGATGCGCCCAATGAAGAAAGCAGACCATGGCGGGACAGCGCCTTACTGGCTGGGGGCTGCGCAGCCTGAGGCGGGCGGTACCTGTCCAGTGAGATCCGAGAATCTCTCCCACTGTTTGGAGCAACCCCTGACGCCGCGCTCTACGCCAATTGAGCGATGGCTTATAACCGGTATCTGCTGCTCCCCGTGTTGTGCCTACGCCAAAGGCGAACCTGGAGTGTCCTCCCCAGGTTGTAGTTGAATCAATGAATCACTGAATCTTTATTTTACAACGGTAAAGATATTAACAATGCCAGAGGCAATGCCATTTTTCAAATCTGCCGTTGCTACAACACAACAATAACATTACATTAATACATGTATAGGACCAACGCCTACGGGTGTGTTGGGGGAGGGGGAGCAATGGTAAGGAAGAAAGAAAAAAAAGCAACAACACAGCAGCACTAGACATACACAGCAGTAGAATGGGTACATTACTAACAATGATATCTACGCATAGAAAGCAAAGCTTGCAGATAGTTATGGCAGCGAAGATAAATGCTTAAAAAGACTTTTCTTTAAACATGATACCGTTGGAGTGGTCTTCGTTTGCGATGGAAGTGAATTCCACAAAGTCGCCCCCAAGAATGCTAGACTGGTTTTAAATAAGTCTATTCTGGTTTTGGGTACTACATACAGGCTGGTTGTATCGCCATAGCGGAACTGTGACCGGACTAGCAGCTGGGTTAGATATTCCGGAGTGTTGTCATTCCGAATCTTGAAAAGAAAAACACATTTGTTGAATGCAAACTGATTCTTGAGAGAAAGAAGACCCGCTTTGTGAATCTTATCATCCGTTGTCAAAGTAGGATCAGGTAAAATTAATTTCGCTGCTCGTCTGTGTAAGGAGTTCAGTCTTTTTAAATGTACATCTCTGCAACCATCCCACACTGTGGAAGCATAATTAATGTGGGACTGAATATGTGCATAATAAAATAATTTTCTGGTTTCAAAGTCAGTGAAGTGCTTCAGTTTGGACAGCATGAAAATGTTTCTTGAAACAGTTTTACACACTTTATGTGTGCGTGCCTGCCATTTGAGCTGATCTTCTATGATAATTCTAAGGAGGCGGTGTTCAGACACTTGCTCAATAGAATTGCCTTCGAAGGACAAATCAAGTAAAAGGGGGGTTAGTTGGTGTTTTTGGCGTGTCGCAATTACCATTGATTTAGTTTTTGCTGGATGGATACTC
The DNA here is from genome assembly GCA_036245525.1 of Semisulcospira habei. Classification (NCBI taxonomy): domain Eukaryota; kingdom Metazoa; phylum Mollusca; class Gastropoda; family Semisulcospiridae; genus Semisulcospira; species Semisulcospira habei. The sequence goes on along the minus strand of BTPG01000007.1, from coordinate 95,015,306 downwards.
ATTGAGTTACGTTCACACCAGGCAGACAACTCATCAAGGCTCTGTTGTAAGTTTTCTGCAACCACATTAAGGTTTTTATTTGCATTGTGAATTGAAGTGTCGTCAGCAAACAAGTCGCATTCAACAGATTCGGACGTTAGGTGAAGAGGCAGATCGTTGATGTATAAACAAAATAGAAGAGGCCCTAACACTGACCCTTGAGGTACTCCACACTTAACCTCCTTCACTTCAGAGTGTGATCCATTAACTACAACCTTTTGCTTTCTTCCCTTTAGATACGAACTAAAGAAGGAAACTGCTGAGACGTTTTTTAAATAATGACTAAGTTTGCTTATCAGAGTGTCGTGATTAACCATGTCAAACGCCTTCTTAAAGTCAAGGTAAATAACACCCGTCAGTTGATAATTGTTTACGTTAGATAACCACTTATCTGCAAGTCTGCTTAGCGGTGTATGACAGGAATACTTCGGACGAAACCCAGACTGGAAGGGATGAAGCATATTATTTGTCTCTAAATACTGAGACAAGTGTTTGTGTACATGTCGCTCCAGAGGTTTGCTTAACACGGAAAGTAACGAAATTGGTCTATAATTATTCAGATTCCCCCTGTCCTTGGATTTCGGTAGTGGAATTACTTTTGCAAGTTTAAGCTGTGTAGGAAATACACACTGATGGAGACATAGGTTGTATATGTATGTCAGCGATTCAACAATGTAAGGTAGAGATAGTTTCAGAACTTTAGGATTTATGTCATCAGGGCCTGATGACTTCTTGTTCGTGAGACTACTTATGAATTTACCTACTTCATGTACTGCAATCGATGGAATGCTAAAAGGAGTCACAGTTTTCTGATTGCAGTAGTCAATTAAAACATCAAAACACTTATCATTGACACCTCCTTGTGTTGAGAAAACTTCAGCAACAGATAGGAAGTGATTATTAAACATGTCAACGGATAGATCACTAGGGATTACCGTGGATGCACTAGAGCCTCGGGTAAGGGAATTCAGGACGCGCCAAATAGCTGACCCGTCTTTGTTGTTCTTAGTAGTATTTCTTACAAAGGCTTTTCTCGCTTCGCGTAACATATATTTGACGCGATTACGCTGCTTTTTAAACTCGTCGAACTTCTTTTTTCTCTTGAGGGTGTTCCTAAGCTCCATGGCCTGCATCAGTTCTTTTGTAATCCATGGGGGCAGTACCGCGCTTTTGACACGCCTCTCCCTGAGGGGTGCGTGTTTGTTAAGTACCCCAAGGAAAATGTACCATGCAGATAGAGCAACCTCTGGGTCGTTGGACTCGGTTACTGAGTCAAAGCACGCATTACTAAGATCATGTAAAAATGCGTTTTGGTTAAAATGTTTAAAAGAGCGATATGTTACGGTGATATGACCTTTCTTTTTAGTCTTTGGAATTTGCGTAGCCCAGTTACACACTACAGGGAAATGATCGCTAATGCTCAAGTTGGGAACAGAAACGTCAGTCACAGATTTAGGGTTATTGGTATAAATATGGTCTATGGGAGTGGAGGATGCAGCAGTAATCCTAGTGGGTGACTCCACCAGCTGCACCAGCCCAATGTTTCCCATGCGGTGTGGGGTTTCAGTAAATTGATATTGAAATCACCCATTAGAACGATGTCGGAGTTTACTTTATAGACTTTATCTAAGTTACAGGTAAAATCGTCGTACCAACTAAAGTCAGCCGCCGGGTTACGGTACAAGAAGCCTTCGTATGATGGAGCCAAAAAAGGACGCTTTACTCCAATCCACACGCACTCAACATCTGCGGTTTCTAGATCTTGCCGACTACGGACTAAGTGTTGAATAGACTGGTGGTAGACGGCAATGCCTGTTTGGCTTGGGGAGAAAGGATCTCTTCTAATTACAGAAAAGTTAGGGATACTAATGGCTTTATCACTGATGTTCGAGCTCAAGCGTGTCTCAGTGACGCCAAACAAGTGAAACGGTGACGGTGTGGGATTGTGTAGAAAACAAGCTAAGTCAGGTATCTTATTGTAAAGATGAAACACGTTAAGATGACCTACACGTAAGGTACATTCCCTACACGTTTGAAAGGGGGAGAAGGGTAGGGAAGAGTAACTTTGGTCTGTGCAGCTTTGGATGTCACTAATGTTCAAACTGTAGTTTAATTCTCTAGTGTATACAATGCAAGTGGAGCACAAAGTATGTGTGTTCAATTTTCTTACATATGTGGAAAATAATTAATGTTCATTTATTGTTTGTTGTTTGGACTAGAAAGTGTGTATAATCAGTTATTGGTCATCACAAAGTGCACTTCAGGCCATAATTAAATTGTTTACATATAAAGGTAGTAAAGTTCCAATATAAAGTATTGCCAGAGTACCAACCTGAGGAGGGTATGTACAAAAAATAAGTTTATCAGAAGCAAAGTAATTTACATTGAGTACTGTCAGATTGTCCAACAAAGTGTTATTGCATGCACATTTTGTAATATATTCAGGTTTGATATATAATACAGAAATGTTAGTGTATGTAACAGATTCAGGAACAGAAGTGCAATCATTTTGAATCTACACAAGGATCAAGCTTGGTAGCTGAATTCACATGCTTGTGTTGTTACTAATGTTTTTATTACAACAGACAAACAAACTAGCACCAACAATACTAAATGGCAACAAGCTAAAAAAAAACACTTCACTTATAAATCCGGCGTTTACACAGGCCCAGTGTGCAGGCAGACAGTCTATGCATAGTGTTTTGTGATGCTTGCAGACATAATGCTGAGAACAGGTAGACCTTTACTGGCATGAGCAACATTTGGACCCCTGATTAAAAAAAAATGAACACAAAGTAACATGATGCTAACAAGGCTTGCAAGATGCGAGGTAATACAAAAGGGGTGTGTTTGCGTGTACACATGTACACACACCTGACTTGCATCATCAGATCAGATAACATCACAACTGACCCACAATATGTACCCTTCTATTTTGTTAAAGTCAGCAGGAAAAAACACTGAAATGTGCGAGAGAAATAACGCACAGGGTACTACTTAATAATTATAAAGCAAAAATACACAATAGAAAAGAAAGGACATGAAAAGAAAACGGCTGCAAAAACTGTAAATTGTATGAACCATGCGGCAATGCAACTTATCTGATAGCCCAGTTTAGTGTACAAGATCAGCCCCCTTGTCTTCCGTCAGAAGCAGCTGCAGTTGCTTGTTCCTTCCAGACTAATTACTTGCAGCGTAAGAATTCATTCAGTAGGAATGTGATCGCGAGAATTTCCCCTCATCGAAACCAGTGCGTGGATTTGACCGCCATCTTGCATATCCAAGGTAACCATTCACTCCAAGTAGCTGCCCCTGATTTTCCCACAATGCCTTGCTGGTGATGGCGACTGGCTGCTCAAGCGTGCATGGTAACTGCTAAAACTGTACACATGAACTATGTGTACAACATCAAGGACTGGATTTACGTGTGGAAAAAAATCGTTCACAACTACAAAGTGTCAGGAGTCATACTTACAGCTTGTACCACCATACATTCTGCCATCATCCCCAGCGCGTAAAAATCCATATGCCGTGGCTGCCGGTCAGTTTCGAAAGTTTCACAGAATCGCCTGCTAATCACGATGATTTCCGTGCAACAGGAAGTGGCCTGTCTTTTTCCGAGAGTTTTGCCTGCTCGGCATACGCATTTTCAAACTCCGTCAACTGAGTGGCGAACCGATTTGGCCCACTTAGGGGCAAGGTGGCCTGCGGCTGACAACAGGGCTGTCACGACCCCGCTTCCGGGGCACGAGCTATGAGCGCTACCACTCGAGACACACCCGACCCACACTAACACAAGCATAACACAAACACCAGAGGAACAATGACGACGACATTTATTACGTATAACCCTAACAACAAACCAATTATCCTCACTCAATCCTAACCATGCACTCACGCATCACATTCACACTCACACACATCCAAACTTCCCACCCGGAATACCCCAAATAACAAATATATAATAAACTAAATATCCCTAAAACACAAAAGGTTCAGAAAACTAATATATAATAAAACAAATATCCTATTTTTAAAAAAAACTGAGGCTGAAAAGCTTAAATCCTAAGCCACTGAACCCCGACGGAAGCACAAGCGTCAAGCGCTAACGCCAGTTAGACCAACGCCTTTGCTTCCGCAAAGAGTCCCTCACAGCACGTGGCTCCTTAAGCAACAGTATTTCAAATAGCACAATATCAGATATACGATGAACCAAATATGTTTACTAAAACACAAGTGAAGATCGAGAAAAATGAATATAGTTCGTAAGCTACTGAATCTCCCCAGCGGGAGCACGAACAAGAAGTTCGAATGAAATTAATGCTTTCACAAACTAGACATACACAGCACAAAGCTCCTTTAGCTAACACAACGTTTCAGAATAAACAAAATCACGTATACAAATGGAGCAAATATCCTCAATTTAACACTACTGAAAGTTGAATAAACTCAAAATATTTCACTTACCGGACCTTCTCGCCGAAAGCACAACCGTTAAAGGGGCACGACCGACCTTTTTTAATGCTTCAGTTCGCAAAAAGCTTTTACTGGGCTTCAGTATACATACCCACTTAGACAGTGACCACCCTATTGTCCCACCAAATGCTTTCTTTCGTCTGTTCAAAGCGAAAGAGGCCACCGGAATCATGCGGCTGGACCCGTTCAAAAGATTGCTTCCGATAGACGATCAGGTAGCTGACGTCATAACTATTCTATACGACCTTAGGTCATCTGCATAATTATAACCAATCAGAGACAATATGTCGGATGAACCAGCGAAAAAAAGAAGAAAGTATCAGTCGACTGGCGCCGGCCGACAATGACAGACTCGTAATTGAAGAGAAGAAAGAGAAAGAGAGACAAGATACCCCTAAGTAGAATTGACATCGGATAAGGGAATATAGAGCTTGGCTTGACCGCCCATCCGGAATTTGTCGCTTTCTTGCTATGTGAAACAGTAAGTAATCCGGTTACGATCTTTGTCGATCTTCCTATAGTTTCACGAGCGCTAGAGACTGAGAATTCATGATCTTCAGTAGAATTTATCTCTTACGGATTTTGCAAGATTTTAAACCTGTTTTATCATGAAGTTACGAGCTAGTTCATCAGATTTTATGCTGCAAGGATCAGACAACTACGGCCTGTGTGTCAAAATTGCGGCACCGGCTGCCGACAATCGATGGTCGTGACACGTTTTTGTCAGTCAGTCACTCGATTCACAGAGGTAGTGTTTCTGCTGCGATGGTGCATTTGTCGTTACGTAGACTTCGATGTGTGTGATGTGAAACTGCAATGCAGAAATTGGTATAAGTGGGTGAAATACCACTGTTCTGTTTCGTGACGCTGGCTCAGTCGCCGGCTTGGCGCGGAGACCCGAGTCCAAGAACTTGAAGCCACGCCCACAGCACGATTGCCCGTTACTCAGATTAGCAGGTCAAGCGGAACCCGCATTGATTTTGACAGCATAGCGAATAAGTGAAAAATTTATTTTACATTCTCGTGGAAAATTATGTCAAAGGGATGCTGGAGAACATTAGTATATGTCTACACTGACGCGTGTGTACCCACTCGACAACGATGACCGCCTCCGTCGTCTGCAGTATCGATTGATCGGGTTCTGCCTTGTGACGTAGGCTAGTTAATATGCACAAATTCAAAACGAGACCGATGCAGACGATAATTTGCACTCTCGGGTACAAAAACAACACACCCATCAAACGATGAATTTCGACATTTGGCATTGTATTTACATCATAAAGCTCTAAGTTAGTACACAAAGGACCCATACATAATACTGTCAGCAGTATCAGTTGCAGTTTTCCGACTGTGTTGAGATGATTAAACCTGGGGAGAATCGCTTTAAGCGCAGCTCAGCTCGACGCTTTTGCTTCCGCGATAAGGCCTTCCGTGACACAGGCTACCTTTTAATAATACAATCTCTCAAAAACTTTCCGCCACTGTGACAAAGCTCCTCTCACAACATTGTCACTACTAGGAGATGAAATAAATATCACAACGTTCATTACGAGATTATAAACAAGCAAACCTTCACTTAAATAGCTTAGAAATAATTAAATGGGACGACCCGACCTGACTAAACACGGGCGTGCCGCGACACTCGCAACAGCACCCAGGTCCGGCGTCGTAGCCCCACAAGGCGGAGTGACACAGTCAGCCTCCACTCTTAGTACCACAGCACAGTGGCAGACTTAGCCGGTTAGTTCTTTAAGCTTTAGGCCGTTGGATTTGGACCATTGGATTAGGATGCACTAAAACACAGGTGCAAAAATACACTTATAAATAACTAACAAAAGAAACAAAATAATCACATCACCCTTCCCGCAACTTTAATTGCCGTCTTTTATATCCTCTTCATCTCTCTCTTGCAACAATAAATTCAACCTCAACGAAATGCATATTTACACGTCACCACATGACTCACTTCCGAATTCACCCTCCGACGCTAAATACTACAAAATACAACAGATGGCATTTACTTCTACATTCTATTCTTACACTTGCCCCCCAATACACACTAACCAAAATAGTAACAGAACAAGCAAACACAAACAAACCCCCCGAGCAAATGGCCACTAAAGAATTGTTGCGTGTACCTACTGCCATCCGTGAAGACGCCCTGGCTAGGACGAAGACAAACAAGGACAAGACAAGCCAGGGATTAAGTCGTCGCAGCTCTTCTCTCTTCTCCTTCCTCGGACACCGGCTCCGGGACGATCAGAACCGTATCGCAGGGCCGATACAAACGAACGACACAGCTGCTTGAGGTCTCCAGCAAATGGCGAGCCACGCCTGAAAGACCACCCTAGAAGGACTGCTGGAAAAACGACTGACTCGTTCGCAGTTGGAAAAGCGACTGTCTAACAATTTGGATAACGTTAGGTTTAGCGAAAAAAACGCTCAGTAAATCATGTGATTGACATACACGTGAAACAATAACCACCCGATCACGCAGACCGGGCGATCACGTGCGCCACGCCGTTCACCAAACTTCTCGCACCGCAGCAAATACTCGTGTACAGGCCAAATACTCCACTAAACTACCCGTACGTCCGGTGACTATCTAAATCCTTTCACCCCTCTAAACTTACTCCCCTACAAAATTAGGCGAAAAAAACCCGTGTCGTGACAAGGGCCCAAGCTGGGTCCTGTAAGGTCTTTTTAAAACACCCACTGGACGGATTTTTATCACTGCACTTCAGCTTTAAACATGGCGAACGGGCACGCCTCACTGATTCAGTTATAAGCTGATTGTACACATTCTGACAAGTTCTCACTCGGGTAAAACTGGGGATTTGCAGCCTAATCCATATTTGTTTCAGCTTGATCCTGATGAACCGCTATTAACTAATACCGCTTTATTTGAATCAGCACGGCTTGCTGAAGATATGACTGTAAATATATTTGGGAGAAAACTACTAGACTTTTGTGCATGTTTTGAACTGATGATTTTGAATGGGTTCTGTAGCCCTGATCTGTCAAAGCATCTGACATTTGTCTCTCCCACTGGTTGTACACATTCTGACAAGTTCTCACTCGGGTAAAACTGGGGATTTGCAGCCTAATCCATATTTGTTTCAGCTTGATCCTGATGAACCGCTATTAACTAATACCGCTTTATTTGAATCAGCACGGCTTGCTGAAGATATGACTGTAAATATATTTGGGAGAAAACTACTAGACTTTTGTGCATGTTTTGAACTGATGATTTTGAATGGGTTCTGTAGCCCTGATCTGTCAAAGCATCTGACATTTGTCTCTCCCACTGGTTGTAGTATTAATGATTATTTTGTTGCATCTCCTGACTTTATTTGTTTATGTGACAAACTTGAAGTTGGCGAGAGGATAGAGTCTGCGCACATGCCGCTGGTCCTTACTGTGTCTTGTGTACGTGTATCACCTGACAACGATGTTTCTGATGACGATACGCTATGTTTTTCTCTTGATAAGATTGTCTGGGAACCTGCTATGCCCAAACGCTCTCCGACAGTTTAGCTACTCCTGCATTCCATGATGCTCTAGTAGCTGCTACTGCTGAGATTGATCATGATATAGATGGTGCATTAGAAACTTTTACATGTGCTATCAAAGACGCTGCTATTTGCATGAAAAACCAATTTCATTTCTCCACAGGCAACACACAAAAAACAAACACCGCTAGTCAACCTTGGTTTGACCAGAAATGCAGAAGTGCAAAAACGAAAACGCGTAAAGCCTTACGTACATACACAAAGAACAAAACCATGGAAAATAAAGCAACGTTTGTTAATGAGGGAAAACAATACAAGAAATTACTTAGAGCTAAAGAAGATAAAGTTAAGAGGGAAACTGTTGACAAATTCTTGAGTATAGACATAACTCTCAGGCATTTTGGAAGAAAATAATCAAATGGAAAAGAAAACGTCGTTTAGGAAACAATATAATAAAGAAGCAGTGGTTTGATCACTTCTATAGCATTTTAAATGAAAACATAGCACAGCAAGAGAATAATAATGATGTATTTTATCAGAAGTCTCTGAGTCTGATGATGCTTTAGTTCATGACCTAGATATTAACATAGAAGAAGAAGAAGTTATTGCCGCTTTAAAACATGCCAAAGCTGGAAAGGCCTCCAGGCCTGGTGGAATTATTAATGAAGTTCTTAAAGTCTCCAACCCAGCTATCTCCTTTCTCACTAAGTATTTTAATGCTTTATTCAACAAAGGGTGTCACCTCAAGAAGTATGACTGAAACGCTACAGTTCATCAACTTCATCTCATCTTTTCATCTGTCTCTTCGATTCACACATGAGATTTCCGAGGAGTCTGTGCCCTTCCTCGACATCCAAATATCCACCAAAGCCGACTCTGACAAACTCCATACTACCGTTCATTACAAGCCTACCGACGCCCACACTTACCTGCAGTTTTCATCAAGCCATCCTGCCGCCACCAAAAACGGTATCCCATTCTCCCAATTTCTGCGACTCCGTCGGATCTGCAGCAGCGATGACGACTTTACCAAACAGACCCAAACCATGGCCACTTTCTTCTCACACCAGGGATACCCCCAAGAATTCGTCAACACCGCTCGTTCTAAAGCTGAGGCCACAAGCAGAAGTGAAGCTTTGCGGGAGAAAACTCACAGTGCTGCAGAGGACCGGCCGGTCCTGTGTATCACGTTTCATCCTCACAACATCCCCATCAAAAACATTCTCCTCAGAAACTTCCACATCATTCAGAATGACACAGTATTGAAAGATATATTTCCTGAGCCTCCGCTGGTCGCTTACAAACGTGACACTAACCTACGCGATCATCTTGTTCACAGTTCACTTCGCGCATCTAACACCTTACCACCTGGCACACACCCTTGTCAGCAACCACACTGCAAAGCATGCCCGTACATCAACACATCCCCCGTCATCACCGGACCCCTGTCATCTTTCAATGTCCACCGATCATTCACATACCAGTCATCGGATATTGTCTATGTCATCTCATGTTCTCACTGCCCAAAGATGCTGTATGTGGGGGAGACATACCGTACACTCCCTGAACGCTGCGAGGAGCATGTTCGTTCGATCCGCCTCGGATACAACAACCAGGTTGGACGTCATTTCAGCAAACCTCCTCATAGCCTCACACATTTCAGCATACGCATCCTTTGGCAAAATACATCCCACTTCATCCGCCGCAAAATGACAGAATCCTTTTTCGCGGACAGGCTTGGCACTTACCATCCGCGCGGCTTGAACATTCGCCCCTAGGGATGTATGCTCGGCCTGATGGGTGGTTGGTGCCAGACTTGACCTCACTGTTGATACTGGTTGCTACCGTTGAGTGTGTGTGTGTGTGTGTGTGTGTGTGTGTGTGTGTGTGTGTGTGTGTGTGTGTGTGTGTGTGTGTGTGTGTGTGTGTATGTGTGTGCATGTACATGAGCGGCAGCAGGCACGAGTGAATGCGAATGTATGCAGTGACGTGTATGTATGTAGACGTAAGTTTTGTGCTACGTGTTTAGTGCATGTGTACTTGCCTCATTATGTGTGGTGTTTTTTTGTTTTTTTACGTCATTCTAAATTCTCTCTATAAAGGATGACGTCTTTTCTTTCTATCCTGTTCTTTTCTGTTCTACGTTTGTTTCCATGTCACCTGAAAAAGGATCTATGATCCGATCCTTGTTTCTTTTTTAAAGGGTTTTCTACCACTCTCTTCTCTTTTTCTTTCAACAAAAGGTTGTTTCCCAGCGAATGGTCTAAAGCTATTATTTTTCCACTTCATAAGAAAAGGAGATGTATATAATCCATATACTTATCGTGGTATTGCTCTGCTTAGTTGTGTTAGTAAACTGTATATTTGCATTTTAAACAGAAGTTTAACAAACTGGGCTGAGGAGCAAACTATTCTGTCTGAAACACAACCCGGGTTTAGGAAATCTTATTGTACTGTGGACCATATATTTACACTTTATGCTATTGTTCAAAAACAACTTTTACAAAATAGAACGTTTATGTTGCTTTTGTTGACTTCCGCAAAGTTAAGAGGTGTGCTTTGGAATATTTTACTGAAGGATGGAGTGGGCGGCAAAATGCTTTCAGCTTTGAAGACAATGTATGACTCCGTGAAATTTTATGTTACAGACAGCTTGAATTGTACAGAGTATTTTGAGTGTTTCCAAGGTTTAAAACAAGGATGTTTAGCATCGCCGACATTGTTCTCCTTTTTTATTAACGAGCTTGTTGTGAAAATTATTGAAAATGGTAAACATGGTAAACATGGCTTCCAGCTAAAATCCGATGCAGCAAAACTGTTTTTGTTGATGTTTGCAGATGACATTGCTTTGTTTTCATCAACCTCAAATGGCCTTCAAACTCAATTGAGCAATTTGTACTAAGACAAAACGAAAATAATTGTGTTTCAAAATGGTGGGTATTTGTCAAAATATGAAAAATGGACTAACGAGAGTAGAAGTTGTCAATAAGTATGAGTACCTTGGGTTAAACGTTACCACACGTTTGAGTCTAAACACATCCGTCGCTGACTTAGTCGCTAAGGAAAAAAGAATGTGTCATTGATATTTTCTGTATGTTGAAGAAAATTAATTGCGCTAGTCCTGATGTTTTTTTTTCAAGCTGTTCGATGCTCAGGTTGTCCCAATTTTGTTATATGCCTCGGAAATTTGGGGTATGAACCAGTGTGCCGAAATTGAAAGAGTCCATTTATTTGCATGTAAACGTTTTCTTAATGTCAACTTCCGCACACCAAACCTGATGGTTTATGGTGAACTTGTTCGTATTAATGTCAGTAAGATGTGTTTCCTACTGGCTTCGACTCTGTGCATTACCTGTTAACAGATTTGCAAGTATGGCTTCTCATATGCTTAAGGATTTAGATGATAAAGGGAAAGAAACATGGGTGTCAAAGGTAAAGAATTTGCTTCTTCGAAATGGTTTTGGTCATGTGTGGATGTCACAAGGTGTTGGAAACAGGAATGCTTTTATAAACAAGTTTATACAAAGGATGGTTGATTGTTCCAAACAAAATTGGTCATCAAAGCGTTTTGAGAGTAACGTTTTACTGTGTATCGTAGTTTTAAACATACACTTGTACAAGAAAATTATTTTGAACTGGTTAAGCCAACTTATGTCAGAAATCCATACATCAAATTTAGACTTGGCATAACCAAATTGCAAAGTAACAAACAAAGATACAGTACTCCAAATGCTGTAGCTATATTGTGTCCATTGTGTGCCAAGGCTGTGGAAGATGAAATTTACTTCATGTTTTATTGTCCCATATATGATGAACTACGTGTCAAATACCTATGTAGGTCTGACCTTATGGAACTCAAAAATAAAGAATTGTGTATCCTAGACACTACTAACCCTCAGTCCATTGCCGATTTAGCAAGATTTGTATTCCATGCATTTAAACTCCGTAGCAGCATGACTGTATAATTCCACGTGCAAACTGTGGTTCTTACTCCGACCTTGTCTGTGTCATGAACGGCTGTGGCCTGGATTTGGATCTATCTATCTATATATCTGTCTGTCTGTTTGTCTGTCTGTCTGTCTGTCTGTCTGTCTGTCTGTCTGTCTGTCTGTCTGTCTGTCTGTCTGTCTGTCTGTCTATCTGTCTATTTGTCTATATCCCGTAGTCTTGCCGACCGTTGGGGCACCACTGATGACTTGGCAATCAACTCCCTCCATTCCTCTCTGTTCTCTGCCATTCTTAGCGTATCTCCCAGCCTCAGTCCTGACCACTCTGAGATATTGTCCTCCCATCTTTTTCTCTGTCTTCCTCTCATTCGTCCTCCTTGCACAGTGCCTTGCATGACTGTTTTGGCAAGCCCTGCTGAACGCGTGACATGCCCATACCACTTCAGTTTGCGTTTTTTCATAATGGCTAATAGGTCTTCATAGGGCCCGATGGCTTGCCTGATTCTGCTTCCCACTTCCTCGTTCGTGATGTGATCTCTGGATGAAATGCCAAGCAGCTTTCGAAAACGTCCCATTTCAGTGGCTTGTATCCTTCTTTCAAGGTCTGCTGCGAGGGTCTATGACTCGCAGGCATACAAAAACACTGAGATGACTAAGGAGCGCATGAGCCTGATCTTGGAGCAGAGCGTAATGTTTCTGTCCTTCCATATGGTCTTCAATCTTGTCAGTGCTGTTGTTGTCTGTGCAAGCCTGGACAGTATTTCTAGTTTTGATCCCTCATCTGTGTTACGTGGTAGAATCGTAGTCGTAGTATAATAACCACACCAGACGCACACACGTAAGGTTCTTTTTAAATAAACCTCATTCAGCTGCAATCCGTCACACGTGGCTTAAGGATGTAGACAATACTGGAGTAACAGTTCCAACAATATTTTAATTCAGCGATGCTATCTCCACACAATGCAATTCCAAATGCACAACTACTGATACAAAGTCTCTTCTGCAATGTCCACACTACGACACAAAGTTTCTCATACAGCGTCTCTCACAATGTACACCCTATACGGGCCACGTACCTACGATAAACTGCGTGTCTCTACAACTGACAAGGCAAGACAATGTACGAACGTGCTTTCAAACACCCTCTTTAAATAATATAACCACTTTCCAGAATCATCTACAAAAATCATACAACGCAACCAGTCAAAACGAAACACGCAACCGAAACTCATTAAAATAATCTTTCCAGAAAAGCTACAATAGGCTACGAAAGTACGGTTGCTAACTTCAGCTCTAAATCCTTGGCAAAATGACATCTCACAAACGTATGGTAAGCAGTTCACAACTTAGACGTAAATTTCGAGAGCCCTCACGATATTTCACTACTCACTACACACAAAAAAACGGCTGATCGCTTCACGCGCACAGTAAACAACTTGTGACCAAAAGAGCGGCTCACTCTGATACCAAATTTCAAAAGGTTGCCGACGCTTTGATGTTACATACACGAGGTCACTAGACAGAGCGCGATTCTGCTCCAACATTCTAGTCTATTCTCATCGTAACTACACAGTACAAAAATCGACCGCTTTTCTCCGTGTGACTTCGCTAGAAACTTCCGGAACAAACCTAGCACAATAACAAAGCAAATTCCGCTTTACGCGCGAACAAAAGAAAATCCCACCGAAAAGGTACGTGAATCGTAACCATGATAGTTCAAATAAATATCGGATCGTTTCCTACGATTAACACATGTATGCTCTCACAGGACAACACAACCACAATCGTAACATTACCCCCTCTTTAGAATGAAATTTCACAAAAAATTCTTCTCAAACCTCAAAAATACGGTTGTGGCTTTGTAAACCTACACAAAACCAAAAATAAAAAGAACTTCACATCAAAAATAAAATCAAAATTATCATCTCACAGTTCCTTTAAATAGTCTTGAGCACCGAAATGTTTCTTCAAATTGTTCTGGACACAGAAATGTTCATTCAAACTGCTCTGCTCAAGTAATCCGCTCCAAAGTTCTGCGAACCCTTGATAAAACGAAAGTCAAAGTCAAATTTCACCTTGGGAACACCACCAAATCATGGGGTAAAGTTCACAGTTCACACAGTTCAGATGTTACTGGTTCTGGGTCGAACACTGTTGGCCCACGGAAAGTATGATAGTCCCCACACACCAAACTATCTCTCTCTGGTCTATTCCCGATGACCACTGGTAATCTGGAATCTCTGTCGACTTCCGGGTCCGGCGTCTCCCCAACATTCTCCCTCAGTCCTTCACTCTTGTTGTGAAGCAGACGACTTGGCTCGTCACGAAGCGGCTCGTTCAATATCAGACCAAGCTCATGCTGGACGGTGTCTGTTGTCCCTGGGTCAGGTGGAAACCGATGCTTGAATCTTGAGTCAGGACGCGCAATTCTTCTTGTTGAGTCTGGGTCAGATTCTGTCCGAACTGGATATCTTCTGCATCTTCCTTATGTCTGATTTCATTAAGGTCAAACAGGTTTTTGTCGTCTAGTCTTTCGTCATCAGCAAGACGCACTGATGCCGCCAGTTGTGTTTTGTCTTGACGACCTCTCTCAATATACTTCCCAGCAGATTAGCATGGTAAGTCTTCACCTTATTGTTGATCTTGACTCTGTAGTCGTCGTTGATGCCAACCACCTTATCGACAACGTAGGGTCCCTTCCACTGCCTCAGGAGTTTGTTGTTGTCGGTAGGAAGAAGAACCAACACTTGGTCACCTGGCTGGAATCGTCGAGGTTTCGCCTTACGATCATAGTAATGCTTCCCCTTGTTCTGCGCCTTCCCTAGTTCTTCTCGAGCCATCCTGAGGGTATCTTCCAACTTCTCTCTCAGGTCGAAGACGTACTGGTAACTGATCTTCACCTCAGGCGCGTCGATATCCTTGGTCCACAGCTCCTTCAAGATGTGCATGGGCCCCCTACAGTCCTGCCGTACAGTAATTCAAAAGGGGAAAAACCCTGTCAAATCCTGAGGAACTTCACGGTATGCGAAGAGCATGGCATTGATATATCTATGCCACAACCTTGGCTGCTCAGCACACAGTTTCTTCAGCATAGCCTTCAACGTTCCATTAAACTTTTCAACCAGCCCATTACACATGGGGTGATAAAGGGTGGTAGTAAGGTGTCGGATGCTCAATAGCCGGTTGACTTCCTCCATGCAGTTGGAGACGAACTGAGTTCCCAGGTCACTCAGGATCTCCTCAGGAATCCCCAAACGGCTGAACATGTCGACGAGCGCCTCTGCCACTGTTGGAGTATCAATCTTTTTCAATGGTATGGCCTCAGGATAACGAGTAGCGTAGTCCACCAGGGTCAAAATGTAGCGATGACCATCTTCACTTGGAGGAGATATTGGCCCCACCAGGTCCACAGCTACGCGCTTGAAAGGCATGTCGATCAGTGGCATTTTCTCTAGAGGAACCTTGGGCACCTTTCCCTTGGAGATTGTCTTCTGGCATATGTCGCACGACCTGCAGAAACGGGTGACGTCGCCTCCCATATCAGGCCAGTAGAAGACGGCTCGGATTCTATCAAGCGTCTTGTTGATTCCCAAATGTCCTCCCAATATGAAATCATGGGCCAGCTTCATCACCTGCATTCTCAAAGGTTCAGGAACTACTACTTGACGCAGGGGTTGGTCTCTATTGCTGTCAAATATCCGGTACATGATATTTTTTCTGGTTTCGAAGGTTATCGCCTTTCCCTTTCGCGTTACGGGCTCGGTCTGACCTCGGAACTTGTCAAGCGTGGGGTCGGCTTTCTGTAGCTCCACCAGCCTGTCCTTATTCACCACAGCTGCTTCCGTGTTATCCGCCACTTTTAGAGGGATGGTCTGGTGACTCTTCTTTGCTTGACTTCTCGTGGTAACAGCACATGTTTCAGGTCTTAACTCTGGATCTGGATCGTCTGCGTTTCTGGCACCATCAATGTTTCCGATGATGAGGTCGTAGACTGGTGTCTTCACGCACAACGCCTTCACCTCTCCTGTCAAGTATGGGGTGTCGACACTGACTTTGGCAAGGGGGATAATCCTTACAGTGCCGTCAGCCAAAATGAGGGTGGTCCACTCCTGTAGCTTCTGGTCTTCAGCTACTAGGTCCTCTCTCACGATGATGCAGCTACAACCAGTGTCTCTCAACACTCTCACTGATGCTTTGCCGACAAATCCTGTCACCACCGGCATTTTCGGCACTTCATTCTCAGGCAGCGCGATGCTTGAGACTGGTAAGAATGTAGTCCCATCTCCGACTGGGATGCGTCCATTCTTTCGGAAAGATTCAATCAGCTCCGGTGTCGCCTATCTTTCTCTAGATTTAAAGTCACTGGATGACGTCACATCATTGGCTAATACAGCAGCGGCTCTGTGTTGAGGCGTAGTATTGCTTCTGCCTGCTATCCCGCGATCTTGGTTGGATTTTCTGATGTTGTCGCCTCGGGGAACATCTTTAGAAGGACACCGTACCGCCTTGTGACCTTTCTTTCCACAGAGAAAACATGTCAGGTTCTCCACCGGCTTGTATCTCGGGGTGTCTCTGACATTGTGGATTTCCTCTGCTTGTGCAGACACACGCTGTGGCTTACTGGACCCGAACTTCATGTTGTGGGCGTCAAGGTATCTTTGAGCAAAGTCGGCCAGGGCCTTTAGGGACTGATCTTTTTGCTCTCTGAGGTGGGCGGCCAGGTCCTTAGAACATGCGTTGAAGACTTGCTCTTTGATGATTAGGTCGCACAGGTCCTGGTATTCTTTGTTTAAGCCAGCCAGCTCTATCCATTTCTCCAGGTAGCTCCTGATTCTCTCAATGAATAGACCGGGTGTTTCTCCTTCTTCAGGCTTGCAGTTCCGAAACCGTCGTCTGTAACCCTCTTCAGTGAAGTGGTACTGTCTCAGCAGGGCGGCTTTCAACTGCGTATAATCTTCGGTTTCTTCTCTTGGTAAGCGAGTGTAAAATTCAAGCGCTTTGCCAGTTAGAAGTGCACTCAGTTTGATAGACCAAGTCTCTTGTTTCTAATTGTTGCTACTTGCGAAGCGCTCGAATCGCTCCAAGTAAGCGTCCATCTTATCCGAGTTTTCAACGAAAGGTGAAAGCTTTGGCGCACGGGCTGTTTGCTCTCTGCTGGCTAAGACTGTTGCTTCAGAAACCCTCTGGCTTTGTGCCTCTATCTCCATCTTCTTTAAATGAATTTCATGTTGTCTCTGCCTCTCTGCCTCTTCTCGCTGTTTCTCTGCCTCTTCTCGTTCCGCTTCTCGTTGTTTTTCTGCCTCTCTTTGCTGTTTTTCTGCGTCTTCTCGTTGAATTTCAAGTTTCCTGATTTCACGTTCTTTAGCCCTCTTTCTTCTCTCTCCAGTCTCTTTTCTTCTTCAAGTCTCTTTTCTTTTTCTCTCTCCAGTCTCTCCTTTTCTTCTCTCTCTCGTTTCTTTTCTAATTCTTCTCTCTCCAATCTCTCCTTTTCTCTCTCCTTTACAAACTCGAGGAGTTGAGCTCCTTCGAGTCCACATTCCTTTCCAATTTTCAGGAATGTCTCCATTTCCGATGTCGCCATCTCTGCTTTTCACTGCTGGCTGTTTTCTCCTGCTAAACTTTCCACTGAACCAATTGAAGAGGTCCCATCGGAGGTGCCAAAATGTCACGTGGTAGAATCGTAATGTTTCTATCCTTCCATATGGTCTTCAATCTTGTCAGTGCTGTTGTTGTCTGCGCAAGCCTGGACAGTATTTCTAGTTTTGATCCCTCATCTGTGTTACGTGGTAGAATCGAAGTCGTAGTATAATAACCACACCAGACGCACACACGTAAGGTTCTTTTTAAATAAACCTTATTCAGCTGCAATCCGTCACACGTGGCTTAAGGATGTAGACAATACTGGAGTAACAGTTCCAACAATATTTTAATTCAGCGATGCGATCTCCACACAATGCAATTCCAAATGCACAACTACTGATACAAAGTCTCTTCTGCAATGTCCACACTGCGACACAAAGTTTCTCATACAGCGTCTCTCACAATGTACACCCTATACGGGCCACGTATATACGATAAACTGCGTGTCTCTACAACTGACAAAGCAAGACAATGTACGAACGTGCTTCCAAACACCCTCTTTAAATAATATAACCACTTTCCAGAATCATCTACAAAAATCATACAACGCAACCAATCAAAACGAAACACGCAACCGAAACTCATTAAAATAATCTTTCCAGAAAAGCTACAATAGGCTACGAAAGTACGGCTGCTAACTTCAGCTCTAAATCCTTGGCAAAATGACATCTCACAAAAGTATGGTAAGCAGTTCACAACTTAGACGGAAATTTCGAGAGCCCTCACGATATTTCACTACACACAAAAAAACGGCTGATCTCTTCACGCGCACAGTAAACAACTTGTAACCAAAAGAGCGGCTTACTCTGATACCGAATTTCAAAAGGTTGCCGACGCTTTGATGTTACACACACGAGTTCACTAGACAGAGCGCGATTCTGCTCCAACATTCTAGTCTATTCTCATCGTAACTACACAGTACAAAAATCGACCGCTTTTCTCCGTGTGACTTCGCTAGAAACTTCCGGAACAAACCTAGCACAATAACAAAGCAAATTCCGCTTTACGCGTGAACAAAAGAAAATCCCACCGAAAAGGTACGTGAATCGTAACCATGATAGTTCAAATAAATATCGGATCGTTTCCTACGATTAACACATGTATGCTCTCACAGGACAACACAACCACAATCGTAACAATCTGTCACAATGGCTCCTAAGTATTTGAATTTATTAACTGTTTCCAGGTTTTGGCTTCCAATCATGACGTCAGTGCCAATGCCACTGGTGTTATTTGTCATCCGTTTGGTCTTCTCTGCACTGATTTCCATCCCATACGCGATGGCTGTATTGTCCAGCTTTTCAAAAAGATGAGATAGCTCTTACTCTGTTCCTGCAATGCCATCAATGTTATGGTGGAAAAGCTGGACAGTACAGCCATTGCGTTGTTGGATTTGGATACTGCATTTTAAATGTAGGTCAAAAGTGGTTATTATGTGCTGGCGTAGATCGTGCGTGTGTGCGTGTGCGTGTGCGCGCGCGCGTGTGTGTGTGTGTGTGTGTGTGTGTGTGTGTGTGTGTGTGTGTGTGTGTGTTTGTGTGTGTGTGTGTGTGTGTGTTGATATAAACATCGCCATTTGGCTTTTGTATACACCTGAATTTATGAATTTTGTAATGACTCACTCCATTGTATGGACATTTTGTCTGAACAATAAACTGTCTGAGTCTGAGTTTCTCACACGCACACACACGCACACGCACACACACACACACACACAAACACAAAAGCCAACGCCTGGCATTACTACATAAAAATTTAAAAAAAAAACAATAATATCCAAACAAAATACGCCTCAGTGTAAAGCAATGAAATTACCGCCAAACACAAAGAAAATAAAAAGTTGAATGAGTGACCGACATATTTTCGGAATGAGTAAATCGTGTTACGTTGATATTTGTTTTGGATTCCTCAATGAGATTTCATCCTGTGTATGAGGAAATACACAGTCATGCTCTTGCTGTACTATGCCATGGAATATTCCCAAATTCTAGGGGGGAGGTCAGGATATTCTCCAGCGGATTGCGGGGCGCCTGGGGGTAGTCCCTATTGCTATATGCAGTAGATGTTCAGTGGAAGACTCAAAAAGATAGGTTGTCATTCCTTCTCTCCCAACACCTCTCTTTCTAGATCTAGTGAGCGATGCAGTCACAAAAGGGGCAGCTGATGTCCTGATGACACAATGCATGCTTACCAGCCTGGAATTCTGTGGCATTAGAACAGCAAGAGCAGTCTCAGAATTGAAATGAAACATTACGTCCCTTGGAGCGAATCTGATTGAGTGGGATTTTTGGCTTTGGGCGACACCTTTGTTTAAAGTAAAGAATAATTGCACACCAAAATTGCCTAGGTGTTGCCTTTTCAAAATTTGTCTGTCTTCTTCCACTGCAACACTACATAAAGCTTTAGGAATGCAATCCGCGCTGTACTAATGGTGATACCAGTAAATTCTGGAGGCGGCTTTTGGTACATGCCATAAGCCTACCTAAAGAGCCCTTCCTTGGGGCGCAACCGGTCATAGGCGGCAAAAGCAAAAATCTGCCCAGCAGGTCCAAGGTCTGTTTGGGAATATTCATGTACTACTCCCCTCTCGGGGGGAGGTCAGGATATTCTCCGGCGGATTGCGGGGCGCCTGGGGGTATAGTCCATATTGCTAGGTGTTCAGAAGAAGGCTCGAAAATAGGTCTGTTATTCCTTTTCTCCCACTACCCTCTTTCTAGATCTAGTGAGCGATGCAGTCACAAAAAGGGAAGCTGATGTCCTGATGACACAATGCAAGCATACCAGCCTGGAATTCCATGGCATTAGCACAGCAAGAGCATTCTCAGGAATTGAAATGAAAAATTATATATATATATATATATATATATATATATATATATATATATATATATATATATATATATATATATATATATATATATATATATAATTTATATATATATATAATTTTTATAAATATATATATACACGGTAACAAGAAAACATTTGGATCACTTGACAACAATATGACGTCTTATCTTGTAGTTCAGAATTTCTTTGACGCTTGTTCTTTCTGCGACGTCTAAAAAGTTTCGGTCTCAGTGCCCACATGTTGATGCAATTTTACCGAGCTGTGATTGAGAGCGTGCTCACCTTTTCGATCACGGCTTGGTATGGTTCCATCACGGCCAAAGAGAAAATCAGACTGAGCAGGGTGGTCAAGACCGCTTCAAAAATCATAGGCAGAGAAATTCCTAGCCTGGACTCCCTGTACCAGCAGCGTCTCTTACGTAGAGCAAGTCTTATCTCCACCCACCCCGGCAATGTGCTTTTCTAACTTTTACCATCAGGGTGTAGGTACAGGTCCATCAGTACCAGGACCAGCAGATTCCGCAACAGTTTTTTTCCCTCTGGCTGTTCGCGCTCTCTCTGATCAGCCGGACTAATTTGAAGAGAGAGCGCGAGTGGCGAGTGAGAACTTGTCGGAATGTGTAGTCAGCTTATAACTGAATCAGCGAGGCGTGGCCGTTCGCCGTGTTTAATACCGGTATTTGTTTTGTATTTAGCATGAAATCATAAGTGTGTGTGTGTGTGTGTGTGTGTGTGTGTGTGTGTGTGTGTGTGTGTTATTTTAGTCTTAGTAACTGACATCAAAACAAATTCCAATGTTTTTAATGGGTTTTTTAAAATTATTTTTACATGAAAACATATTGCACTAAACTATCTTATCTTATCTTATCTTTTTGCAGTAGGAGATGACGTCATTTTTTTATGCCTTTTTTTGCAGTACATGTTATTCTTGGATGAGGGATGAGGGATCAAAACCAGAAATACTGTCCAGGATTGCGCAGACAACAACAGCACTGACAAGATTGAAGACCATATGGAAGGACAGAAACATCACACTCTGCTCCAAGATCAGACTGATGCGCTCCTTAGTCATCTCAGTGTTCTTGTATGCCTGCGAGTCATGGACCCTCACAGCAGACCTTGAAAGGAGGATACAAGCCACTGAAATGAGATGTTTTCGTAGGCTGCTTGGCATCTCATACAGAGATCACATCACAAACGAGGAAGTGGGAAGCAAAATCAGGCAAGCCATCGGGCCCTATGAAGACTTATTAATATTAGCAGTTGTGAGAAAACGCAAACTGAAGTAGTATGGGCATGTCACGCGTTCAGCAGGGCTTGCCAAAACAATCCTGCAAGGCACTGTGCAAGGAGGACGAAGGAGAGGAAGACAGAGGAAAAGATGGGAGGACAATATCTCAGAGTGGACAGGACTGAAGCTGGGCGATACGCTGAGAATGGCAGAGAACAGAGAGGATTGGAGGGAGCTGGTTGCCAAGTCATCAGTGGTGCCCCAACGGTCGGCAAGACTACGGGATATAGACAGATAGATAGATAGATAGATAGATAGATAGATAGATAGATAGATAGATAGATAGATAGATAGATAGATAGATAGATAGATAGATAGATAGATAGATAGATAGATAGATAGATAGATAGATAGATAGATAGATAGATAGATAGATAGATAGATAGATAGATAGATAGATAGATAGATAGATAGATAGATAGATAGATAGATAGATAGATAGATAATTCTTGAGGAAAAAATACTCATTGAGAAGGATCTTTACGGGAAAACCGTTTAGCACCATTGTGGTGGCCTTGGTCTTAGGTATTCCCTTTGTTGACCGTGTAGCACCATCGTGGTGGCACATCAGCATCATCAAAATGCGTTAACTTGGGAATGGTTTTGTTATGTGGGTTTCAGTTGTATGTGTGTGCGTAGATTAAATTTATTTAAAGGTAGTGAAATTCTGCATACATACATATTATGTAACGCGCTTAGAGCCCATTGCTCCTGGGGGATTCAGCGCGATATAAATGCTCTTTATTATTATTATTTTTATTATTATTATTATTATTATTATTATTATTAAGAAAAAGAAACATATTAAGTACAAATGCGCCACCAGCTAAGTCCTACTACCAGGGCACTCTGCGGCGGAGATAAGTACATCACGTGTTCAAAAATTGAGATTTTTTTCGGTCGAATGACGAAAGCTATTCAACCCAACCATCGTATCCGCTCTACGAGAGTATGCGCCATGACATCTAAAGTGAATTTAGCCGTTGCGAGAACATGAGGATTCAAAATATCTTATTCGTCAACACCAGATCATCCATTTAAGTTTATGCGTCACCGACTTTGAATGAATGGATTAGGGGCCTCGGTTTTAGATCCGCCAAAAATGACTGAGGCCCCGACCGGGGTCAAGACAGATGTCGCATTCTGGAACAATAAACGAAAGAAATTACAAAGAATGACTTCGAACATAAGTCAATTACTATTAACATCAATTAACATGTCAATTATTAATATTATTGTGCTTATGCTATTATATAATAGGCTTCTGCGGGGGGGGGGGGGGGGGGGCCGCTTTTCCTCGCTGATAAGTTCTCTGGTCGAACTCGGTATGATATTAAAGTTCACAATGATGTCGCAGAAGCCAAGTGACGTCTTACTTTACAATTACGTTGTTCTGCTAAAATGGCGCTGGCAATATAACAAGTCGACCACTCGTGGTAGAAGCACAGCTCATACGTATAGTCATAGTGTGCACGATGAAGCTACATCCATTATTGAATGCAGATTTTCTGGTATTTGTCGTTGTGTCGGAGATTATTCTGAGCCAGTCAGCGTTTCAAAATCAATGCGAAGTGAATTGCATTTGGCAATGTAGTGCTATTTCATCTTTGTCGTTCGGAACAGAGATGAATGCATATCAGAACATTTCGCGAAATATTTTTAACTGTGTGTCTCATTTGGAAACCATAACCTCTCAAATCCATGGTATTTGTGATCTAAATCGCAGTCACCACAAAATTCCCTTGCCAAGGACTATGTTTTCAACATCAACAGGTGGTGCTGGTGTATTGTCAGTAAATGAAGTTTTGTGTAGTTCTCAGCTTTTTCAATATGTAAATCTTAAAACCATCCACAAAAACCTTTTACTCTGCCACGGCAGCCATCAATGTGACAACTCCTCGCAACATTTCATGCAACACGTAGCACGTGCTTTGGGGATTCCTAAAGCTGATGAACAACTGAGAACTGGAGTAAGCTTTGAACCTGACGGATTGCGTATTTCTTCTACAATTTCAGAACAACATGACAACAATGTGCCCGTGCTTTTTCGGCGAATGGACACATTTCCTTCGTGCCATTCCCAGTCGAGTTTTTCGAAAATGAAGCTGTTGATATTCACTTTTGTTTCCTTAACGAATGTGAGCATGGCATTATGCTCGGACGAAAACTATTCCACATGCAATCAAGTCACACTCAGTTCTCGAAGCCTGCAGGCATATTTCACAAGGCGTATAAGACGTCTTTCCGTTCTTTTGTCAGTGCTCAAATACTCGAGTGACCTATGCATATTGCGAGGGAAGCAACACATCGATAGCAACACTGTATCGTTTAAGAGTGAAGAAGAGCGAAAGATAATCATTTCGGACATAGTGAGCGTATCAGCTGCACACGCTGACTTTGTTCCCTTAATAGACGCAGTTAAGCTCGTGTTTGCACACCACGTGGCTCCAACGGCATCAGCCAGTGTACAGTGTGTGTTCTGGGACAGCGCTAGCGAATCCTGGTCAGGGCGTGGTTGTCGCGTACTGTCCTCCAACACTACGCACACGTGCTGCAAGTGTCACCACCTAACCAGCTTTGCAATTCTCGCGGGAGGGCACACCAAAACTGCGGCAGACAGTGCACAAAGTATTCTCACCTACGTTTTGAGTGTGATCTCCATTCTCTGTTTAACGCTTGCTCTTATCACGTTCACGTACTTCCAAGGGCTGCAGAGTCGTCGCGTAACCATCCACAAACATTTAATAGCCTGCCTTCTGGTAGGAAAAGTGATATTTGTGTGCGGCATTAAACAAACCAATATTCCCGCTCTGTGCGGGGCGATAGCCATTGCTCTGCATTACATCTTCCTTTGTGCCTTTTTCTGGATGATGATTGAAGGATTTCAGCTCTATCTCATGCTTCTTCAGCCTCTTTCGAAAGAATATGAGGTAGCCCCGTTCTATTTGGGTTACGCTTTTGGCTACGGGATTCCTGCGTTTATCGTGGCCGTGACGTGTTTGGCGAATTACAAGGGGTACGGGACAGCTAACTACTGCTGGCTGTCGAGCGAAGGCGGCATGTTGTGGGCCTTCATGTTCCCGGTCTTGTTCATCCTGCTGCTCAATTGTATCATGCTATGTTTGGCCATCGCCGTCACGATGCGCCACTCAGGCAGATCCAAAGCTTATAAGACTCGCGGCAAGTACCATAAGGTCAGGACCATTGTTCATGGCACGGCCATGCTGGCGGTGCTGCTGGGGGTGCCTTGGCTCCTGGCCGTGCCATGCTTGATACATAACATCACCATCTTTTCCTACATCTTCATCTTGTTCAACGCCTCTCAGGGGACTGCCATCTTCCTCCTGCACTGTGCATTCAACAAGAAGGTCATTGAACAGTATAAATTCTTCTTTTGTGGGCGCGAGAAGAGAAGTACGTATTGTGTCACGGAAGGTCCAGTTGTTTTTGCAACGCATTTCCAAATGTCCACGTTTCGGCGTCATACTGAAGACTCGATGGACTCCATGTTCCAATCTTTCCACAACGCCGGAGGCTTGACCACTTTCCTTGACAACGAAAACGACGAGCAGCTCAACACAAAACCCACCAGATTATTCAAAATATTCAGACCCATCAAAATAAACAAAATGTTGAGCTGGGTTGTGTCATCATCCGCAAACGCAATCTCCGGCTTAATGGGTGTGAAACTATTAAAAAAGGAAGAGAAGGAGGTACCCCAAGATGTCATCAAGGACGCAGAAGAAAAAGGTTGGCTTCAGGTGATCGTGCAGACTGTGAAGGGCGGTTTCGGAACAGATTTTGAGGTGGATACGTCAAGCTCTGACTTTGCACCCACAATATCAGAATCCCTAGTGGCCATTCAGATAGATCCTGTCGTCGAAGAGTCCGAGCATCCAGCTTCCAACAAGTCTAACGAGAGTATGGTAGACGGCAATGTTTCTGTTTATTCTAGCAACAGCTCAGGAAGAAGCCTAGATCCCAGAGCAGAAGCTGCATTAATCAAAATGAAAATGCCAGAAAAGGATAATACTGGCGGAGAAGCTAACAAATCCAAACGTCCCGCATACGACCCACTGGCAAATGTATTGGCCAGAGAAGTGCGGTCGCTGTCTGTCTATTTTCGAAATGACGAGGACACGAACATGGACTGCGAGAAAGTAGTCAGTCGTCCAGGAGGTGTCAGTGATAGCGATGATCAGTTCTTCCCGCTGTCATATGTACTGGTTCATCAGGCCGTCAGGAGCATCAAAACCCAAACCGAAGACACTCAGCCTGATGCAAAGAAGACCACTCGCGTGTTTGCAGGTTTAAGTGGACACTCGCCATTCAAGTCAAGAAACAGAGCGGCTCCTCCTTCTTTGAATGAACTCAAGAGCGCTGTTACCGTCGGAAAAGAAAACATGACATCTCTTTTGTCACAGGAACTTAAACCCCTGGACGAGAAGGAGGAGAAACATGCAGCTGTAAAGGAAGTAAAGAAATTTTCCATGGTAAAAGTCAAGGGAGAAGCCATTCTTCCAGAAATCATCAGGGAAGATGCATCAACTATTGAAACTGACAAAGCCACTCTTGCTTCTGTGACAGAAAACACACATGCATTAAAAGAATCAAACAATCGTCCAGACTTTACGTTTGTCAAGACTCGGCCCACCGAGAAAGACAAATCCCTTATCGCTTTTGAGATGCTCAAAGCTACTGAAGCAACACACCCTTCATCCAAAGAAGTCGACAATGAGGAATGTGCTCTTCCGTCCGTTTTCTTTCTTGTGGAAAGCGTAAGTGTCGGCACTCAGACGGATGATGAGAAAGCCGACCCTCAGAAGGGATTCAAAAGACTCATGACGGACTGGAAGGTACCTACACTCGGCATGTTCAAAAAGGACAACGAAAACATAACTCCGATGTTAGTTTTGCTACCGCCAGGGGAAGATAATTCCCGTAGGGAAGTATCACCACCTTCTGAGTGTGTTAATATTGGTGTGCCCGACAGTTCAAGTTCAGTGGACTCAACCCGCAAAATGTCATCGGAACCCTCGGCGCGGAGAGAAAATGCTGGAAGTTCTTTAGTCTCTAGCGATGTCATGCAAGAACAAAAATGTTTAGAATATTCGAAGGACATAGTAGGCAAGATACAAGGCAGTGAGGAAGAAAATAGAAAACAGTCAAGCAATCCTGATAAAGCAAACGCGAAATCGAACAGGTCACACAAATCCACCACAAACCCTTCAACAGCCACTTCGTCTGTTAAACGTTTGCCCTGGTCTGTGACGCAACTTCCTTCCGGACCCAACCCAAGCTCTTCTGCAGTGAACGAGATAACTCACGAAGTGCCCACTGCCAAGAAAGCGTCCATGGCCAGTAAAGTCTGTGGAATGTCCATTTCGTTAGTACAGTCAATCCGACGTGCTACATTCGCCAAGAGTATTTCTTCCTACTCGAGTGGCGAAAGTCATTCTGTCGACAGTGCGTCAAAAAGCAGTTTCTGTGACGCAACTTCCCTCAGGACCCAACCCTAGAAATTCTTCTGCAGTGAACGAAATAGCTCAACAAGTTCCCACTGCCAAGAAAGCGTCCATGACCAGTAGAGTCCGTGGAATGTCTATTTCGTTAGTAAAGTCAGTCCGACGTGTCACCAACATTATTTCTTCTTACTCGAATGCTTTAAGTCGTTATTCTGTCGACAGTGCGTCAAAAGCAGACGAGCACATCGCGAAAACTGAAGGACAGACGAGCGTGACTGACACAGTGATACAGTGACAAAGTACCAGCACAGCTCACAAACGTTTTCAGCTCGCTAAGACATTTTACAGGGGAGTCTGTTTCTGCATCGATCTTCCAAACAGCGTCCAATACTCCTGCCGCTGAAAGTCGCTAAGGCTCTTCGTCTGCTGACGACAAAGGACACAGTTAAGTGTTTTTAAAGTAAGGAAACTCTGCTCGAAACAGCCTGGTCATGAAAAGGTCATCGGGCCGAGGTCGGCCCGAAAATCTTTTCATGACTGGGTTGTTTTAAGCCGCCTTTACTTCTATATTATCCCAATGTCGGCGACATTTCCTTTAATCTTTGCGCGTCTTTTCTGCATTGTAATCAATGTACAATTTATGACGCTTGTGTGTCAGATGACGTAAAATGTTCTTTATCGTGTTCCTCGACCATGCCGTACATTACAGGATGGCTTTTGGAACCCTACACTCAAACGAGGGTCACATTGGACGTAAATTCTAAAACAGCATGCAGCGGAACGCGATTAAAAAAAAATTGTTGACGTCATGGTAGCACAGTTCAGAGGAATTGTTGAGGACACTTCGTGTTATGGAGGCCCTTTTATGGTTTATTATGAGAAAACCCGCAGTAAGCAAAACGCTTGTGTAGGCTCTATCGAGTCCATCCAACCGTCAAACCGATATGACATGAAACAGGAACGATACGACAGTGGTATTAACACATTAAAGCATGACTGGTTATGATTTACGAGCCTCGACAAGCTTTTGACACACGTCTGCCTACTCGGCAGAGCCTCGGAGCCAGAACTTGTATGTCAAAAGCAAGTCTCAGCTTAATCATCACCACCCATGGTATATCATATTCTTTCTTCTGTCCTTTATTGTCAGCAACGGGAGATCACTCAAGTGCCAATTCGTTACTCGCTCAGTTCCACGTCTTGCTGCCGGAGACAGATTGGCAGCCATAGGTCAAGGTTAGTGTCTGGGTAGCTTGGCGCCTGGAGACACGCCAATTAATCCGACAATATAGTGCGTTTGCAATGCCCGTGAACCACGCTTTTTCTACAAATATCTCTTTGGCATGGAAGTTCTGATACACTTTCTTTTAGAGAAATTTACCATTTTCACATTCCCTCGACTAAAATCACGAGAATAAATTAACGAAAATTAACGGTGTCTATCTGGCCGTTGTGCCCAGCTCGAGTATGACAAGCGAAATTGGAGGTTTTCGATTTTTTTTTTTTTTTTTTTGTAGCCCCCCTTAGTTCCTCACTGAACTGGCTCAGACGTAAAACAAAGTTTTTTCCCATGAAGCAGGCGATTATCTGCGTCATTTTGCGCGGTAAACGTCATTAACTCATTCAGCCCGGCGCACGTATTTCCCAAAATTTGGAGGCGTCATCTAACGACTATGGACCTTTTGCAGGAGATGAATCGACCATGATAATTCAAGGATAGTGCCAGATTAGCTTGGCGCCTGTCGCCAAGCTAATCTGGCACTACCCTTGAATTATCATGGTCGACCCATCTCCTGCTGTAGTGCCGGCGTCAGGGCTGAATGGGTTAATGTTAATATTGCAATTTTATGTCTGAGTGGATCAAGAAAGGTAGTATCTACGCACTTTGAAACCTTTTAGGTAACAATTTGACCAAATCATACCCGAAAGGCGGGAACAACAGCAGGTTTGTGCCGACACTGTTTATGAAAATCAGTCAGGTATAAAGGAGAAGATTGCCTTTTTCACTGTATGGAAAATATTCGCAAGAATACGTTGTTAACGAGCATTGCAAACGCACTGCTTGGCTCATGTCTCTGTCAGAGCCTCAGCTGGATTGTCCATGGTAGCTCACTAATGGAGCTATCCCTTTGAGTTATGGTCGATCCATCTCTCCCACCCACCCTCGTCGCCCCAAAAACGTGTGCCCGGAGCGAAGTAGACACGTCGAACTCATAACTGCCAAGCAAACATGAATACCAACCAACTGCAGGAGGGGCAGATAGGTCAGCATGACCCCCAACAGTTGAGGGCCAGGGTTCTTGGAGATCTATTGAGTCTTGTTGGCCCTTGTTTTTGTATCCTGTTTTTTGGACGCATTTTGTTTCCTCCGCGATTAACTGCAAGGATTTCGTTAAGAAAACAACTTTTGGACGCTGACAGCGAGGGGATTTTTAAGGAGGGACTGTAGCCTGTAAAAAAGCGCAAGGTTATCCCATTTGTTACTTGCCATATCTGAGGAGAAGAATCAAAATGCAGCACAAGTCTCACATCTGTTAACTCATTCAAGAACCCGTATCTATAGCTGCGGAAGTATCGAATAGTGTTGCCTTTCGCAGCTATTGATGCGGAGTACCTTGAATGAGTTAACTTTCCATTGCACCTATAGCTACCGGTACTGTTTACAGCGCGCAAAGAGGGTTAACCCTTTTAGCGCCAACACCCTACAGCAGGAGATTGATTGACCATGATCATTCAAGGGTAGTGCCAGATTAGCTTGGCGCCTGGAGGCGCCAAGCTAACCTGGCACTACCCTTGGATGATCATGGTCAGTCCACCTCAAGCAAGTGGTACATAGTCGTTAAGTAACACTTCCAAAATTTGATAAATGCGCCCATGGAGCTAATAGGGTTGAATCTAAGAGGGGTGACAAAAATGCGTGGGATGTGATATATCTGGTTTCTTACGCATAAATACTGAAGTAAAACACAGACTCGCGCACCGCTAAAACACAGACTTGGTCTAAAGAAAGATCTCTGGCCTGCTCCTCATAACAGTAGCCTATAGCGTTTTTACGAGACTGAGCCGACGCTTTTAACAATGGAAACCAAATGTGTGACTGCCAGCGCTTATCTCTCTTGGCTTGACTTCGCGAACGAAGATTTTATAGGAGTTGCCCACGACGTTTGCAGGCTTGTTCGTGGCTGCGGAGGCCAATCCGAGACAGGCAGGTTCGACCGCAGTGGCTGCAGGGGAAGGTATGGCCAGGGTTCTGAGCTGCGGCATCTCTGTTTTTTCTCCTGAGCCGCTTGTCCTTAAGGCTAGCTCTGTGAGAGTCCTCAAAGGAGACAGCTGCCTTGTAAATGGTGGAGCGCCAGGTGTCACGGTCCGCAGCAAGCGAAGACCACTGGTGGTGGTCGATTTGGCAGGCACTAAGTGACTTCTTGAGACAGTCTTTGTATCTCTTCTTTGGTGCCCCTCTGTCACGGTGTCCAGTAGCAAGCTCGCCGAACAGGGTGATCTTTGGTAGGCGATGATCCTCCATCCTGGAGACATGCCCCGCCCAGCGGAGCTGTGTCCGCAGCAGCAAAGCCTCGATGCTCACAGTTTCAGCCTGTTCAAGGACCTCGACGTTGGTGACATAGTCACTCCAGTGAATGCCCAGGATGGTACGCAGGCAGCGCTGGTGGAAGCGTTCGAGGAGTCGTAGTTGGCTGCGGTAGAGGGCCCAGGACTCGGAACCATACAGCAGGGTGGTGAGGACGACAGCTCTGTACACGCTGATCTTGGTGCCTGTTTTCAGCTGTTGATTGTGCCACACCCGCTTGAAAAGTCGCCCGAAAGCGCTGTTCGCTTTTGCCAGCCTGCTGTCAAGCTCCTTGTCCAGCTTGGCGTCCGACGTGATAATGCAGCCAACGCTTTTAACAAAGAAAACATACCAAGGAAGTAAAGGGGGGGGGGGGGTAAACTGCTTTGCGCAGTTTTCTCTCTTCACCGTGGTGGTTGTTTTTGTTGTTTGTTGTTTCTTTTTAATCTGGGAGGGGGGAGAAGGTTCCGGTCACCTCCCCCCCCCCCCCCCCACCTCCTCCCCTGACCGGAAATCCTTTGAAATGCTATGACAAAGTCGCTTTTTGGGGTGTTTAGATATTTTGGCGAGTTCATACACACACACACACACACACACACACACACACACACACACACACACACACACAAAACACGCACACACACACACACACTCTCTCTCTCTCTCTCTCTCTCTCTCTCTCTCTCTCTCTCTCTCTCTCTCTCTCTCTCTCTCTCTCTCTCTCTCTCTCTCTCTCTCTCTCTCAAGCTGCTCGCGCAGTTCTTACAATCATTTTCGTAATCGGCGTCCCACAATCCCTGTCACATTCAGTTCCCACTGAACAAATCGTTTGCAGTTCTTGTAAGTTATGAACTACATACAAATGGCAGACGAAGGGTGATCCATGACAGCGTGGGTGTTGCGCCTTGTAAGCTATGCACCATTGCATGGCTCGCCAGGTGCGGCACCTTTGTCGGCTTGGTCATCTATCCGTCCGCACATTGAACTGAAGATGACAGGGGTCGTGCATACACAGACGCATGAGTCAGTGCGGGTGTGTGTGTGTGTGTGTGTGTGTGTGTGTGTGCGTGTTTGTGTGCGGTGTGTGTGTGTGTGTGTGTGTGTCTGTGTGTGTGTGTGTGTGTGTGTGTGTGTGTGTGTGTGTGTGTGTGTGTGTGTGTGTGTGTGTGTGTGTGTGTGTGTGTGTATGTGTGTGAGTTAGGTGTCATCAATCAGACTCGTCTTGAAACACTGACTTTTTTTAGTTTGTCCTCTTTGCTGATCTGACGTTAAGACACAAGAGTGGCCGCGTACCCAGCTAACACTCACCAACAAACGAGAAGAGACATCTTTACAGCACAGCAATAAATTTATTTCTGTGCTGTTCTTACTCGTAAGGGGTTTAAACTGAGTGAACTCGTACTGCAGATATCTTATGTTGATCTGCTCGTGACTTAAACAGATGGTATTAATCATTTCATCTCTGCATGTTTGGTCAAATACCGTCATAGGAGCGCACGTGTGAGACGTGTGTTTACGGGACCTCGTATCTTATAATCGACTCAAACTCCTTACTACATGCAGTGCACTTTTGTCTTGTGTCGACTTACTTTTTATTGCTTATGTG
The DNA here is from genome assembly GCA_036245525.1 of Semisulcospira habei. NCBI lineage: Eukaryota > Metazoa > Mollusca > Gastropoda > Semisulcospiridae > Semisulcospira > Semisulcospira habei. The sequence continues at coordinate 94,982,915 of BTPG01000007.1, read as the reverse complement.
ACTGTCTATATAGACTATAGATTTTACGGGAAAAGTCAACTTACTTTTATTATTATTATTATTATTATTTTAATATTTTTCTTTCTTCCCGTTAAAGCGTATCTGAGCATGTCAGATCAGTGAATATTGGCGAGTGCTCGTTACATTTTTCTAGCCTCACAAATATTCTCTTATTTGTCTTAGATAACGTAAACTCTTGATCTAAATAACGTACTCCCCCCCCCCCCCCCCCCCCCCCCCCGCCCCTTTCTTTTCCTTCTCTTTTCTGTTTAAATTTCGCTTTTTCCGTGAAGTTTGCTGTTTGTTTGCCTTACATTTGTTACTTTTATTACTCGCATACTACTTTTAGTTCCTGTACTCTACTTCCCCTTAGTTCCATTACTTATTTTTAACGCCAAAATTACCATACAAGATAATGTGCAAAAAAGGCCAAAAATTTCGAATCGGCCATTTAAATGTATATCACCTGGCAAACAAAGTGCCGGACGTTTGCGTTTATGTTAACTCACCTAGTTACTTTCATCTCTTTGGTATAACCGAGACACGCCTTGCCTCCCACATCAGTGATGAGGCCATCGCCATTCCAAATTATTCCATTCTTAGGAGAGATCCGTCAGTCCAGGGTGAGACAGGTGTAGCGGTCTACATCCACAACTCAGTTAAACACATAACCCGCAGGCGCCGAGACTTAGAAACTAGCGATGTGGAATGTATTTGGATAGAGATTAGGCAATCTAAATCCCCTCCTTTACTTGTTGGGTTTCTGTACAGAAATCCTGCGGCCACTTTTGAGTGGTATGACAACTTTGTACACTTGATTGATAAAACAGACATTCATAAAAGCGAACTTCTCCTTCTAGGGGATTTTAACATTGACGCTCTTAAACCCCGCCCATCATGGGAGTGTACCACTACCTTAGTCGGCCTTCAACAAATGGTAACATCGCCCACTAGAGTTACGCCATCATCAGCCACTGTTATAGACCATATTTATACAAATAAACCGCTGGCAGTTAGCAACGTTCACGTTGGTAGTCTTAGCGAAGTGACCACTATCCGGTGAGCTGCACGTGGCTGTCCAAGCTTCCAAAACTAAAAAAGCAAGGACATACGTGCATAACATACAGATCATTTAAAAAGTTCAATGAAAAATACCTTTCTGTCTGATCTAGCTTCTGCAGAATTTACTGAAGTGTACAATGAAACCGACCCAAATAAAGCACTAGATACGTGGTATCACATCTTTCTCAGAGTGCTAGATAAACACGCGCCCTTGAGACAACAAAGAGTTAAATACGCCACTTCACCACCCTGGCTGACTGCGGATCTTATCGAGGCCATGGAGCACAGGGACGAGCTGAGAAGAGAGAAGCGTTTCACTGATTACAAGAAAAAACGTAATCGAATAAAATCCATGGTTCTGAAGGCAAAGAAATTACTTTTCGATAAAGTTATTCACGAAAGTAAAGACTGTGCCACAATATGGCGTGCGATAAATTTAGTTACTAGAGGGACGAATAAAAGCACAACTCCTTTACCGCCTCATCTCACAGCAAACAGCTTCAACAGCCACTTTGTCTCCGTAGCAGAATCATTAATCCCGCCGGGAACTGAGTCGCATGACTATGTATGCCCGGACAACTTAGTCGATTTCTGCAAGAAGAGAACTGCCGGCACAAAACCTTTCATCATACCCACTATAGCGGTCCATGAAGTTGGTAAATTAATTACATCCTTGGAAAATAAAAAATCATCAGGACTGGATGAGATTAGTGCGAAAATACTCAAGATATCCCTCCCTTACATTGTAGAGAGTATCACTTATATCTACAACCTCTGTATTAATTTTAATTGTTTTCCAGGCGCATTTAAAGACGCGAAAGTAATACCTCTACCTAAATCTAAAGATCTTAGTGAAATTAATAATTTTAGGCCCATATCACTTCTACCTGTTCTGTCCAAGCCCTTAGAACGGCATATTCACAAGCATCTATCTATATACCTGGAAAGCCGAAAATTAATCTATTCATTGCAGTCGGGCTTCAGATCAGAACACTCATGTCACACTGCGTTGATATGGATGATAGACACCTGGTTATCTTCCATCAACGACTCAAAACTTACAGGAGTCATGTTTCTAGATTTTCGTAAAGCCTTTGATCTAGTAAACCACGAAATACTGATCAAGAAAGTATCCATGTATACCAACAACTCGGCGTCGTTTCTCAAATCCTACATCGAAGGTAGAAAACAAAAAGTATTACTAAATGGCTCATACTCGAATCAAGGGTTAGTGAAGCATGGCGTACCACAAGGCTCTATTCTTGGTCCCCTTTTATTCTGCTTGTTCATAAATGATCTTCCTCTTGCGATAAAAAAATGAAAGCGTTACATGTGATATGTTTGCAGATGATGCTGCAGTACACACGCCAGATAAGGATATATCAAACATCAATTCACGACTGCAAAACACACTGCAAGATATTGATGAATGGTGCAGTCATAATATTATGATTTTAAACCCGGTAAAAACGAAGAGCATGGTAATTAGCACCCGCCAAAAACACCAGCTTGGCTCTCTCTCACTCAGTCTGTCCCTCAAAGGCAAAACCATCAGCCAAGTTACGAACCATAGCCTGCTAGGAGTCACGGTGGACAACCAGCTTAGGTGGCAGCCACACATCAGTAATGTTTGTAAAATTGTCTCCAGAAATCTGTACATTTTAGCAAAACTTAAACACATTACTGATATGGAGACACGTCAACTGTTCTTCAATGCTCATATTAGATCGCATATAGACTATGCTTCTACTGTGTGGGATGGTTCGAGCGATGTCAATTTGAAAAGATTGAACTCTCTACATCGGAGAGCTGCCAAACTAATACTCCCCGATCCCAGCTTAACTACTGACCAAAAATTGGCAGCCTTAAAAATTCTGCCCCTGAAAGATCATCTAAGTTACAATAAGGGAATGGTTATGTTCAAGGCATTAAACGATAAGCTACCCCAATATATCACATCGCTATTTACCGTCCAGTCATCAACATACTCCAGATCAAGAAAATCCCTTATTGTGCCGCGACCTAGAATTGATCTCTATAAAACGAGTTTGACGTTCTCTGGCTCTAGTCTTTGGAATGCCTTGCCTACAAACGTCACGACATCGGCTACTTTCTCCTCGTTTAAAGTCAGTCTCACCAAGTACTTATTTTTGTCAGCAGCATCCCCGTGACTGTGCACATATTGAAAAATACTATTTCTCATTAGATTATTAATTGCGTGTATCACAGGTTTCGACTGATGACTCATATTTATTCGGTACAGCTTGTATGTAGCCAGCTACTCATATGACTGACTAGCTTAACGTTACAAGCCGCGTAAGCGTGTGTGTGCACGTGTGTGTGTGTGTGTGTGTGTGTGTGTGTGTGTGTGTGTGTGTGTGTGTGTGTGTGTGTGTGTGTGTGCGTGTGCATTGTGCGTGTGTGCGTGTGCGTTAGTGTATATTAGAGATAGAGAGTGGCGTGCTCAAATGTGCATGCGATATGTATGCGTATTAAGTTGTGTTTATTCTTATTATATTATTTTAATTAAACCTCACAACATGTCATTATGCCCGACCAGTAAAGTTGGTAATTCCTATGTCATTTCCCCCTTACAATTTTTTTTCTTCTTCTTCATCCTTGGCTTGTATTGTGTCATGTAATTTGTTTTCCCTTTTCAGTAGTAGAAAACAATTAGTGCGATAGTAACTCTGTAATCAGTAGATTTGCAACGGCAAGTTCGAAAAATGGTTGTTGCTACCAAAACTTTTACCGTTGTCAAATAAAGGATCATTGTCATTGTCATTGTCATTGTCATTCTCTCTCTCTCTCTCTCTCTCTCTCTCTCTCTCTCTCTCTCTCTCTCTCTCTCTCTCTCTCTCTCTCTCTCTCTCTCTCTCTCTCTCTCTCTCTCTCTCTCTCTCTCTCTCTGCGTGCCTACTGTCTACTGTCTTCATCCTTAGAAAATAAAGTTTCAATTCAATTCAATTCTCTCTCTCTCCCTCTCTCTCTCTCTCTCTAACCCCCCTGGAAGACGATTTAGCGTCGGAGAGGCCTTTTGTGCTTTTTGGTTTCAGGTTGAAGGTCCCAAACAATAAGTTGGACACCATCCCCAAATCCTTCGAACGGATATGCGCCTGGTGTGTGTGCGTGTGTGTGTGTGTGTGTGTGTGTGTGTGTGTGTGTGTGTGTGTGTGTGTGTGTGTGTGTGTGTGTGTGTGTGTGTATGTGTGTGTGTGTGTGTGTGTGTGTGTGTGTGTGTGTGTGTGTGTGTGTGTGTGTGTGTGTGTGTAAGTGCGTTAAACGATTTGAACATGCAAAATATCAGAACTTTATATTAATTGGCTTCCGAGATATGTGCATTTGAATATGACCTAAAATGGCCTCTTTTTCATCTTTTTCCATTTTTAACCCATTCAGCCCTGAAACACTACGGCAGGAAATGGGTCGACCATGATAATTCAAGGGTAGTGCCAGATTAGCTTGGCGCCTGTCGGCGCCAAGTTAATCTGGCATTGCCCTTGAATTATCATGGTCGATCCATCTCCTGCAACTGGTGCATAGTCATTAGATGACATCTAAAAAAACGGCGTAGGGCTGAATGATTTAAGAAAGTGCTATGTATAGACACCTATGAAGTCATAACGTGAAGGTAACTGTGTGGTGTTTACTGTCACGGGTGAAAACAACACGTAGATTGCCCTGAATTTTGTTCTAGTCCTCCCACACATTGATACGTTTGCGATTACAGCTCGCCTAAAATGACCCAAAATGCAATTTGGACATGTGTCAAAATGAGGATTTACATGGCTTATACACCTTTTACGAAAAACGGTATATCTTAGGTCATTTTCCTTGTAGGCACATTAATCAGACACTAAAATGTACACAAAGCACGACGAACCACCTTCTGTGTGATAATTTCATCATTACGTCAAGTATATTTCAGATATGAACACAACAATATGGCATAATATCTTGCATTCTAGTGCTATGTCTCATACATGGAATTCTGAATGCATTCCCCTCATTTTTCAAATTTACCAGCTGCAGGACGTCTGTTGGCTATAGAAACAAGCAAAGTGGTTATCTGCATCGTGCTCCTTGTATAAGATACCTCTTCTTCCCCCTGCCCCGTTCCTGAGAGGGGGTCTACTGGTGTCATACTATGTGTCACTGTAGCTGGGTGCCTGTCTGGGTTTGTGCAGGTGATTTCTCCAGAAGCAACCAACAGAATTGTTTAAATTTTCGTATCTGGTCAGTGTTAGATTCGAAGATGTCTTGTACCAAAGCTGAGGTCCTAGCTTCAAGGTCAAGGTCACACTGGAGACATAAAGGGTTTGTAGATTAAGGGTAATATCACAACAGGACGGCTCATTTGATTTAAATTGTTGTCAAAGTAAAGGTAACTCGAAGAAAGCTGTGCAAAGGAAAATTATCTGACATACTGAGTGTAAAGGCCCTGGCAGCTAGCTTTGTTTTCAATGCTTCCGTTTTTGTCTGTGCGATATCTCAGAATTACTGTACCGATTTTCGTCAAGTTTTAGTATTTGGTAGCCCTTAGTGTGAGAAATGGTCATAAGCAAAACAGAGTTGATACTTTTAAGTTTTAGGTTCTCGTGCGGTACATGAATCTATGTAATGGGCCAGTGGTCGTCCGTCCGTCCTTCATCCGTCCTAAACTTCAACGTTGGCATTTTCTCGGAGACAATTCAATCCACACTCTTTAAACTTGGGTCGAAGATATGATTGTGTGGTAAGACCTTTCTACACTTACCAATTTCAGTGACCTTCTTCAAAGGTCAAATTCACAGGGGGGTAGAAAATAGATTTTAAAAATACACATTTTAACAAAAACAATTGATTTTCTGAAGTACTGTTAACGGAGTGACGGAAAAGGGGTGGGGGTGGAGAGCTGGGGTCACGTCCTTAGGAGAGATGCTGTTAGTTACTGTGGATGGGGGAGGGGGGGTCCGAGGTGTGGAGACAGAGGCTCACGTCCCTCAAAGAGGTGATGTCCGTTGGGGGACGCAGGAGAGGTGGGTTGGGGGGGGGGAGGATGGGGTAAAGATTCTGGATTCTGGAGTCTTTTTTCAGCCACGTAACCACTTTCTGGGGTTTGTGTACTTCATAAAAAGCAAGAAAGAGCAAACATTTTCCACATCGTTTTAGCTGAATGCTCACTGAAGGGCACATCTTCTTAATAGTCCATAAGCTAGGAAGGTCTACCGTGCACCCCCCCCCCCCCCTCCTGCCAGTACTCAATAAGATGGGTTTCAAAGTCTTCCTTAGTATGTCCTGAGATGTTTAAGCCACGTTCCCCGAAAATCCTTAGGAACACACTAGAGATATAGCCGATGGCGCAAGGGTACCCCCATTCACGCTCTTCGCAAGTGCTAAAATGAGGTTGAGAAACATTTTCCTCTAAATATATCAGAATTCATTCCAGAAGCCCAAATCAGGCAATATTATGTCAAGACACACGTTCTGCAGCCTCTGCAAAAAACAGAATGAAAAAATATTGAATCTCTGGCTCACAGTGAAGGTATTTGTGCACCCAGTAAACGACCATTTCCGCAAAATCGCAAAAAAAGGCAAAAATAATGTGTCAGATGCCTTCAGACATTTTCTATAGCACTGACAGTCCATTTTCAGGCTTACATCATTAAAACAGGGTCACAATTATTATAAACTTGACTAGGTGATGCTGTGATCACTGTGAGGTCCACAGTGGTTGATTTTGTATCCCTACCCCCAAGTTGTAAAAATACACAAAATTAATTAGAAAAAAATACTTAAGTTATTCCATTTTATTTTGACCTCCCTTTACCTATTAAGTTTAAATAATGTGAGCATAAAGTGCAAGAAAATAATGAAAGTCGGCATCCTTTACGGTATGTTCGTGGTGAATGATAGCTTTTTCCCATTTAAAATTGCCAAATTGGGAAACATACGTTGTTTCTGATGCCCTCAGAAATTTTGTATACAACTGATAGGTCTTTTTTAGGTTTTATTGGTTAGAATAAAGTACCACAGTTACTCCCAACCTGATTGTATGATGCTGTGATGCATTTAGGGGCCACAGTGGCTAAATCTGCTGCCCTACCCCCATTTTACCAGTATGCAAAGGAACGAAAAATTATCATAACAATTGCTCCTCGCTTTAAATATTTTTGTTGCCAGTTTTCTTAACGAAATATGCATATTGAGCATAAACATTTATGATCATTTCATTAATTTCAATGTGACCCATCAATTTAATTGTAATTCTTTTTATTTAAGGCATGCTTAACAGGGGTTGCCACTGAAGCTTCTACCGTCTGCACATTCAGCACTCTTGTCAAACTCGGGGAAGGTGTACCTCAGGGAGATGTTGTGTCTGATGCTGTTTTTGGTCTACATTAATGACATCAGTACAACAGTACCAAGGTTTGTCTCGAACATCCTCCATGCGGATGACTTTGCGGTGTGGAGCGCAGCAGAACATCAAAAAAATAGCATCCTCCATAATCCAGGATGCTGCCAATAGAGTCAGCAGCTGGACTGAAAGAGGCCACTCAAACTGAGCTAGACCATCTCTTTCAATCAGACGGAAGAGGTCACCTCAAAACTGGAGACCTTCCAGTACCAAAAACAGACAGGCCAACTTTACTGGCAACAAATAAATTACTGGATTCAGGTGGAGGCCTCACATCGAAGCCACGGAAGCTAGAGCTGCAAAAAAAAACGTGTCTGATGAAGATCTGGTGGGGACCACATTGGCGCAAATTACAGCATCCTGGCACAAGCAAATACCTGCTCGGTCAGACCAGTTGTGCGGTACCAAGATACATCGACAACATGAAACACTGCCTGCAAAACCCAAAAAGCCAGGCTTGACAAGATGCAGAACATGGGTCATTCTCATGATACAGTGACATTCTTAGAGCCATCTGGAGCACCCCAATTTAGGAAATGGAGGACATTGAAGCCACTGGAATGCAGAACAGCACACACGATGAAGAGACTTACTAAACACCAACAGCATGGGAGACTACAGGAGCAGACCAAGAACCGTCAGAAACGCCCAAGTCTGAACCGCCAACTGAAGGTCCTGCAAAGGGCTAACACTGACGTCCTGGAACCAAGACCAAAAATGTGTGAACAGCTCCCTTCAGATACCTGGACATCTCGAAAGAGCCTTCAAGACAACATAAACAATGTTCCCGGACTCTTTGCCAAAGGTTGCGGCACTGCACAAAGCCATCGTGTTGGAGGTTGTGCACAAGCGCTACCCTCACAGCAGCTGTGATACCACTACAAGATGCCGTGCGGAATGAAGGAAGTGGCGTGTACATCTGTTGTGCAGACCGCACTACTACCTCCCTCTCCTTACCAGCTGGCGGCAGCAGCTCCAACTATCATACAGATCTGCAGGTGCTCAACACAGCAGCAGAGCACTAGCTAGGGAAAGGCAGCAGCTTGATCCACTGATCTCACCAGGAAGCTTCAAGATAGACTGGATGCTCTGTCCACAAAAATAGTGCTGCAGTAGATTCCAGTGCATTCTGGACTAGCTGGGAATGGAGACACTACAACAACAAAGTGATTGGCAACAGCAGAATGGCGGCTGCAGCCCGTGGGCAGATGACATCAACAAGCTGAACAGGGAGAGCCAGGCCACCATCTTTCATCTACGCACTGATTACTCTGGACTGGGTCCATACAGAAAAGCAGGAACGTTTCACAAACCCAAACTGAAGCCTGAAGGTTTAGACACTTTAATCAGATCATTCTGTATCAGCAATTATTTGAAGCTTCCGTGCCTAATGCATGAAGAGATACCAAAATAAAACAACGCTTAGGGAATGGCGGACTTCGGTAGAAGCGTAAACAACCAATCAGAATGTTCAGCAGAAAGGCCATGCAGTCACTTTATGATCAGAGCTAAATATAGATCACTTGCAACAAGCGTCAGCATGATCGTTTTCAATGGAATAGTCACAAATTGGGGGAGAAAAAAAAGAAGTAGACAAAAGTTTGCCAGCACGTTGTCATTTTTACAAACTTTCACAGACTTTAAGGAAAAGGACTGAAATTGACAGACTTTCCAGGGCCCTGAAAAACCTTGTTATTTTTTAACCACTTTCACAAATGTTCACAGATCGTAAGGACCCTGCTGGACTCACCTCGTGAGACTGGGTCATGCGGAAACAACCCTATGCGAATTTGGCGTAGAAAATCAGTTTCCTTAGCACATTCTCCAAACATGTCCATACAGAGAAGCGGTCTGCTGGCAGTTCTGACCAGAAGACACGCCCCTGTACACCAAACTCTGAAAACATGCTGCCTAGCTCTTGACAGCTCACTTATTGACAGCCAGAACAATATAAGATTTAAAGACGGCCATAAAAAATTGAATGTTGCAGAAGGTGGAAGTGGAGATCTCGTGTTCGACATGTGGAAACTAAGTATTTGATAACAATGTTTTGGCTATTAGGAACCATGAAACTTTATTACGCATATTCATATTTACACATTTCTAGATGAAAATAAATGAAAGGAAAAGGGGAGACCTTACTAGACCCGCCTTACGCTAGGTAAAATATCACCTAAAAGACCAGCCAGTTAAAAATAGTTACAATTAAATGGATGGGTTACATTGAAATTAATGAAATGATCACAACTTTTTATGCTCAATATACATACTTTAAAATTTTTTTTAAAAATGGCAACAACAAATATTTAAGAGTATGACGTAATCAATTTTTTATGATTATTTTGCGTTACTTTGCATACTGGTAAAATGGGGGTAGGGCAGCAGATTCAGCCACTGTGGCCCCTAAATGCATCACAGCATCACAAAATCAGGTTGGGAGTAACTGTGGTACTCTATCCTAACCAATAAAATCTAACAAAGACCTATCGGTTGTACACAAAATTTCTGAGGGCATCGGAAACAACGTATGTTTCCCAATTTGGCAATTTTAAATGGGAAGAAGCTATCATTCACCACGAATGTACCGTAAAGGATGCCGACTTTCCTTATTTTCTTGCACTTTAATCTCACATTATTGAAACTTAATAGGTAAAGAGAGGTCAAAATGAAATGGAATAACATTGGTAATTTTTTCTAATTAATTTTGTGTATTTTTACAACTTGGGGGTAGGAATACAAAATCAACCACTGTGGCACTCACAGTGATCACAGCATCACCTAGTCAAGTTTATAATAATTGTGACATCCTGTTTTAATGATGTAAGCCTGAAAATGGACTGCCAGCGCTATAGAAAATGTCTGAAGACATCTGACACATTATTTTTGTCTTTTTTGCGATTTCGCGGAAATGGGCGTTTGCTGGGTGCACAAATACCTTCACTGTGAGCCAGAGATTCAATATTTTTCATTCTGTTTTTTGCAGATGCTGCAGAAGGTGTGCCTTAACATAATATTGCCTGATTTGGGCTTCTGGAATGAATTCTGATTTATTTAGAGGAAAATGTTTCTCAACCTCATTTTAGCACCTGCGAAGAGCGTGAATGGGGGTACCCTTGCGCCATCGGCTCTATCTCTGGTGTGTTCCTAAGGATTTTCGGGGAACATGGCTTAAACATCTCAGGACATACTAAGGAACACTTTGAAACCCATCTTATTGAGTACTGGGGGGGGGGGGGGTGCACGGTAGACTTTCCTAGCTTATGGACTATTAACACTTTATGGATGCTAGCTTCAGTCGTACAGACATGAATCTGCTATGATTGCAAAAGAAGAAAAAGATGCAGTTGTTGCATGACTGAGATGCTGGTCTGTTGAGAGAAAAAAAAATGGACAAGAAAAGATAAGTGGTCTGGGACGATAGCGCTCATTTCTTGGTCAAGATATTCATGTCTTTCTTCAAGTCTATATTTTCTCATTTGACGGATACTCGTCTGTGTCATAGAAAGTACTGGATAGTCAGGAAAACCTGCAGAGTAGCAAATGTCGTTAAATAAAGTCTGAGCTAAATGTCTGGTTTTGTTTGGCGTCATTGTGTCAAATATTTAGCTGTAAAAATTATTATTGATTGAAATGGGGGAGGTTTTGTTTGATCCTCCTCTTTTCCTCCGCTGAATTCTGTCCGACAGCATCTTAAAGTGTTTGTCTAAATCAAATTAAAAGCAAGCGAAACTGTTTGTTGTTCAATGTGATCTTTTTTGTCTATAGTAAGACACTGACAAAAAGAGTAAAACTTCAACAATAAAATAATAATGATAATAATAATAATAATACATGTAATAATAATAATAATAATGCGTGTTTGTACCGTTTTCTTTATTTACAAGTACAACGACTAGAAAAACGCACAACACAAAAAAAATATTGTTTTTTTCAGTTTAGGCAGTCAAAACCAAACGAGTTGGCATGCTGAAAAATTCGTCTGCTACCTGACAATAGTTGCCGTTCTTCTTCTAGACTAAAATGGTTATTTCAAAGAAACCATCGAATGTATTTGTCTCAGAAAAATTCAAGTGCAACTCTGAAGTATTGCAGTAAATATGGCGTGCATTTCAGTAGGACTAGACTTGTCAAAGCTGTAATTTAGGTCGAAAGAAATTATACGCCTCGAGAAGGGCGTGAAGTTCAGGCTGGAAATCGACTACACACGGTAAAAATTAAACTGCGGGTCGAAATAAAATATATCAATCAAATTTAGTTTATAAATAGTGTAAATGTCTTTGCCTATCATTAATCATTTCATTTGTGTACATGCGCAATGTTTTCTGCAAGTCACAAGCAAAGTTTGCGTCATCGTTGACGAAAGAGGAGCCTATCGCGGGGGCCATTGTGAAGTCGTGTTTGCGCGTTGGGGTGTCAGTTTCAAAGCCACTGCGCAAATTCAAGATTTGATCGTCCGTGTCAGATGATATATCGATCGAAAGATTTTTGAATGAGCTTTGCATCGGTAGCTGGCGCATGTGTGCGCGGTCATTCCCAGCGCGGTCATATCTCATGAGTAAAAAAGAATTGAAAATGTCACATAAACATCTGATACAGTTTTCCCTTGAATTCAAACATGCGCCAGACACCGTGAAAAAGGGCAGAAAAAGATCTTTTCAACGATACCAAATATAGCTGTAGCGCCGGCTCTGTGCGGGGCGCTCATGGACAGTTGACCAAGTTTATTTTTGATGCTTTCCCCTGGAGCCAGTTGCATGAGCGAGCTTAGTCCTGCACCAGCCACTAAGCTAGGTGCGCCGCTATAGTATCACTCAGCCGTTTAAGGACCGCTTAATTAACGTCTTTAAATGACCTGATACGCGCTTGGGAATTCTGCAGTGCGTGCCTCCTTATTAAACCACTACCGCATGATCTCGAGAGTTGCCAACTATCATGCCGATTTGTACGTGTCAGTTATTGGTACATTTAGGAAACAGGTGCCGACTCGCTTATCCGAGAGGTACGGTGGCTCAACTGAGGACACTAATCAGGCTTCATCATGCTAAACTCGTGCATCACTCTAAGTCTCACACGCACAACTAATAACACAACATCTAACAACACAACAACTAACCAAGACTACGTTTAACACGGACAAGCAAAGCACATTACGATTTACAGCACAGGATCATTCGCACTTCAAGCATTCTCAGACATAAGGAGAGAGTGAAGGAGTTTACATCACCACATTTTACTTAGCTTAGGCATAGTGATAACTTAAGTCTGCTCACCCAACAATGCGAAGCGATGACTTGGAAACATGGTGATGGTCCGTGCGCTGTCTCGAGGGTGCCACAACGTGTCACGTCAGGAACGGAGCCCCCGAAATGCCCACCGACCATTCCTTATATACATCTGCCTAATTCAACTTTTACTTCTACCACGTGTGTTCTTATCCAAAGTCCTACGTCATTTTTACCACGTTGATCATCCATACACGTGTTTAGACACCTGAACATATACTAATGTCTATTTGACCTATTTCTCACACAAGATACTCCAGCATTCCTTTTAGTGTGCCCTTCATCACACGTGTTTGGACACCTGGACATACACCAATGTCTGTTTAACCTATTTCTCACACAAGATTCTACTTACGTATTCCGGCATTCCTTTTAGTGTGCCCTTTATCACGCGTGTTTAGACACCCTGGTCACGACCACAACTCCGTCTTGGCCCACATCTCGTACGTGAACTTTGACCCCACATTTTAACTCTAATCAGTAATTTAACACTGACCATCTCGTCACTATACATAATAGGCACTCTGTGACAATAGCTTTATTCGCCCGTGTTTTTATTTTTGTTATGCGTGCTATATTTTGAGAGCAGCTATAAATAGCTAAATATCGCTCTCCGGCACAGTTTTTACCCACTGCATAGGGACGGACATACCTACTGTAATGACAGGGTTTACATATGATTAAAGTATGGTTAAAGTATAACAGGCGTGGGGAGGGATTTTTATTTAAACATGTGTTTAATTGCTTGTTCATGTTCGTGAACCGACGACAAATTTCCATTTTATATTAATATATTTAATGGACAATTTTTTAAAAAAATTGCATTTGAATTTGAATTTGAGTCTGAGTTGACGCAAGCCTAAGAAAGCTGGCTGGACAACATCGAGTACGTCCGAGCAACTTTCTCGGGATTTTCAGACATGTTGAATTTTTGCTGGTGGAGCGGAAAACAATGCTATTTTGCTTGTTTTGCGGAGGTGAAAAATCACACTAAAACGTAAAATTGTACCCTTTCAAGTGCAAAAGGGTCTAGTTTATACTAGTTTCTCCTCATCCCAGTACTTTTCATTGATATCCTGCCACACACAACAATATTTCCTCATGCAAAAAATTTTTTTAGAAACAATATTTCCTCAGGCAAAAGTTTTTAGAAGCGTTTTTTGGCATGCTATATAATCAAAATTCAACTCCATTCACGGTTTGAAGCGTTGGCGTTTTCATTTGGGTGCTGTCTACCGTAAACAACATTCCAAGTGACTGTAGTAGCAACCAATAAAACTTTTGACGCCGGAGAATTTCTGCGATAATGAATGTATTAACTATCGTTTCTGTAAACTTAATCAGTTACTGCTCTGCGTTTCGCCGTGTGTTCGCGGTGGCTTCGTGGTTTTGGTTCAAACGCTTTTGCATTTTGTGATATTTTTTGGTGGACTTCCTAATTAGGTCAGTGGCGTCAAATAAAACGTCAGTTTTATTCTGTGGACATGGAATTGAAAATTATTCAGATAAATGACGTCAAATGAAACATCACTATTCTTATGTGGACATAGCAGTAACATTTTCATCAAAATGGCGCTGAAATTGCGTAAACAATATCAACATTTCTGGCGAGATAAGGTTAACGCGAAACAAATCAGTCAGATACCAGATTACAGGCTGAAGTCTGCCCAGTTAAAAAGATCAGAGTATGTACAGACAATATAATCTGTTTACAAGTTTCCTTAGAGTATCTTTTGTACTTCTTTTCTTCATCTTAGCTGCAGTGAAATCGCAGCTTTCGGGAGTGCCTTTTCACACAAACGATTTCTATTGTCAATTTACCTCTTGTAAGTACTACTTCGTCTGCTTGAAATACCAGCATGAAGAAACATTTCTCAGACTCCACGATTTCTCGGCCCACTCGTTCAGCCTCAAAGAGCAATGCAATAAAACACTCCTTACATACTGCTGTCGTTCGACCAACTCGATCTGCCTCAAAAAACAGCATGAGAAAACATTTCTCGGACACTGCTGTTCCTCGACCCACTCGATCAGCCTCAAGAGCCGCTATAAGAAACCATTCCTCGGATTTCACTTCTCAGTTCACCAGCCCTGTGTCCAGCAGCAGCTTGAGAAAGCATCATTCGGACACCGCCATAATTCGGCCCACTCGGTCCTCCTTAAAGCTATACAGCATAAGAAAACATTCTTCGGACACAAAAATACTTCCGCTTGCAACGAAAAGATGAACAGTCCTTACTGCTGCTCTCCAGGCAATCAAAGAAAATGCGTCTTCTCTCAAGCAAACTTCTCATTCATCATGCCTTGGAATATTCTAAATACTCCAAAATGTGCGTTCTATAGAACTCGAGAGATGAGCATTCATTTTAGTACAATGATGGCCTTTTGGTTCTTCTTGAATGCCACACGACAAAATGTACTGCCAGCCGTTTCCACAAATACGTACTTGGCCCTTCCCATACTAGTCGTTCCAGACTTGCCTATAGAACAAAAAGGCAGTGGTGTGTGTTTTCCCATAGCTTTAACAAATCGAAAAATAATAGGCACAGCATTTTTTGTCGTCAAATCACAAACTTGCAATACCTGTAAGGTCTGCTTTTCTGTTAGGATTGTCAGTTTCAGGGTGTTTTCCTTCGAAATAAATCCCAGTGACGATATCTCCTTAGAAGTGATTGAAGGAGAAGAGTACATTCGACGGAATCAGATCATACTCAGCTGCAAGACTTTGAAAGTCATGATGCATTCTACAAATTGGAAATGTGTTTCTGTGGAGATGTCAGTCTTAAAACATTCCAACGCTGTCGCTCTATCAGCAAGATATTTTGAAAACAAAAACAAAAAATTCAGAACACTATCCGCTACAAGTATTAAAACAAGTGTAGCCAGAAGCTTAATCATCTCAGACATTATGAGTGTATCAGTTGCACACACAGACTTTGCACCTCTGACGGAGCCAATCAAGCTCGTGTTTGCACACCACGTGACACCAGCGCCATCAGACAGTATACAGTGTGTGTTCTGGGACAGCGCCCGCGAATCCTGGTCAGGACGTGGTTGTCGAGTGCTGTCTTCCAACAATACACACACGAGCTGTCAGTGTGACCATCTGACTAGCTTCGCCATTCTGACCGGTGCCACTTCCAGTGCTGTCAACAGTGTGGGGCAGGCATATATGACATACGTTCTCATTGCTCTGAGTCTTGTTGGACACAGTCTGAGTTTCTTCACATTCGTGCACTTCGAAAACCTGCAATGCCCACGCAATACGATTCACAAGAACCTCGTGGCCAGTTCCTTTGTTGGACAGGCAGTTTTTGTATTCGGCATCAATCGTACAGAAATAGCAGATGTCTGTATGGTAATATCCGTTGTGTTACACTACGCTTTTTTGTGTTCGTTTTTTTGGATGCTTCTGGAGGGGATGCAATTGTACCTTTTACTTCTTCATCCTGCGTACAAACAAGAGAGGTCATCACCATTGTACTTTGGCTACCTACTGGCTTACGGAGCGCCTGGGATGATAGTCGTTGTGTCAGTGGGAGTCGACTCCACCGCATACAGGTCGAACAGGTGCCAAAACAACCAGTCAACAACAAAAAATAATAAAACCTGGCACACAAACGAACGTTATTTTGAACAAAAAAATGAACACACCTTTTTATTTTTTTAATTTTTTTTTTTTTTTTTTTTTGCTCACGTGTAAAGCAAAAGTGAGTCTGTTTTTTGCCAGTGGTCGTCCGTCTGGCGTCCGTCCGCCGTCGGCCGTCGGCCGTCGTCCGTGGTAAACTTTAACGTTGGCATTTTCTCGGAGATTATTCAAGCCACAAGCCAGTCTTCAAACTTGGCCCAATGATACTTTGTGGCAAGACCTTTCTAAACATACCAATTTGAGTGACCTCTCACAAAGGTCAAAGTCACAGCTATATTTTGACATAATTTATTTTTTCTCAAATACTATTCTCAACCTCAAACCCAAACTTGGTACAAAGGTACCTGACGGTAAGCATACTAATTTGATTGATCCCTCCGAAAGGTCAAGGGTCACAAGAGCTCAAGAAATAGGTGAAAAATAGCCATATTTTGACAAAAGATTTTTTTATATACTGTTCACAACGTCAAACCCAAACTTGTTACAGAGATACCTGATGGTAAGACCTATCTATGCATACTAATTTGGATTAAACCTCGGAAAAGTCAAAGGTCACAAGGGCTCAGGAATTAGGTCCGAAATAGCCATATTTTGACAAAAGACGTTTTTTCTCAAATACTATTCACAACTTTAAACCCAAACTTGCTACAGAGGTACTTGATGGGAAGGCCTTTCTATGCACACTAATTTGGTTGATCCATTAAAAAGGTCAAGGGTCACGAGAGCTCAGGAAATAGATCAAAATTTTACAAAAGATGTTTTTTTCTCAAATACTATTCACAGCTTTAAACCCATATTATTTGGTACAGAGATACCTGATGGTAAGACCTATCCATGCATACTAATTTGGATGACTCCTCGGAAAGGTCAAGGGTCACAAGAGGCTGGCAAATGTGTGTAAAACGCCTCTTTTTTTTTAATAAAATTGTAGGTATTGTCAATACTTTTGCAAATGTTTCAACCAGATCTGGCACAAAGATAGCTGATGATACGACCTTCGTATCCATACTAATTTAGTCGACTCATCACAAAGGTCAAGAGATACGAGGGATTGACAGATGTGTGAAAAATGCTTACATTTTCAGAAAAGATGGATTTTGCTGCTGCATAAGCCAGCCCTTCTCACAAAGGTCACACATTTGTAAATTGGTTATACACGTGAGCCCATAATGGCTTTGCCTTTCATGTTCCCGAAGCGTTTTCCAAAGGTACCAAAGCTACCAACAACAACAAACAGATAATAAGAAAACAGATGGTCAAGGCCTTTTTGAGAAGTGTATATCCAACAAAGAATGTAACACTCTTAAGAAAAAAAAAGAAAAAAAAACAGTGTCCAGTTTTAGCCTTGTTTTTGTTTTTAGGTGTGTTTTTTTGGGGTTTGTTTGTTTGTTTGTTTGTTTTTTGTTTTTGTGTGTGTGTGTGTGTGTGTGTGTGTGTTTTTGTGGGGTTTTTTGTGTTTTCTTGTTTTGTTTTTTTTTTTTTTTTTTTTTTTGGTTTTTTTTTGGTTGGGTGTTTTTCTTAAGGCTTTCGGGTCCCAGCAGACGCTCTCTCTTTCTCTCTCTCTCTCTCTCTCTCTCTCTCTCTCTCTCTCTCTCTCTCTCTCTCTCTCTCTCTCTCTCTCTCTCTCTCTCTCTCTCTCTCTCTCTTTCTCTCTCTCTCTCTCTCTCTCTCTCTCTCTCTCTCTCTCTCTCTCTCTCTCCTCTCTCTCTCTCTCTCTCTCTCTCTCTCTCTCTCTCTCTCTCTCTCTCTCTCTCTCTCTCTCTCTCTCTCTCTCTCTTAAAAGGTCACCTCCCAGTCCTGGTATAATGTCTTTCACCTCTGATGCTGAAAAATGTGGAACGCTTACTGCTGTTGGGGTTGGCTGTTCTGTGTACTTTTTTATGGCAACTGCATCGTTAACACCGACCCTACCCCCAAAAGCAAAATATAGCGCCCAAAGAAGGAAAATATGACGATAGTACATGCCCTCTTATATTCAATAGGTATTTATTTTGGGCAAACACCTACGGTTCGTCTTCATTGGTGATGGGCTTCCAAAAGAATGTGGTCTCCAATCCCAAGCAAGGGGGAGAGGGGGGTTCACTTTCTACCTATTTGTATCGATTTGCATGGAACAAGACTTGCACAGTTGCGTAGCTGACAGTGAATGAAGCAAAACACAAAAAGAATTATGGTGATCCGATAAACCATTCTGGAGATACGGCGTACACGCTTTGACCCAAAATCGTTAAATAGGGGGAAATAGCAACGTAATATACCTTTGTTTGTGAAAGGGACTTTCTTTATATACTGATAGATTTGACCCCAAAAGCAGGCTAAGGTCACAGATTAGCAATTTGTCAAAATGAACATGTTTTTCAGAGTTCCAGTGTACGTTGTTAGTTTCTAGTGTTGGTAACTATATACGACAACAGTTTATATACACATCCATGTCAGTAACCTTGAGATGGGGTCAAGGTCACAGTTAATGTTATTCTTATTTCATAGTCTCAGAGTATCTAATTTGAGTCTGGTTGTGTTTCAGTGCAGGCGTTGTTCAAAAACGGTACGTTAGAAAACTATCAACACTCTCATGAACACTTTACAAGTGTAGTCCAGAATTATGTTTATCCCACCAAAGATCACATCCTTCTGCCTTGCGAGTGGAGGGAGCGATGGTGGATTCACTTTGTTTGCTACGTTGGTTTGTTGCGTTTGTCATTTAATTTTATGTGGAGTTTAGGTGGCGATTTCCATCATTAAAACTGGATCAAGAGGAAGGATGTCCTGCCTTCAAGGTCAAGGTCGTGGTTACATGTTTTTGGGTTGCTATTGTTGTAATTCACTTTGCACAAAGCATGCCTTTAAAAACACTGGGTCGATCTGATACTTGTTTGACAGATGATAGTTCATTTGGAGGAAAATCGCAAGGTCCCAAACACAGCAGCGATATTTGTTGCAATAAGTATGTAAACGCATGATCGATTTACTCCGAATTTTAAATTATATTATTAATTATTAAGAAGAACATTTAATGTAATGAAGAAGGTGTTTGTGGTGTGGGCCGGTGGGGTGGAGGTGGGGGGGGGGGTGAGAAGGACTGGGACTGCGGGACTAGATGTTCATGATGGACAGACTCACAGTTTTCAAAAAAAATCTTAAACTGGCCGGGTGAAGGTTTTTACAGACGTTTAACGTTTCCCTTTTAAGCTATTGAATCTGGAACGTACATCGCAGGGGCTGTTTTAAAACACATAGCGTACCAGTTTTGCTATGCACTTAACTCATTCGAGACGTGCCGCCTCCCTATACGCGGCATATGCCACTTATCCGGAGGCGGCACGTCTCGAATGAGTTAACAGTCACCTACCTTTCACAAATCTACTGGAAACTAAATGACATTCTGAACCCCAGAACGTATGAGTATTTTCCACTGCTGGTGACTCGTTGTGGTCTACCTAGAGTCATGGACTTCGACCCAGTCTCAATTGTTTTGTCAGAATTTATTCAACAGATGTACACAGAACAGTAAAAGCAGATAAGTTACAAAGTTGACTCTTGTGATACGCGTGCCTCATTAAACTGTGTGAAAAAAAGATCTGTAAGGTGACACAACAAGTGGAAAGAAATAGGTACCCCAAACAAACATAAACAAACAAATATAACATGCGTTACGCTTAGTGTTACACATTCATAAACTGCAAGATTTCCAACAAGAAGATGATTAAAAAAAAGACCGTTAAAATCCTTTTTGCTGGAGACAGTATAGCCTCACACACGGGGCGGTCCGTGGCGCAGTGGTTAAGGCGCCTGCCACCAATGCTAAAGGTGCGAGGTTCGATTACGGGTTTCGGCGTCGGATTTTTCTCCTCTAGTGTCACCGTTAATTCGGGCGGACCGTCGGGGGTTCTTTCTCCGGGTACTCCGGCTCTTTCTCCCCCTCCACTTTGGTATCAGTTTCAGCCCACTTAATCAAATTTCAAATACAAACGATTTTGAATTTCCAAAAACTACAGTAGCTCGCTTGAGCTTGCCCTTAGCACCACGTGAATGTTCTGTGTTTATGTACAGTGTGTGAGTGAATGCGCGTGATTCACGTGAGCGTGCTTGTTGGGTTTAGTTCGCGGCGGCGCTTTGAGCCGATTTTCAATTGGGATAAAGCGCCTATTTAATGCGCTTATTATTATTATTATTATTATTATATATGAGTTTGTCTCTCAATTTATTTTGTGTGTGTGTTTGTTGTTGGTTTTTTTGTTTTGTTTTGTTTTGAGGGAAAAAAAACTATTTTGACAAAATATTATAATAATAGTAATAATAGTAATAATAATAATAATAATAATAATAATAATAATAATAATAATAATCTCTCTTGGCTTGACTTCGCGAACGAAGATTCTATAGGGGTTGTCCACGACGTCTGCAGGCATGCTCGTGACTGCGGAGGCCAATCCGGGACAGGCAGGTTCGACCGCAGTGGCTGCAGAGGGAGGTCTGGCCATGGTTCTGAGTTGCGGCATCTCTGTTTTTTCTCCTGAGCCGCTTGTCTTTAAGGTCAGCTCTGCGAGAGTCCTCAAAGGAGACAGCTGCCTTGTAAATGGTGGAGCGCCAGGTGTCACGGTCCGCAGCAAGTGAAGACCACAGGCAGTGGTCGATTTGGCAGGCAGTAAGTGACTTCTTGAGACAGTCTTTGTATCTTTTCTTTGGTGCCTCTCTGTCTGTGTCCATTGGCGAGTTCGCCGAACAGGGTGATCTTGGGTAGGCGATGATCCTCCATCCTGGAGACGTGCCCAGCCCAGCGGAGCTGTGTCCGCAGCAGCAAAGCCTCGATGCTCACAGTTTCTGTCTGTTCAAGGACCTCGACGTTTGTGACATAGTCACTCCAGTGAATGCCAAGGATTGTACGCAGGCAGCGCTGGTGGAAGCGTTCGAGGAGTCGTAGTTGGCTGCGGTAGAAGGCCCAGGACTCGGAACCATACAACAGGGTGGTGAGGACGACAGCTCTGTACGCGCTGATCTTGGTGCCTGTTTTCAGCTGTTGATTATGCCACACACGCTTGTATAGACGCCCGAAAGCGCTGTTTGCTTTTGCCAGCCTGCTGTCCAGCTCCTTGTCCAGCTTGGCGTCTGACGTGATGATGCAGCCAAGGTAGGTAAACTGGTGCACTGACTTCAGTTCAAACTCACCGATGGTGATGTGGGGAGGGCGATGCTCTACCTTGGGTGCCGGCTGATGGAGAACCTCTGTCTTTTTCAGACTGACCTCGAGTCCAAAGAGCTGGGCAGCATCTGCGAAGCAGGATGTGATGCGCTGCAGGGCTCTCTCTGTGTGTGCAACGAGGGCAGCGTTGTCAGCAAAGAGCAGCTCACGAATCAGTTGGTCTAGGGTTTTGGTGTGGGCCTGCAGTCATCTGAGGTTGAACAGGCTGCCATCGAGACGATACCTGATGTACACTGCATCGTCATCGTCGAGGTCCACTGTGGCCTGCTTCAACATCATGCTAAAAAGATGGTGAAGAGGGTCGGTGTCAGCACACAGCCCTGCTTCACACCGTTGAGAATGGGGAATGGTTTTGAGAGGTCATTGTTGAGTCTGACCTGGCCTTGCTGGTCCTCGTGTAGCTGGACGATCATGCTGAGGAACTTTGGGGGACAGCCAAGTCGCTCCAGGATCTGTCACATGCCTTGCCTGCTCACAGTGTCGATCGCTTTTGTTAGGATGACAAACGTTACGTGAAGTCCTTTGTTCTGCTCGCGGCACTTCTCCTGAAGCTGTCTCAGCACAAAGACCATGTCGGTGGTGCTCCTGTTGGCTTTGAAGCCACACTGGCCCTGTGGGAGGTGGTCTTCTGCAATGGCAGGTACCAGCCGATTCAGGAGCAGCCTTTCGAGTATTTTCCCAGCAATGGACAGCAGGGTAATTCCACGGTAGTTGGAGCAGGCAGACTTCTCTCTTTTGTTCTTGTACAGGGTGATGACGACTGCATTGCGGAGATCCTTTGGTAGTGTTCCTTCCTCCCAGCAGCAGAGAAAGAGGTCATGGAGCTTGTTGTGCAGTGCTGGGCCTCCATGCTTCCAGATCTGGTGGGATTCCGTCAATGCCTGCTGCTTTGCCACTCTTGAGCTGGTGGATGGCTGTGAGGGTCTCTTCAGCAGTGGGCGGTTCGTCCAATTCAACCTTTACTGGGAGGTGTGGGATTTGGAGAATGACTGCTTCTTAAACAGTGCGCTCAGCGCTGAAAAGGTCCTGAAAGTATTCCGACCAGCGGTTCAAGATGGAGTTTTTATTTGTGAGGAGTGCCTGTCCAATAATAATAAGAATAATAATAATGAGTATTTATATAGTGCTTAAACTTAATCAAAAGCTCTAAGCTCTTTACAATCTGTGCACAAAAATAAAAATACAATGACATATGCACCTAACAAACAAAACACAATACCCGAACACACCACTTTTACAATGACCTAAACAACAATGCATACATAATATGTTCCAATTAACATTCAGTCTAAAATAAGGAGGATTACAGACCTAGAACTAAGGCATCAAACACTGGCAGTTATTCAAAGTAAAGCTTGAAGAGGTGAGTTTTCAACGACTTCTTAAAGTCAGAGACAGACTCACTGTTTCTGACTTCAAGAGGAAGTGTATTCTATAACACTGGGTCTTGATAAACAAAAGTGTGCTGACCAAATGTTTTAGTTTGGACAGAAGGTACACACAACTTCTGTTTATCAGAATAGGAGCGGAGCTCACGAGAGGGTGCAGCAAATAGGACAAGTATTCTGGGCTGGATCCTGAAAGGCAGTTAAAACAGATTGACATAACTTTGTATTGAATACGTGAGGACACAGGTAGCCAGTGAAGGGACTTCAAGATGGGTATGACATGCTCATAAAATATGGCTATTTTATCTATTTCCTGACCCCCTATGACCTTGGCGTTTGAGAGACTTTACGAAAATTTGGTATGTTTAAAAAGGTCTTGCCACAAAGTATCTTTGCGGCAAGTTTGCAGACTGTGGTTTTAATAGTTTCCGACAGAATGCCAACGTTAAAGTTTACCACGGACGAAGGGCGACCTGGCCCAGTTACATACTTTTGCTTCGTAGGTGAGACAACAAAAACATTAACATCCTTAAATGAGACGAAGATATAAAAACCACTTAAACATATTTGTATTTTAAATTGTGTAACACATTTCAGACATGCCGGACGACTGACGCGACTTTTCACATTATTTAGTGAGACGACGCACAGCACAGTGACTGTTTCTCATCGCAGAGGACGTCTATGCCATGTTCTCTAGATCCATGCAATTTAGACAGACCTACTGGAAATTGAATGGCATTTGATTGGAACCCGGAAAGCATGTTGTTTTCCGGATTGTATGATTATCGATAACAAGTCAGAAACAAATTCTATAAACGCACATATTGCAAAATATCCAATGAATTGTTTTTATTATTATTTTATTTTTTAATGTCGAGACAATACTTTTAGCTTAGAATCTGATCTTTCCAATAATTTTAAAACCAGATTTGTAGACAGACCGGCAGAGGCCATAGAGGGAAGAACATACTATCATCGTTTACGGAGGAAAAAATACTATCATCGTGCACGCGATCGGCCCGGAGACAAAAAAACGCAACGTGAAGAAACAATCGCGTACACTCACTGCCTACCACACACTCGTTTGGATGATTTATAGCTCGCCGAACAAAACAAAACAAAACAACAACAACAACAATTTTAAAAGGAGGCAAATAAACTTTATTATTCATTTTCTCATTTTCTTACTACATTTTAGGCACGCCTGAAAAGAAAGCCAACGTGTCACGTTATTGAGTGACGGTTATTGAGTGACGGTTTCACAACTACCTACTCTCCACTTATACCGATATTCTCTTACTGTATTTGATTATTTGCTTTGTTTCAATGACTTATTACTTGTTGTGTACCGTGCTAAATGCTGGGGTTTTTTCCCGGGGTCCTCCCGTTTCTCCCCGAGGTAGTCCTGAACTTGAAATTGATATAAAGTTTGCCTTCGGGTTGGTGTTTAGCAGGCTTTGTGTATTAGACACTCAGCCTATTTCGTGCCCAAGGGTACACCCCGTTCGTTCTCTCTCTCTCTCTCTCTCTCTCTCTCTCTCTCTCTCTCTCTCTCTCTCTCTCTCTCTCTCTCTCTCTCTCTCTCTCTCTCTCTCTCTCTCTCTCTCTCCCTCCCTCCCTCCCTCCCTCCCTCTCTCTCTCTCTCTCTCTCTCTCTCTCTCTCTCTCTCTCTCTCTCTCTCTCTCTCTCTCTCTCTCTCTCTCTCTCTCTCTCTCTCTCTCTCTCTGCGCATGCTTACACACACTCTTGTCTCTCGTGTTCAGTTTCTCTCCGAGTCTCTCTCTTATGAGTTTTTCGTTGACATCATTTTTACTTTTTCCGCACTTTTGTTCTTCCTTTTCTTTTATTTTACGTCACCTCCTTCAGTTGCCACATTCCTTCTGCGAATGAAGATAAGTAGCGGCTGATCTCTCTGTTTGTTTGTCTATTTTGACACTTGGTATTTACCCGAAATATTAATAAATTGTGTTGTACCCGTCTTTTTTAAGCGTGTTTCTTTCTCCGTTGGGTACTTCTTTGCATTTTACACGCTTGGCAGTCACCTTTTTGGTCTGGATTACGTTATTGAGTCAGACGACGCACAGAACAGTGACTGATTTCTTCTGCGGAGGGCATCTCCGCCATTGGCTCTACAACCATGCAACTTACACACATCTACTGGAAACTGAATGATGTTTACGTTAAGTCCCAGAACATATATTTTATTTCAGTGGATTCTATGATATTCGGAAAAAGCTCGCGAAAATTCGCTAAATTCGCACTTTCTGCAGTGTAACTTTTAAATCCCTGAAAAGTTCAATAAATGCAAAGAGCTGCTTTTAGCCAGGAATATGACCTTTCTAATGGTGCAATAACCAAATTTGTAGGTTGAATGGTAGAGACGCCCTCGGCTGTAGAAACGAGTATGTGTTTTGAACATAAATTGCGCGTACGCGATCTTCCCCACAAAAAGTGCGCCACGCGATGAAAAACATGTCGACACTCACTGTCTTCTACACAGTAGAGTTAATGACTTAGTGCACTAAGAACAAAACTAATGACATCTTGGGAAAGAGGGGAAGACAAACTGTATCACCATATAACAGTTTTCTTTCAAAATCAAATTATTTGCATTCGGAGCGAGTTGAAAAACTAGTAAAAATCGCACTCTCAGCGCGTTGTACCCGAGCAGAACGTCAGGCCTTTAAGTTACAAAATAGACATGCACGGGTTTTAAAGCGAAAGTTTAATAAATTGTGTTGTAATTGTCTGTTTTAACTCTTTTGCCTACTAAATAACTGTTCTACATTATGTACCCTGCCACGAAGTATTTTTTAGAGTTCATGTCTTGATCCGGTGCGAATGCCAAGTAACAGCTTGTAACGACACATTCAGCGCTATACATCGCTGGGGACACACACTGCAAGTGAACTTTGGCTGGCAGTAGTGTTATCCCATTCAGCCCTGACGCACTAGAGCAGGAGATGGGTCGATCATAACTCAAGGGTAGTGCCAGATTAGCTTGGCGCCTGTCGGCGCCAAGCTAATCTGGCACTACCCTTGAATTATCATGGTCGATTCATCTCCTGCAACAGGTGCATAGTCGTTAGATGACGCCTCCAAAATTTGGGAAATACGTGCGTCGGGCTGAATGAGTTATGGGAAAGTAATCTCGCGGCGCCTAAAATCGACATCCATAGGAAACAAAAATACGCGTGGTTTTTTGTTTTTTTCTTTGCTGGGATTTTCAAAACAATTTACTGCTTTGCCCTTCTTATTTTTTTCGAAGTTTTTCTTCAGTAAATGATGTAACACGCTTCGCAAAAGTAGGCTGGTAAGGCGTTAACCCTTTGCGATTCGGTAGCGGTTTTTGTCGCGAATGATTCCTGTAGGAATCTTCGCGACAAAAAAACCTCTAACGGCACACCGAGGGTTAAATTTCAGAAGGGTGTTTCTTTGTTTGCCGGCATTTCCAGATGCATAGATTTCAGCCCCTGTAAGTGCAGTGATTTCTATTTCACACAGGTACTGCTGGCTGTCCTCTGGTAAAAGAGGTGGCATGGAGTGGGCATTCATGGGTCCCGTGGTAGCCATCCTGTTCGTGAACACCATCATGCTGTGTCTGGCCATCTACATCATGATCAAACACTCGCTGACCTCACACGCAGTCATGCAGCGCAAAAAGTGTCAAATCCTGGCCACCTGGTTAAACGGCACCTGCCTGCTGATTGTCATCCTGGGCATTCCCTGGCTCCTCGGCTTCTTGCACATGGCTGACATCTCGGAAGGAGTGTCCTATTTGTTCGTTCTGTTCAACTCACCTCAAGGGGTCGGCATCTTCCTTCAGCACTGCGTCTTCAACGAGAAAGTGGTGCACGAGTACAAGAGGATGTTTCGCCAATACGTTGTTAAACACAGGTCTAGCAGATTGAGTAGAATGAGCATCTCTCGATTTACAGACATATCACCGACGACTAGTGTTGCCTTGACGGGATATGGTTTGTCCAGGTATGAAAGGGATAGGATCGAAGACCCTATCCAAATACTTTTCAAAAACTATCAAGCCGCTTCAGCAAGAAAGAAATCAGATTCCCCATCATGGGAATCGCAAGAGGAGACGCTCATGTCAGGCAACAGTTTTTTCCTCATTGTCGCTCATTTGGTAGGACGAATGTTTGCAAAAGTGTTGAGCATCAATGTGTACACTAACGCAGAGCCATCCAACATGTGGCAGTTCTGTCAGCGGAGATGGATAGCCAGCGTGGTGCAGATGCTCATGGACACGGTGACTTTTGGCACTAAATATGACATCCAGGACAGTTTGGAGCTCCGTGTGCCCAGAGCAGGACAGGGATTGGAGAGAGAGAGGAACACGTCTATTTGGTCACTTCCTATCAGTCCGAGAGACTCCCCAACCCAGCTGTCAAATCTAGGCGGCAACAAAAATAGTTTAGCTACGAAAACTCCCGTCAGCTTCTTGCTCGGAAATCAGGATAAGAACCCTGTCAGGAAAGACCAGGATACCATTATCGCTGATGAGAGTGACCGCAGTCAACCTGTGAGCAATGGAAAAGGGGCGGACAAAGGAAACGATAACTCAGTCAACCCTTCTATTCCAAAAACGCCAACAGCTACCAAGAAACTGTTAAAAACGACGAAAGATTTGGAGCAAGGCAAAGCTAGCTCAGACTGCACAGAAGACAGTGACCTCGGGGATGTTGCCTTATCATCAGTTTTGTTCCGACCAGAAACCAGGGCCACATCCACACAGACAGAGGAAAAAGGATGGGCGCTAAAGCTCAGGGATAGTTTCCGAACAACTGTGTCTGGTGACGCACCTGCAGACGAAGATCAAACTCAAGACAGTGACGATGATATGTACTCACTTTTCGCAATAGTTTTGGGACCAGCTAGGAGGAGCGTCGGCTCACAGACGGATACACGGACTTTTGGTGTCCGTTCAAGAGGTTGGCTCATCCTGAAGCGAGAGCTGAAACGTATTGTGGAAATTTACAAACACATGCAAACTAGCGCACACAGCTCCACGACATACCAAATTAGTGTGAATGAATTATCTTCTGAGCATCGTCAAGAGAAAGAAGCTGGGAACTTGTCTAATAAAAAGCCTGCTAAGGACACCTATACATATGTTTCAATGAACGACCAGACAATCCCCATGCCAAAAACGTTATTTTCATTTGACAAGCTGAACAAAAAAGAGTTATTTCCTCTTGTCAAGTCCACCATCTCCGGAAACATTGTCGCACAAAAAAGAAAGGGCAATTCAAAACCTCCTGAAACGACAGTTAGAGTTGACGATAATTGTCCCATGTGCAGTTTAGACACCAAATCATGTGACAATGTATTTCAGCATACCTTACGTTTTGTACGGGAAAGAAACCTGAGGATGGGGATCGTCGATCTGAGTGCGTTCATCCAGTCAGTTGACTCACTTCCCGACGACCTAGAATGAACTTGTAGGCGAGGAACATCTATCATTGCTGAGAGAAAAAAAAAAAGCAACAAAGAAAGAAATACTCTCTAGAAGACAATAACAAGCCAGTATTAACAAAGACAAAACTCTTTGGAAAAACAATCACAAGACAATAAACAAATACAGAACACGCTTTGGAAAAAACAAGCATAAGGCAGAACCGACACAAAAAAAATGCTTTGGAAAAACAGTCACAAACCATTAGCAACAAAGACAGAACAGGTTTTGAAAAAACAAGCACAAATAGTACAAACTTGGTGGTCGGATTACATATTGCTGGTATTGCTATCAAAACTGATGTTAAAAAAGCTGACATGTAATGAAATTAAATTGTTGCGAAACAAAATTTGTGTTAACCCATTCAGCCCTGACGCACTACAGCAGGAGATGGGTCAACCATGATAATTCAAGGGTAGTGCCAGATTAGCTTGGCGCCTGTCAGCGCCAAGCTAATCTGGCACTGCTCTTGAATTATCAGGGTCGATCCATCTCATTCAACTGGTGCATAGTAATTAAATGACGCGTCCAAAATTTGGGCCGCCGTCGGGCTTAATGGCTAAGCGTTCTGAAACACACTGCCTCATTTCCCGTAAAAGGAAACCTTATAATGGACATACGTGCACATCTGCAAAGCGTAACAGTAAACGTTTGTATGTTGTTGTTTTCTCTTGATTTCTCAATAGTGAGATTTTACTTGCAACGAACGACTCCCAACAAACAACGAGAGAGAAAGTCACGGCGGATAGCAAGCTTGTGCCATAAGAATAGACAACACTCCAAACATCTGCAAGAGGCGTAGAGGATCTATGCCGCTTGGAGATACTAGGAGTGTTGTCCATTCTTATGGTACAAGCTGGTTACCAAGTGTCTCGTTCGTAGTCGGTAGACATTTGTTGCAAGCGAAACCTTACTATTGTCAAAAATAAAAGTCACATTGCACATCTGCCCAACAAAGGCAGAGGACAGTAAGTCCATTAACCCTTATCATTCGGAATACGCAGTGGGGAGAAATAAGTTTGACTAAAATAGTTCAAGGGTGGTGCCAGAATAGCTTGGCGCCTCTAGGCGCCAAGCTATTCTGGCACCACCCTTGAACTAAAGCCATTGGTCTATATCCTTATCTGTAAGTACTATAATGTAGCTTGCATATGGCAGTGTACAAATTTGAAGCTTTTAGCCTCCGTATGACATGGGTTAATTTCATTGTGAAATGCGAGATTGTTAATGTAATACAATGAAAATCTCGCTTTTCTGGCAAAAGATATACTCTTTTTGCTCGCATTCTGTTAAAACATGGCCTTCACTCCTTCCTCATTAATTAAGAGGTTACGTTCCCGGGGGATCATTAGAATATACGCCTTTTGGCGATGTTTGGTGTGTTGTCTATGCTAATGGCAAACGCTCTTGTTATGTGCCGCGATTTCGCTTTCGTTCTTTGTCTGAAGTCGGTCTTTTCAAACGAAACATCACTAATGGCGAAGTAGTGATGGCCATTCTTTCCCCCTGGCTCTACCCTTGGGTAAACATTCACAAGACAGTATGAACAAAGACAGAACACGCTTTGACAAAACAAATACAGGCCAGTATCAACAAAGACAAAACACGCTTTGGCAAAACAAGCACAAGCCAGTATCAACAAAGACAGTACAAGTTTTGGCCACACACTCGCAAAATAACTTAAATACCAACACAGACAGTATACGTTTGGAAGAACAAACTACACTAGTGTAGTATCTACAAAGAATGCGCTTTGGAAACACAAGCACAAAATAATATCGACAAAGACAGTGCACGATTTGAAAAACCAGTCACAAATCAGTATCAACAAAGAACACGCTTTGGAAAAACAGTATCAACAAAGA
The DNA here is from genome assembly GCA_036245525.1 of Semisulcospira habei. Classification (NCBI taxonomy): domain Eukaryota; kingdom Metazoa; phylum Mollusca; class Gastropoda; family Semisulcospiridae; genus Semisulcospira; species Semisulcospira habei. Next base: position 94,952,599 of record BTPG01000007.1, on the reverse strand, counting down.
CAAAACGCTTCGGAAAACCAGTAGAAACTAGCAAGGAACTCACTTTGGGGGAAAAAAAAACAAGCACAAAATAGTACCAACAGCGTTCTCGCTAGCAATTTTGACAGCCGAAAGAAACAAGCTTTGGAAAGATGAAAAAACAGTCACACAAACAGTGTCAACATAGCATGCAAGCTCAAATAATTAAAGTGGTACGAAAACCTGTACCGCTATTGCAACGCCGTAATTTTTGGTCGTACCGGTATTTTCTTTCGGTAAACCGGCAACCGCAAATATCACTTTCACACCGCTCAGCCACACACATGAGCGCTCACACACACTACTCTCTCCCTCCCTCTCTCTCTCTCTCTCTCTCTCTCTCTCTCTCTCTCTCTCTCTCTCTCTCTCTCTCTCTCTCTCTCTCTCTCTCTCTCTCTCTTCTCTCAAAACTACAAACTAAAGTAAATGAGTACCTGACCCATTCAGCCCTGACGCACTACAGCAGGACTGAGATGGGTCGACTCTGATAATTCAAAGGTAGTGCCAGTTTAGCCGGGCGCCTATCGGCGCCAAGCTAATACGGCACTGCCCTTGAATTATCATGGTCGATCCATCTCCTGCAACTGGTGCATAGTCTTCAGATGACGCCTCCAAACTTTGGGTAATACGGCCGTCGGGCTGAGTGAGTTAATAGTCTACTTCAACAAAGAATTGATAAATTTCACGGCTTTGGTGCATAAGAAAAATTCATGTTAATCAGCCCTTTTATAACAAAACATCAGCTCCGGCTCAAACTTCCACTGCAATACCTAGCCTAGCGAACACGTTTCTGAGCATCGACTATTGGGTGTCGTAGCCTGCTGTATAGCACGTGACCAGTTTAATGGGAGCTTCGCATAAACCAAGTAAAGTAGGTAAAAGCACTGTCAGGGGAGAGCAGTGTGCATGATCAACCAGTGATCATAGATCTACTTGGTCAAAGCACCAAAAAAAAAAAAAAAAAAAAAAAAAAAGATGGCACTGCCCTTGAATTATCATGGTCGATCCATCTCCTGCAACAGGTGCATAGTCGTTAGATGATGCCTCCAAAATTTGGGAAATACGTGCATTGGGCTGAACGAGTTAATAGAATTACAATGTACTGCTACTGGCAGATCAGAGCACAAGATTTGCTAATAAAACACCGGATTGTGTTACTGGTGAAAGACGCGCTACAGGTTCACTATTATTATGCCACACCATTAACTCACTCAACCCGACGGCCGTAATTCACCCACATTTTGCAGGCGTCATCTAATGACTATGCACAGTTGCAGGAGATTGATCGACCATGATAATTCAAGGGCAGTGCCAGATTAGCTAGGCGCCGACAGGCGGCAAAGTAATTTGGCACTACCCTTGAATTATCATGGTCGACCCATCTTCTGCTCTAGTGCGTCAGGGCTGAGGGTTAAAATGATTTCGGGTCTCCTTTTTCATATTGCCCGCAATGACCCTGTCCCTGACACACAGACTGTTTATAGTGATTTTAGACATGTGGCTAGTGCGTACGTAGCCCGTTAGTGGCAGTCCGAGTGGGACAAAGAATAGAATAAGAATAAGAATAAGAGTACTTTATTATCTCGAAAAGAGAAATTCGGTTGTGGTACCTTTATAACAAATAGTACAAACAAGACATAAAAACATTATAGCATAATTATGAACATTTTTCTCCATGCACTTGCACAGCTACAAATTCCAAATGGATATAAAGTAAACACTACAAAATCTTTACACATAACTCTTACACATCTCACACAAACATCTTTTATGGACTGAACTGAGCGACACTTATACATTCACACCCACCTCTACATATGCATACATAATACGCGTGTTTCAACCTAGTCCTAACCCTCACTACTTATTATACAAACATCTCAGTACATTATTACACATTATTACACAAGCTGCATAATTAAAGTCTACCATAGTAAAATAATTAGTGGGTAAACACTCAGTAACAACAATCCCAGTATGTCCATGTTCACCATCAAATGAAACACAATATAATCACTTCTCTAAAATCAACAAGCTCCATTCCTACTTATTGCACAGGTAAAGGGGGATAGGGGGAGGAGTTAGGTTTGGGTATGCGTGGATGTACCTACAGATTGCTTAGAGTGATGGATTTGGGGATGAAACTGTGCTGTAGTCTAAGTGTTCTAGCTTTGTGCGTGCGGAGTCTGCGGCCAGAGGGGAGGAGTTCATAGAGGTGGGCAAGGACATGGGATCTGTCTGAAGCTATCCGCCTACCCTTTCTCACCACACGCTGTTCATACAGGGACTCCACACTGTTTTGCTTACTGCCAGTCAGAGGAAGCAGAACAAGCTGCATGAAGCCCTTCCTAAGTTGTCCGACGGTCTACCTTATCGCTGCGGCAACCGCCGTGAGGAGACTGTCCTTACTCGGCTCTACATCGGGCACACGTATGTTATGCACTCTTAGTATTTACTAAAACAGGAGGAGCGTCCATGGTGTTATGCCTGCGACGAGCAGTACTCTGTTCAACACTTTTTGTTGTCTTGTGCTGATCTAATCGACACAAGGTATAAACATTTCACAGCAGACTCCTTGAAGGTTTTGTTCCGGGATGTACCCCTGGACAAGATCTTCAGTTTTCTGAGAGAGTGCCATATTTTTAATAAGATTTGAGCGTTTATAGAGTATGATGTTTCTATTATTTTGACCTTTTTGAGAGTCTGTCGACGTTTTCTTTAAAGACCTGTGCGCATTTTAGCCTGACATATTTTTAAGGTATATTTACATCATGTTTTAAGACCTTTCTTTTATTCTGGCTGACCAGATTTGTACCCTTCCCGCCGTGAGATGGCCTTAGTTGCCTGCTCGGCGTTAACCCCAAATAACTAACTAACTAACCTTTTTCATATTTAGTTCTCAGCGTAAATATCAGACCAGCCTAGCCACATTTATTTATTTATTTATTTATTTACTTATTTATTTATTTATTTATTTATTTATTTATTTATTTTCATTTGATGTGGGGGTGGGGGGGGGGGGTATCTGTGCTTGATGGGTTTTGTAAGGTTCCTTTGACAGTCACGCACAGAGACTTCATTTACATTTCATTTTTGGAGAAACGTTGCTGTCGTTCAAACATCTGTTGTCCTCGGCCTTAGATTAACATAATAGCATTGCCGACTAGCTTGCTTTAAAAACAGCCCACGTGTTACATAGTCTGCTTAGATCATGCAATCGTTTAGGCCTACTTTGATCTGTGCTTTGCGCAATATGAAAAGGTGTTGACGCACATGATAAAAAAAGACGCTAAACGCGGATTATCCCACACGTCAGTAAAAGGCGTGGAGCGGAGTTGTCGCGGCAATGCTGCCGGCGATTATTACCAGCCCCATTGATCATCTACCTGTTACTTTGTTCCGTAAATACTAATCAAATCTGACAGCAAACCAGTTTCCGGTCCCTCTGATCTCACAACCATACCTCAAGATGTAAGTCAAGTTCAAAGAGCGGTGCTGCGAAGTTTTGTTTTAAATTGTTTTATGATTTTTATTTTGTCACCGGTAAAAAGTGATCTTTTTCCGTAATCATTTATGTGTGGTGAACCACGTACTATAAAAGAAATTCATTATTTTGTAGAATATTACCTTGAGTCAGGAAAATCTATTTTGATGAGGTAGGGGTTCAGGCCGAGAGAGGGAGAGCCGTTTTGCGGTGTGTCGGCAGTGTAAACTGTACTATAGTCGGTATACTGTGTGAAGGATTTGACACCTGGTTATGCAGTTTAAGCCTTTAATAGTTTGTACATGTTAACTCATTCAGCCCGACGCACGTATTTCCTAAATGTTGGATGCATCATCTAATGACTATGCACCAGTTGCAGGAGATGGATCGACCATGTTAATTCAAGGGCATTGCCAGATAAGCTTGGCGCCGACAGAGCCGAGCTAATCTGGCACTACCCTTGAATTATCATGATCGTCCCACCTCCTGCTGTAGTGCGTCAGGGCTGAATAGGTTAATCGTGACTCAGGTGAAGTTACAGTCGTCTCTGTTGTTATGCAGTTTTAGCCTTCCCTCTCCGCCAGATATGTCAGCAGTCAGGGCATACCTTCAGTCCGCTGTTTGTTATTATCTAAAAGCCAAGGTACTATTTCCATCTCACATAATTGCACATAATATATCACGCCGTGCGGTAAGCCTGAACTTGCAATGACGTAGTTGTTTCATTAGGCTTTGGCCGGTTTTCTAACACTTGTCAGTATTGTCTTCTCCGGACATGTGATGCGCTGCAAATCAGAACAACACGCCTTAGAAGCAAATTCTAAATTTATTTAAGAAATGTTTGTAAATAATAGTCTTAAGCACATATAATTGCTCATGTGTTTCGTGTGAAGTGTCCTATAGTCAGTATAGAGGCCACTAAAGAGGAACGTGCCGGAAGTCAGTACCGTTCTTACCTCAGCGCCTCCGAACGCACAGAACACTACCATGGCGGAAAACTGCTGCAAACTCGCTATCTCGCACCTTCCAGTGATGGGAGTTCATTGTCAGGCCACGCTGTAAGGATAATACCGACTGTTTAGTTATTATTCTAACATACGTCCCTTGTCCGTTTAGTTCATTTCAGTTCGATCAAGATGGGATCTCTGCGCTCAGAAAAGCCCATACGCGTTCCGCCCCGCCCATCGGCCGAAGTCTTTCCATAGTTCCTTTCGATATCGTATCCAAATAGGTCTGGTTTACTCATGTCCTTTCAAGTCCGCCCAACGCCCACTACCCTCCTCGAAGTAGATGCTCCGGAGGCGATCAATTGTGTGGCGCCCTAGCTTGGCTTTGTCTGGGCTTCCCATTCCGATTGTTTTGCACCAGGCATTTTGAGTCTGTGAGAATAACAGCATGACTGTTTTGGCTGCTATCCAGTGTAACAATCCATTTCAGAGCGTGAGTCACCGCCTCCGCCTCCATTGTTAGGCTTCAGGTCTTGGTTTTGTATGTTGCACTGTCTTCGTATAAGGTGCTACCTGTTTGTTTGCTTTTAAAATCCCAGCCAGACTGGCTGTCGGTGACGTAACCATTTGTGTATATAAGCCGATCTGCGGGGCTTGCTTTTGCTTGGATTCACCCCCTCCCCCCCCCCCCCCCAGGCGCCGCGATCAATTCAGCCAAAGGAACAACCAACGTGGGGGCTCCCGCCCCCGCAGCAAACAGCCCACCCACCACGACAGGTGACACCTTTCGAACGCCTGGCACTTCAGGGAATGCCGATACCGCCGACGGGGCTGTTTCCCAAGTTTGACGAACTCAAGCGGAGAAGCTTGAGCCAGTTGAACCACGCCGCAGCCCCCGAAGAAGAAACACCACCGCCGGAATTAATAATAATAATAATAATAATACATAGTTTTTATATAGCGCCCTTCCCCACGAACAGCAAGCTCGGAGCGCTTTACAGCACATAAAAAACATTAAAAAAGAGAAAAATTAGAACACATTCACTCTTTAAATAAACATCTGCTCGCACCATGTAGGCGCATTTCTAACACGAAACACACACACACACACACACACACACACACACACACACACACGCACACACACACACACACACATACACACACACAGCCTATCTACATGGGCTACCCACATACGAAACAACCAACATTTCCAGGCAGCACATCCAGACTAAGCTAATCTTGATATGCTACCAGGAAAAGATGGGTCTTCAAATTTGTTTTGAAGGTCATCAGGGTAGGGGAAAGACGGACATGCAGTGGAAGTGAGTTCCAGACGTGAGGATAACTGAAAGAACGGGCACCAGCAGTTTTTAGGCTGACTCTGGGCTGAACGAGCAGTTTTTGTGAGCTTGAGCGTAGACTTCTGCTAGGATTATGTGATGCAAGGGAAGAAGACAGATATGCAGGAAGCGTATTGTCATAGTGTTTGTATGCCAAAGTGGCCAACTTGTACTCTCAGATCAGATGAGATACCAGCAAGGAGGGAATTACAGTAATCTAGACGGGACAGAATGCGAGAGCATACAAGCTGGGCAGTAGCCTTTTCTGTCAAAAAGGATCTGATCATGCCTATTTTGCGGAGCTCCAGGTAGGCAGTGCGGCAAAGATGGCTAACCTGTTTTTCCATCGATAAACTTGAATCCAGGAATACACCCAGATTTTTTACATTGGATTTGAAAGAAATGTCATGGCCACCTATGGAAATATGATCACTGCTGGAGGCGGATGTTCTAGCTCGAGTACCAACAAGCATGCTCTCTGTTTTGTCATCATTTAACTTGAGTTTGTTGCAAGTCATCCAGTCTTTGACTTCAACTATACACTTCTCCACATTGGAGACAATGGTCTGCAGTTTACCAGGATGGTCAGACTTAGAGACCTGAGTGTCATCAGCATACTTGTGATACTCACAGCTATTCTGGCTGATGATTTGGGAAACTGGTTTAGTGTACAGAGAGAACAGCAGAGGACCCACAACAGATCCCTGTGGGACACCATACTTCAAAAGCACAGGCTGAGACATGATCCCATTCACACATACAGACTGATATCTTTCAAAAAGGTAAGACCTGAGCCATGACAGCGCTGGACCGGAAATACCGAAAGACACGTGTAGGCGTTCTAAAAGAATCCCATGATCCAGCGTGTCAAATGCCGCAGACAGGTCTAATAATGATAGCAAAGAGACATGTCCGACGTCAGCATGTGTAAGCAGGCTATTGGTAATGTGAAGCAATGCTGTCTCAGTACTGTGATTTCTTCGATATGCAGACTGATACAGTTCAAGTAAATCATTACTACTGAGATGTGACATGAGCTGACTCAGCACAATTTTCTCCAGAATCTTAGAAAGAAAGGGAAGATTAGACACTGGTCTATAATTTTTCAGCAAGTTTGCATCCATCCCTGCCTTCTTCAACAATGGAATTACCACAGCCTGCTTAAAATGCCGAGGCACAGACCCTGACTCCAGAGACAAGTTAATAATTCTGGTTATCACACTGACAAGCTCATCAGGGCATAGCTTGAGTATAGAGGTGGGAATGGGGTCAAGGGAACAAGATTTGATGGGTGAGGAAATAATTGGTTTCTTTACAGTCTCCTCTGTGACAGCAGTGAACGCATGTAACACAGGCCCGTCATATGGTATATAGGACACAGCATCAGAACAGTTGTCCAGTTCCTGACGGATCGTGCTTATCTTAGAGTCAAAGTACTGACAAAACTTATCAGGTAGATCATTTATCGGAATGGTATTCGGAAGTACAGGTTCATTTTTCTTTCCAAGAAGTTCATTTGTAAGGCCAAACAGCTGACGACTAGATATGCAGTCTTCAAGTTTGGCACAAACAAAGTCTTTCTTAGCTGCACGCTGTGAGGACTTGAGTGCAGCACGCTGCTTCACAAACATGTCTCTATGTACTGTAAGACCACTACACCTCCACAGTCTCTCAGTGCTTCGAAGCTCGCGCTTGGCATCTTTCAGCTCTTTCGTTAGCCAAGGGGAGAGATAGATAATATGAGACCCGTAAGACAATGAATTCAATAGAGCCGCATCCGTCATTAATTTACGCCATTTTTAATATCAAAATTTTGGCCCCCATTACACCCTCGTTATTTCCGAATCAACCCTTTGATTTTAAAAAGTGACGAGCATGACGGATGCGGCTCTATTGATCTGATTATCTTACGGGTCTCATATTATCTATCTCTCACCAAGGTCAAGGTCATCAAGATCAAGGTCATGGGTCAAGGTCATCAAGGTCACCAAGGTCATGGGTCAAGGGTCAAGATCACCAAGGTCAAGGTCAAAGGTCAAGGGTCAAGGTCACCGAGGTCAAGGTCAAAAGTCAAGGTCATGGGTCAAGGTCATCAAGGTCATGGGTCAAGGTCATGTGCCAAGGTCATGGGTCAAGGTCAAGGGTCAAGGTCACCAAGGTCAAGATCAAAGACAAGGTCACCAAGGTCAAGGGTCAAAGGTCATGGGTCAAGGTCAAAGATCAAGGTCAAGGTCAAAGGTCATGGGTCAAGGTCATGGGTCAAGGTCATGGGTCACGGTCACCAAGGTCATGGGTCAAGGTCATGGGTCAAGTCGTCGAGGTCATGGGTCAAGTCGTCGAGGTCTGGAACCAAATAATGGTAAAGTCCGACACCTCATGTCTAAGCTTGACCGGTTCTGAAAGACCTCTACCTCAATTCAGGTATGTTATGAATAGACTTGTTCTGAAAAAAAAAATTCAAAGGGCCTACAATTATTCACATTTTTCATTTCTGACTAGCTTGCCTTTTGAAACTGAGATCAAAATCTTTTCAATCAGATCGGTATGCACCACACCTGACATGATATTCATAAAAAAATTTAATCTGGACATGATATGCAAGAAGGAATTTTTAATTTTTTCAATTATGCGTACACCCTTCAACAAATTCAAATTTTAATAAAGCAAGGGAAGTAACTTTTTTGTCTTGCTGAAATTTTTACAAAATTACTTCCCTTGTATAAACCTGTACTCAAAGGAAAAAGTAATCTGAAATAAGGGGTGATTCCTTCCTTTTTCTGGTGCTCAAGTCATGGTAAAATTATCAAGTTACTGTCTATGTTATGTCTGATGTTTCATTTAACTCTTACTTGATCAGGGTGTGTGATTTATAATTTACTGCAAAGCCAATAATCGCCAATAATGTGTCAGGTTTGTTTGCTTAAAAGGACAGGGTTATTGAACATGACACCACAATTGAAATCTGTGAAGCATGATATTAATAAGCCAACTGAGAGAGACAATATAGGTCAGGCAAGTCTTGTCTGGGGTAAACTCAAAAACTATTTGCTGATTGGTGCAAACGTATAAAGTTACTATTAATGTACTTCCTAGAAAACATGATTTCGCTTGATAACAAAAAACAATATTATCTTTTTTTAAAAAATTATAATAAAATGAATCAAGACGAATTACTCCTTCTAAATGATATCAATGCTGTAGAGAACAAAGACTTAGACTCTAAGAAACAGCGTCTTTTGTCTGTGATTGTCTCAGGCAAGTCAAAGACTTATCTCGGGAAACAATACATGACAGAGGATATTGAATCTTTAACCTCTGACGAACTAATCAAGCTTCATTCAAAATATGAGAACCACATTGCCTCACTAATGACACGTGATTTAAGTCGATCTCTTGTATGCCTATACACAAAAGCAGTGAGTCACTTTCTACCTGTGGATAGTGACAGTTTATTACATGACCTTGAAAGTAATCCTATTGTTTCAAGTTCAATAGGCAAATTAGCATGCATCATGTTTTACAAGTTTGGAAATTACCTTGCGCCTGTGGTAACCTTGCTTGTTACTGGGAGTCATATTGATTTCTCGAAAATAAATTTTACTGCAGAAGAAAATGGACGAAACCCAGACGACTCCACAACCGAACCCCAGTCCGGTCTTGACACAGGTTCAAACTGTGACTAAGGCTAAAAGTCCGGGCAGGGTTGAGGCTGGAAAAAGATTAGCCGAATATAACAGACAAAAAAAAATTACAGCTTCAAGCGCAAACAGAAAAGGCTCATGTGACTGACCAGGCGTCAGGACCGTCAGAGCCTGTGTCAATACCGTCAGGGCCGTCACTCCCTCATCAAAGTGAGAGACAAACAACTAAGTCTGACCCTGACCCCGAACCTCAATCAACAAAATATATAATTGCCGGATTTGTTGTCGGATTTGGTTACGTAGGTTATCAATTATACAAAAAATACAAACCACAGACTCGTACAGTGACCAAAAAATCAGACACTCCAAAAACAAAACCAGAAGTCGCCACATTACCAGTAACATCCAAAGCCGTTGACCCATTTTATATGCAGTAAATAAAAATATTATTTTAATTTTTCTTGTATTAGAAAATGAGCGACACAAAGAACATAATGAACCTTGTCTATCACTCTGCCGTAATCAGCGGATTAGCAGTAGCTTATTCTATGCTGGGAAAAAGTCTACTCAAAATGAAATCAGCAGACCTCAGTAGACTCGATTTTGAAGACAGCACTAAGCTAATTGTAGTTGTTACAGCGTCGATTGCGACAAAAGACTTTCTTGTCAAGCAGGGAATTATTCCCGAAAATGTTTCTATGTAAATAAAAATAATATGGCGACGATAGCTATTATGATAGGAGGTGCTATGGTTAATGCTCTGGCATTTAGTGGCTCTAATTATCTCTTTTCAAAAATGGGTAGAGAGGAATCTGCTCTGGAGATGAGACGACACAATGAGGCGTCAGAAAAATTAGCACAAGCCCAGCAGGAATATGAAAAGAATAGAATTGAGAAACTTGATTTCATCAATGAAAAACTCAGGCTTGAAGGCCACGCACAACATACATTTTCAAATACAGACGAAGCAATCAGGGAATATTTTCTTGTCACAGGTGAAGACATGTCTATACCGAAACCAAAACTAAGTGACTATTACAAACCAAGCTCACAACAAAGAAACGGGGAGATAATCTTTGTTCTAGTGGGAATGACATTTGTTTATTTTACTGGAGTTTTCATTGCTAGAAAAAATGGCAGCCGAAAATAAACTATCAAAAATATATTACTCTCCATCAGGCTATTGGAAAGGACAAACAGCTATTGAAAAATTACATGCCGCTGTGGGCGGAGATATAACACTCAATCAAGTCAAGCAATGGTTACAGAGACAGGCAATTTGGCAGATATATCTCCCTGCTCCAAGAAAGATATCTAGACCTCATTTTGAGAACACTACCCCAAATGACACACACCAAATGGACCTCCTGTTCTTACCACATGACACAATAAGAAAGAAACGATACAAGTATGCATTAACTGTCGTAGACATTGCTTCAAGGTATAAAGACGCTGAACCCATATCTGACAAAACAGCCAGTACAGTTGCTACTGCTTTATCAAAAATATATAGTCATGGCCCTTTAAGATACCCCAGACTAGTGCAGGTCGATGACGGATCTGAATTTAAGGGCGCAGTTAATCAGTTATTTGCAAAGCATGGTGTACTGGTCAGACGAGGCATTCCAGGTGTGCACAGATCACAGGCAATTGTAGAGAACTTTAACAAACAGTTATCAGAAAGACTTTTCAGTTACCAGTATTCTAAGGAACTCATGCATGACACCCGGAACACTGAGTGGGTTAAGAGATTACCACATGTGATAAAAGCAATGAACAATGAAGGACACCCAAAACCTGCTGATGCTATTAAATTGAAAACAATTACAGAGTCAAAAACAATGTCAGCACAGGCACCAGACACAAGTTTATTTACTAAACAGGTGAGATATTTATATCAGCCAGGGGAGGCTGAGAACGACGACAGACGCAGGGCAACAGACCCCATCTGGTCAACGTCTGTACACAATATAAAAAAAATAATTCCCGGTCCAGACGCAACAATATATTATCTCTATGACCCTGCACCCCAGAGGGCATTTGTCAGAGAAGAATTACAGATTATTCCCCCAGACACCGTTACTCATTTCAGTAACTAAGTCGTCAATTAATTCATCAACCAGTTCATCACAAATATCTTCAGATAACTTGAGCCTGTAATGACCTGGTGCATAAGCTTTTTCCTTACTGTGAAAAACACGTTTCGTGTCCCCAACTGCAAGTGATTTCTTATGTGTTTGAATTATTTCAAGATTATGTTTGTTTGATCTCAGTGACTTGTTTGGATAGTCAGGCATCAATGCGCCATCTAACACTTGCTTGTAATGTTCATGATGAATGTCTTTATTTTTTATTGCTGTTTTTTTAATTCCTTTGGCTTTTGACTGACTACCTTTCTGGTGCAGTATAGAATACATTTTGGATCTCAGTCCAACATACTCAACTATAGGCACACCATTTAGTTCATCCTTAAACTTACCAGGCACTTTTTTGTTTTGTGTGCTAAACAGTGGATGATCTTTAGGATAGTCAGATGTGTCATACATGTGTAACTCTGTTTTCATGTCCTCGTAAAAGTCTTCAGTACACACATCAATGATCATAGAGTCAGTGTCAGTGTATAACAGACGGCAGTCAGGATACTTTGGTTTGAAGTAATCATAATAAAATTCAAGCATCAACAGTTTTGACAACTCCAGAATTGCCATACCAATGAATACTGGTTTGTCCAGTTTGACAATCTTTTTTTTGAGTGACACTGCATACAATGATGAATGAAACTCTTTGTATCCTGTGTACTGAGGCTTACCTGTAAGTTTAATTGCACCCAATTCAGTTGTAACCAGTCTCACATCTTTTCTGTGATGAGGATTTTCCATCGTCTTGCCAAAACAGGCATTGTTCATAAGCTTAAAGAAGTCTTTGTCAAATGCAGTGTTGCCGTCTCTGGCACGAAGGGTTGTGTTCTTCATTATGTAATCTTTCATAAAAGCACTCTGATCAAATTGAATTCCTCTGTGAACTTTCTTTAGTACTAACCCGTGTCTGATGTAAAACTGCAACAAGCGGTAGTGACAAACATAATTGAATTTATCATTCAGATTAGGCACAAGTTTAGTGTCTTCTTTTTTTCCTGTCATACTCATTTTTTCAACAGCTAATGGATAATCATTATGGTAATCGTGTAGATGATGTGGGTACTCCAGGTCGACTTCAAAGATCCAACCCTTCGCGTCGTTTCGATCAAGATTTATAATATTGTTAGTTAACCCTGACTCTGTTACATCATACTGTGACAAATCATACAGACAAAAGTTTTTCAAGGGCAATAATTCACACATCGCCCAGCCATAAAGGTTATTAGCGTCCAAGTACGTAATGAATGACCTTGACCCCGGGCTTGAGGGGTCAAACCCCCGGCCAAGGTCACCATGACCGTCCAGATATTTATTGTTGGCTCTGGCATAGTTGTTTGAAGCTATACTAATGCCTCCCCTCAATCCACGTTCTACCATTTCACCCATCGTACGATCTGACAACAGGTCTATAGATATCTTACTGGATTTCAAAAATGCATCCCACGTCATGCCAGGACTAGTGATGTAACAAGCAGGGTCAAGCTTGTAGTGTAACAAACCCTTTTCACGGTAACTTTCAAATACGTCTGCTAGCAAGCAAACATCAGCTTTCAAGTACTGATCGTGGTAATCACCAATTGTCTGACACCCCAACTTCCCCCACGCATCAAGTGCGTGTTGATATTCAGAGTCGGAAATACCTTTTCCAGTTAGTGTAGAATAAAATTTATCTTTTGGTGGCAGTCTTGTTTCCTCAAACACAACCCAGTGATCAATGTACTCATACGGATACACACCTTTCTTAATCAAGTCTGGCTCAAAATATTTACTTGTTATTGGATACTCAGTCAGTCCTTCTGCCAGACTAGCAAGACCTAAAGACAAATGTTGCATGGAGTCATAAAATGCTAATTTATCTAACCTAAAAGTCAAGTATTTCTCAGTTGTCTGGGCAATACAACTTATGTTTTTGTACGACTCGTCTACAGCCTGCATGATAATGTGTGAATCATATCCTTTGAGATTGTGGAAAAAGATTGGTAACTTATATGTCTTGGGATCTGTTTTTAATAATAAGTTACAATTGTTATGAGCAGCTCCCCTGTAACGTCCAGTTATGTGATCATGGTCACGAACTTTATCACCCCCCAGAGGTTGTTCGCAAATCCAACACGTCTCAGCTGTATCAAATTTCAGTTTGTCTTCTTCTGTCATCACCAAAGGCATCTGGCATGTTGTGAGATATTGTACTACCTGACTATACAGATGTCTCATTTCTGTTAAAAACAGACATGCTGCATTTTCACCCCTGTAGATAACAGGCTCTGTATGCACACCGTCTGACCTAACAATAATGTACCCGAAAGAACACACCACTTGGTCACTCAACTTTATAGTCTTTGGTAATGATTCTGGAACAGGACCGTCATACGGAACTACTAATGATTCAAAATCTGCGTACACTACAAACGGCAACTTTTGTTGATTCCCATAGTTTTTAAAATACACTTGACTACCAGGATCTGGATACTTAAGTACAGTTTGTATGTCATCAGCTGACCTGCAGTGTAAAACATGTTTGTGTGCCACAGCAATAGAGGAAAACCTCTGTAAACATCTATTACAAAATTCCTGTTTGCCCTTGTGTTTTGTTGTATGATTATGAATTAGACGTGACATATTCCTAATAATTGTGTAGTGAAAGTTATTGTCATCTCCGATTAGCAACATGTCAACATGCTTATTTTCTGACTGACCATAGGTTGGTGCCAGTGCTGATACTCTAATGGGTTGTAACTTGTCAACAGACACATTATCCCACACAAACACATTTACAGATATGCCAGGATTTAATTTTTCAAACAAGTCTATGTCCTCTATTTTAACAGGGAACTCAATGCCACTAAAATCGAGTTCCTTTACAAATTTGGTGTAGTTAGAAACACGTTCAGGTTTTGTCTTTATAAAGTGTAGTTTAGCAAGCACACACCACATGAAACAATAGTTGTCATTGTTCTGAATGTTAACAACAGCCTTTTTGTTTACTACTTCTGTTGGCAGTGGTAACCATGCTTTACCTAATATAGGATGATACCTAGACTGCTTTAATTGTAGTTCATGTACATGCCCTTCGTGCCAGCCAGACCCCTTCATTTTTGCACTGTCAATTGCCTGTAGAAAGTCTGGTAATAGTCTGTCTCTAAACATGTTTTCCAATTCTCTTCTTGTGTTAACAGTGTGTTGTCTTGTTGATATGTACGAAACAATCACCTCACCGTCGACCCTAGTGAATTCGATTTTTGCAACAATTTGAATCTTCACACTGCCTGTAAGAAGATTTTGTTGTATGACAGAAAAAGAGTTTTCTATTGATTCGTAAACATTATTAGTATTGGATATAGGCAAGTCTGTTGTGTGAAACACGTTACGTAGGCCTGATGAGCCAGGGTTTGATGGGCCAGGGCTTTGTGAATTGTCCGTCATTTTTATTTGACCGACAAAATAATAAATAAAAAATATTAACGTTAACTCTGCTGGCTCACCTTGTGTAATTCCACTTTATTAACTGCAACACTGTCAATATAAACATTTAGTTTGCGTAGTTGTTTAAATATGCTATAACAAACTTCCCCTAACCAGCCATAGTTGGTATCATCAACTTTAAAAGTAGGTGTCTTTAAATCAACTGTCATGTGCTCCACATTTGGATGCTCATCGACATAAACCAAAGTCACACTATATGTAACATATATTTCTGATGGTGCTGAAAGGCTTATGTAAGTCTGTTTGGGTGATGTTATTAAATCAGTAAAGTGCATAACATCTTTGAAAAGGTGTGTGAGATCAAGCACCTGTATGATTTGTCCGTCTGTCATTTTTATTGGACAAACAAAAGAATAAATTAATTTACATCAATTTACTAACCCATACCCTGTGGGCTGATCTGTCTTTAAAATGAGCTTTAGATGCTTAGTTGATTTCAGTTTATTTTTTACATCATCTCGTTCATGCTTATTTGGGATGACATCATTCTCTCTGAGACAGTCTTCGAAGCTGTCACGATCCTTACAGTAAAACAAACAGATAAACTTTAACTGTTCTCGAAAATCTTTTAGTACAGCATTATATTTTTGAGTGAGAATCCATACACTGACATTTGCGTGTCTGCCACTGAAGGCAAGTTCTGCTAGAGTGTTTCTCTTCTTGACAATGTCTTTCTCTGCAGAACAGTCATCAACAATAAACAATGTTGACTGTCCTTCAAATTGCTTGTAAAAATATTGTAGGTAGTCATTCAGTTTTTTCTCAGGGTCAACTAAGTATATGTTGTTGTCAGTCCAAATGAATAAACGGTTGTGATAAGCTTTGTTGTGTTTGATTGTAGGACAAAATATTACAATGTTTTCAAAGTGGTGTATGTATCTTGTTTGTAATAAGTCAAGTACGAATTGAGTTTTCCCACACCCTGTGGCACCAACAAATAAGCCACAGTGTGGGTCGAGTGTCATCAAGCCCCGGTTCATTTTAATACACAATATAATTTTAATATATGTGTCCACTCAGTCTGCTTTCTGCAATATTGAGTTGTGCGTCGTATATCAGGTACAAATATATGTTAATGGCTGCAGCAGTTTCAACCTTCTTTTGTATCTGAATTGTAATCCCATCACTACCGTTCTCGACAGTTCGTCCTGACCCATGAAGATAATCGTCATCTGTACTACGAAGGTCTAGCCACAGTGCGTATTTGTTTGTAAGGTATTGTCCGATCCTAACATCATACAGATGTAGATCTTTGCACGCAATGTTTGCTGGTTTATCTCTAATCCTTCCTCCCGCAAAATACTTTGTGGTTTCGTCATAGTGTTGATAAGGTAACATTCCTGAAGTGTACACTTGATTAGGGCGGCCTTCGATTGTACAGGACAAATGTGTAATCTTAGGATTGTAGAATTTTTCTGAATCTCTTTTGTATGGACTCACCGGTTCAACAAACAACATAAGAATACCTTTCAGTGACCTGGCAGGCGTGTTCAAGTTTATGTTCCACATTGGGTCGCTTTTGTCTTTGGGTATTAAACTATGTCTAATCACCCTGTCATAATAAATTGGAAGTCTTGACTGGTACTGATTTTGAATGAGTCTGGCTAGTTCAATATGTGTAACAATTTCGTATTCCAAGGAAATGTTAGAGATCTTATATGTTGCATCTGTGGCAGATGATTTTATAACTTTGGAGTAGTCATTGAAAGTTAGTTCAAAGCTCAGACGGTCATTCAGTGCCCCTTGATAATAAGGCAAATGAGCTGTGAGGATTTCAAACTCAAGTGGAATGTAAAATCTGGTTCCATATGTTTCTGCTATAATAACTTCCTTTGGTACCCCAGTAGTTGTTTTGTCTCCAGCATTGATTCGAAGTTTACCAACGTTATCAGACTGTATGCCTTGGTAAACACGGTCTTCTCGTTCTTCTCTTGTGAGCCAAAGATCCTTGTAACAGTAGAACACATCTGAGTCATCAAGACTAAACACTTCCTGTCCTTCAAGTTTTACTTTAATAGTTCTAACAATTGCTCTGCCAAGATTGTCAACCAGTGTTCTGTTTACGTCTGCGTCTGATGATAGTTCAATATTAAATGCAAGGCGTGCAGTGCCAGGAACAATAACGTCACTGGGACCTAGGTTTGGAAACTTGACTGTAAGTGTTTGGTTCTGGTCTATGGTACTTGGATTGTTTGTGATGACGATTGATTGTCTTATGCCCTTAACACCCAGGGGCTCACGTAGTTTTCTGTATGGGTCTAACTTTGATCCGTAAGACTGTGTCATTTTTATTATGCACAATAAAAAATAATAAATTAATAAAACAATGGCAGCAGGAGGATTTAATCATGAAGATTTTAAAATGGATGACATGGATGCCTCAGATACCAGTATCACAGATATGACTGGAATGGTAACTACTTCTAGTATGCATCACGAACTGTTAAAAGATAAAGTAAACTCATTTTATGACAGTGTTGGAGCGCGCCCAGATGTCTTGGATCCTAACCAGTTTGAATATGATAAAGGGCACTTATTTGTAAATACAGACAGAGGGAAAATATATCTAACACATAAAAATAATCCTTCTAAGTTTAGAGCTTTAAGTACAATTAAAGGTGAAGTCGGTGGTAACTCTGGGTTGGCAAGGTACCTTGGAATTGGAGGGTCTCCTGTCACGCCAAGACTGGTTAGTGTTCTTCACGACACGCAAACAAAGTTGCCAACAGGGCAAGAGATTGAAATGGCACCAGTAACAAGCCTACCAGAAATAGCAAACACTGTGATACAAGAAACTTCATTTACTGAAGGTCAATTAAATGATGCTATGAAAACAATAGATGATCCACCTTTGTCAATGAGGGAGATTATGGGATTGGATAAATCACTGCAGACGATAAGAGGTGAGATGGTTAATAATCTTGCCAAACTGGGAGAGCTTGATAAACACATAGAACGTGAAAAAGAGAAACTGGCTACAGCAGACAATGGAAATCTTGACACAGAAATGAAAGAAAGAATACAGCACAGATTAAATGATTTGCAGATAGAAAGATCAGGACGGTTAGAAACAATTAGTATTGGAAGACAAAAACTAAAATCACAGGTCAACAGAATTAGAGAAACTATTCAGAAAATACTTCACGAAGACACTACTCTGGCTGAGAGACTAAAAACACTTTTCAGAGAACAGGGTATCACAATTGCTAGTTTAATTACAGCTCTTGGATTTATTATCAGTACTGTTGTGTTAGCTGTCTCCGGTGCTGGGGTTAGTGGGGGTGCACCACCAACCCCGGGCCCACCAACCCCGGGCCCCCCGGCTCCCACAGATCCAAAAGATTTACAGTCATGGGTATAGAAACAGTTGTCTCACATATCAGACTTGCTTAAAAAATTGGCTGTGAAAGCAGTGGACGCGTTGCCTGGCATTATAGGCACTGTTGTCAGTTGGTTGATTAGTACTGCAGCGAAGGCAGTGGGGTTTATGGCAGAACATGTGTGGGTCTTTTTGGTTACAGTAGGAGGGTTGATGGTGGGTTATTTAATGAAACAGGTAAAGAAGTAATACCCCTAATCCTGTTAGACCTATTACCAATGCAGTTCTCTCTGACTCATGTGTGTCAGGGGTTGGTGTTGACTGTACTGGTTGTATGAGTGCCGGTGTTGGGGCCGGGGCCGGGG